>JAQSEB010000065.1:0-591911 GCA_030063045.1 Pratylenchus scribneri
CCCCTAAACCGGTCTGTAATTGAAATTTCATAGACTATATCGACCATGCCGAGTCGAATGAACCTACTCTCGAATCTGTACGATGCCTAGAAGACGAGATTTCCAAAATTTACCAGCCTAGTTTCTGGTAAATTCCGGAAATTACCAATTTCCAATATTTACCGCAACATATATACTCGCATGCATCTCGTTTGTCGTTTGTTCGGCATTATTTGAAATTGATTCTATTCTTGTTAAATTTACCAGATTAATCTAATTATTTATAATCTAAAACCAAATATATGAGAATAAAATCAATTTATAAGAATTGAGGATTTATAAAATTCATAAAATTACTATTAAATTTTTCTTTTAATTTTCATGTTTTTAAAATAATTTTGCCTCAAATAAACCGTCTATGAAGAACCGAATGAGTATATTTTTAACATTTGTTAAACCTCTACCTATACATAAAATGGAATTTTTCTGAGATTGTATAAAAAAGAGAGGACACAGAATGACAATTTAAAATTAATTAAAAAAATCAAAATTTTCTGATCAACATTTCCCTTGAATAATTCCAGCAGAAGGAAAAAAGGTTGAAATTGAATGAAAAATTTATAAAAATAAAAAAAGAATATTATTGTTATTCATTTTCATTTTTTTTCAATATGATATTATCGATTATTTTTTATTTTTTTTTGCTAATAAAAATTATATTCTTCCAATCAAATCGGTATTAGCACTAATAAGACAAAAAATACTCTATCCTTTTTGGACCCCATCCAAAAGCCAAAATTTGAGTAAAATAATTTCTTCCTATATTTGTATCCATTCATCAATATCATTTTGTTGTTTTTCTTTTTGGGTTATTCCAGCAGGCACCATAATGTCGAACAATTAAAAAAAGGAGAGGAAAGAAGAAGACCGGAATTGGAAAATCTAAATTTGGCCAAGGCCAATTGCCACTTTTCCCCTCATTTCCCCACTCAAAAAATTGTACTCACTGATAAGCGCGACCGACCACTGTGCTCAAACAAAAAATTTTGGCCTCCACTTCATCATATTCGGTCACAAGCCATTTAATAATAATAAAATATTAACATTTGTCCTTTCCTCTTTTTACCATTTTGTCCTTTGCTCCGTAAAATTATTCGAACCATTAAATTTTTTATCAATGCCCCAAAATTAAATTGAAAACCAAACTAAAAATTGGATAATATTCTGGCCTTACTTTTGGGTATAATTTGCAATTTTCTTTATCATTCCTTAAATTGGAATAATTGTATTTTGAATGATACATTTTTATTGATAGAATAATTAGCTAAAAATATAGTAAATATTAGAGAACAGAGCCGTCCCGTCCATGGAGCATTTTTTCTTTGTAGTATTCAAAAAGTGTATTTTTCCTAAATTCCGTTTACAAGGCTCCTCTGCACGGCAAAGCAGACTCCATGACAATAATTTTTACTGTTTTTATTAATTTTTGTACATTTTTATTCCATTCTGGGTTAATTAGACTCATTAACCTTGAATGTCGAAGTATTGAATTGGATAGAGGTGAATAAAGTGGATGGAGGGGAATAACAAATGAAGTCCTGAGTTCGAATTCTACCAACCAAAATTTTTTTACTATGAGAGCTGAGGAAAAATTATTCAATATCACTTTTTTTCATTTTTATTCATTTTTTTTTGAAAAAATTTTTTGAAAAAAACGGGCCCATGCTCGGTGATTTTAATCGTTTTTCCCGTTTTTTTTGGAAAAAAACGAAATCCGTGCACGAAAATTTGGAAAATCTGCTCTCTAGTAAATATTTTAGTAATTTCAATTAAATTTAGCAAAAAATGTTCAAAAGATCCTATTATGTCACGGTTTTGGCCACAATTTTGGGCGGCTCTTCTCAATTTTACACGTAAATTTTATTTGCCAAAGGAATAAATAAACTAATAAATGATATATTTTTAAGATATGATGTCGTAAATCCGGCACAAAGGTGAATAAAATTATAAAAAAAATAATTTAAAAATATCAAAAAAATAATTTTGAAATAATTTTATTTTATGGCAAATAAAAAAAATATTAATAAAATGGATAAATTTAAAAATATTAAAAAATTAATTAGAATAATGATTTACGAAAAATAAGTTAACTAAGATTGAAAATAATAAATGTAAAAATATTTTATTTTAATTCGATTAACTTTGTGCGTCAAAAATATTAAATGAATATTGAAAAATTTTTACACTTTACAGAAATTAATTTAGTTTATAATTATTTTTACGCGAAATAATGGTAAACAAAAATTCTCTTTTAATTAATCAAATCAGCTAAAATCGTTAATATTAATCGATAGTAAAACATCGATATCAAAAAACACACATTTTTATTACTTTGTCCAAACAACAAAATTGATAAAAAATAAAGCACAATTTTTCCCTCAAAATAACAGGACAATGATTCGATGGATGAATCAAACCTATAGTGAACGGGGCCATCAAAAGGATGAGGCCGATTTGAATTTCATTTGGTCAATTGTTGTGTCGAGCATTGCAGTTGGTGCAATATTCGGTGCATTGTCAACAAAGTAAATTATTGTGCCAATCAGGGATGCCTCTAAAACCTAAAAAACTCGCCATTCGGGTCAAAAAACTTGGAAAAACCTTGGAAAAAAATTTTTCAAAAACTCGGCAAAACGGCATTTAAAAATCGTGTTTAAATGCCAATATAAAAGCTTTAAAAATATTTATACTTTATATTTCTCTTGTGATTTTACTTGTTTGAGCAATTGGGGTTGCGAAATAAAGATAACAAAATCTTAAAAAATTCCTGGAAGGAGGAAAATTAATTAAAAATTGCCATTTATGGAAGAATGTTGGCCAAAAATTACATTGAATTAGACCGAAAAATGGCCAAGAGTGAAAAATTAGGCTGAAAAATTGTCGCGCAGCGAAAAAATCTGGCTAAAATTGGAAAAATCGGCAAAAACTCGGCATTGATAAAAACCCGGCAAAAACTCGGCAGGGTAATCAAAAACTCGGCACATGCCGAGTTTCCCCGGTATTATGGCATCCCTGGTGCCAATGCCAATAATTTTTGGATCAAAACAAATTATAGGGAAATATATAATTTGTCGAAAAGTATTGAAATTGTCAAAAAAGTACTTAAAAACTGGTGAAAAGATTATTGAAAAAAAACGAAAAGATTGTAACGGTTCATTCCTTTTCCTAATCTTTTAGACCACTAGCAGACCCAATTTACCAATCGATGATTTAATCAAGAAGCGTTGATTTGTTTATAATTTGTCATGGTTTGGTCAAAATTAATGGTCACAATGCGTTTCGTCCAGATTAATCTAATTGGTTATATGGTTTAAGAGTCTAGGATAAACCATTGAACCGTTAAAAGCTTTTAGTTTTAATTACTTTTTTAAAATATTTTCAGATTTCAGTATTTTTAAAGATTTTCAATATCTTTTTTCACTTTTTCAACACTTTTTTGGACGTTTTCAATACTTTTTTTCAATATTTTTACTTTTTTACACATTTTTGCTATATTTTTTTAAATTATCAATTCATTCCAAAATTATCAATTAATTTTCAGACCATTGGCAGAAAAATTGGGCCGCAGAAATGGGCTGATTGCCAATGGAATTCTAAACATTTTTGGTGCATTGTTGGAATTTTTTGCAAAACCAATGGCCTCACCTGAGGTTCATTGAAAAATATAAATAGATCAAATTAATGGAATTCAGATTCTCATTTTGGGCCGTGTGATTTTGGGCATCAATATGGGATTGACTTCGGGGCTTGTGCCAATGTTTTTGATGG
Source organism: Pratylenchus scribneri (assembly GCA_030063045.1). NCBI lineage: Eukaryota > Metazoa > Nematoda > Chromadorea > Rhabditida > Pratylenchidae > Pratylenchus > Pratylenchus scribneri. Next base: position 3,808 of record JAQSEB010000065.1, read on the forward strand.
AAATTACACCCACCAAATATCGGGGTGCGGCCGGCACTTGTCATATGGTAATTTATTATTTTTAAAGAGAAAATATTAAATAAATAATTTACCCATAAATTCATCGAAATTACCCTAAATTTTTTTGTATCCAAAAAATTAATATTTTAAGGCTATCTAATTTAGCCATAATTAAGTCTTCGAATTTGGCTTAATTTTATCCTATGATTAGAACCCTAGCTTAAACTGGATTTGCTTTTAAAAATATCCTATTTTGTTATTGTTTCAAGGCCTATAAAATGTCTAAAATTTGTTAATAAATTCAATAATATTAAAGCCAAATTAATTATCAATCCCATTAAATTAAATAATATTAAATAATATTTAAAAATTTTTAAATTTTTATTATTATTAATATTTAATTAAATAATTTTTAGGTGGTGGTGGCATTCTCTGATTGGTTCTCAATGCTGCTTGGCTTACCGGAAGTATTTAATTTTAATTTTTTTCTTACTAATTTCCTTCATTTAAAGGTGCTTGGCGGTGATGCAACTTGGCCAATTGCATTCAGTTTTGTGGGAATTCCTGCCCTCTTTTTATGCATAATTTTGCCATTTTGTCCTGAAAGTCCAAAGGCAAGAAAAATAAATTACAAATATTTTTCAATAAATTTTATGTAATTTTCAGTATTCATTGTTGACAAAAAGAGATCGTCACCGAACATTGGATGACATTTCGAGGCTTGTTGATGTTCAAGAAGGGCAAAAAATGTTCGAAGATTTGCAAAGAGAAGCGGAAATTAGTATTGATGTTTGTTTAAAAATTTTTATTAATTAATTAATTTTTTTAATAATATTTAAATTTATTTAAAATGATAATTTAATAAATAAAAAAATTTTAAATTATTTAATTTTTTAAATATTTTCGATTTATTTAAATGATAATTTAATAAATAAAAAAATTTTAAATTATTTTAATATAAATTTTAAATTAAATTTCTATTTTATCTATTTAATTTATTTTTAATTATTTTAAAATAAATTTTAAATTTATTAAATTTCTTAAATATTTTCAATTTATTTAAAATGATAAATTTTTAATTAAAAAAAATTTAATAATTTTTAATAATTCTAATATTAATTTTTAAAAAAAAATTTTAAGTTTGCTAAATTAAATATTTAATTTTCCCAATTTTTTCTAGAACCAATCCACCGTCTCCCTTGCCTATTTGTTCACCAGCAAAGAGTTGCGAGTCCCCCTAATAATTTGCGTATGGGTGATGGTGGCCCAACAATTCACTGGTGCCGCCGCCATTTTTGCCTATTCAACGGATATGTTTTTGAATGCCGGCCTTGAACCGTAATTTTTTTTTGTTATTTCATTGTTTTTATATTTTTAGTGATTGGGTAAGATTTTCCATAAGTGACATTGTTTTCTGGTCAAGGCTTGTCATTTTCTTGTCCAAGTAAATTCATTCAATTTTTGTCCAACTTTAATTCTTTTTTTATAATTTTTATTGAATTAATTCATTAGCAGAAATTAAAAAATTATATTTTTCGTTAAATTGGGAATATAATTTAATTAATTGAATTTTAATTTTTTATACTATTTTTATCCATCAATCATCATATTAATAATAATAAATTTTAAAATATTATTCCTTTACCACCAATAGGGATGGAATCGATGTAAAATAAAAATTAAAGCGAAATTTCTTAGAATAAAAAATTTTCGAAAATTATAAACCTAATTTCTTATGGTCAAAAATTTTTCGAAAATCATAAATCGTTTCTTAATTTTGGTACCAAAAACCACCGAAATTTCTGACCGAAATGAAAGTAATCGAAAGATCATATGCCTGAACCCTGACCACCCCCCCCCCCCCCTCCCAAGAATTAAGGATTCGAAATTACTTACAACATTTATTTTTAATTCCGTTAGGCAAAATTTAATTTCGTCTCTATTCATATTCATAAGAAATCAATTTAAAAAAAATTAACAAAAAATAGGTAATCTAATTTTGAATTAAAATCTTGAAAATTTTATTTCTTTTGCTGAAAAATAATTAAAAATGTAATCCAATTTTTTAGCCAAATTGCCCGATTCAGTACATTGGGAATTGGAATAATGTATTTCATGTTTGCTTGCTCCTCCGTTTTCCTAATCGAGCGCAAAGGCCGTCGGGCACTTTCACTGTTCCAATTGAGCACAGTGACTGCTTCGTTGACGGCAATGAGCTTCTTCACATGGGCACAGAATTCATTTAATGTAAATGAACTTTTTTCAATTTTTTTATCAATATAAAATTAATTAATAAAATTATTTCTTAAAAATTTGAAATGAAAAATATTTTTTTTGTCAGTAATTTTCTATTAAAATTATTGAATTTTTCTGAAAGTTAGCTTTAAAATTTATTTCATCAAAATTTAACAAATTTTATTAATTTCAAAATCATTGATTTTTGACGATTCTTAGGAAAATTTTGGTCCTCATTAAAATTGAAAAAAATTTTATATAAAAAAAAGACTTTTTCCTCGCTTATTTGATTCATCTTAGCTTCTAATAATTAGAATTAGTAGTTTTGGAATTTGGAATGAGGATATGAGTTAATTAGAGGATAAAATCTAATAAGGTTGTCCAATGTCGGTTCCGGTTCTACGGTTCTAAAAAATAGATAAAATTTTAGAGCCAAAATTGTGAATTTTTGCTCTTTAAAACTGAAAATAATAAAACCGGTACAGAAAATCGATATTTTTCAAGAACCGGCTTTTAAAACCGAGACAGTCTATGAATATGAAGTATGAACCGACTTTGGACAACCCTACTAAAATCAATTAAATTAGATATGAAATTTTTTTTATTAATTATTATTTTTATTTTAATTTTAAATTTATTTTTTTAAATTAAAATTTAAAAAAATTGACGAAGTTATTCTGGTTAAAATTGCCAATTTTCACAGAGCACTTGGGCCAGTTATGGTTCCATAATTGCGCTGCTCTGCTATATGTGCGGTTATGGAATTGGTAGTCCAATTCCGTGGATGATTGCAAGTGAAATATTCCCAACCAGGGTGAAATTGATAAGAAAATAAACAATTTAAATGAAAATTGAATGTTTAAGTTTCGCTCAAGTGCAGTCACTGTTGCAATTTCCGTGGCCTGGAGCCTGGTTTTCATCATTTCGTTGGCCTATCTTCCATTTAAACAAGTAAAATTTAGGGGAAAATATTTGAATTTTTCCAAATTTTATTTATTAGATGGTCGGAGTTTCGGCCAGCTATTTGCCATTCATTTTGGTCAGTGCTTTGAGCACTTGTTTTGTTTATTTTCTTTTACCCGGTTTGTCATTTTTTAAATAATTCAAATTTTATTCCTTTTGGTATTTATAATTAGAACATAAAATCTAAAAATTCAGATAAATATATTTTAGGCTTAAAGCATAAAATTTTAAAAAATTCATGAGAGAGTTCTATTTTTATAATTTAATTTAATATTATTAATAAAAATAAATTAGAAAAAAAAGCCAGAAAATTGTTGGAAAAAAATAATGAATAAATTATTCAATTTAGGAAATTTTTGTCATTACCGTAAATTCTCTTTTTATTCCCCCCTCTTTAATAATTCCCCACTCTCTATTAAATGCTCATTTTTTCAAAAGGCTGAAATAAATTCCCCATGGGGTATTAAAAGGGAATTATGGTATTTTTTTTGATCAACTAGAAAAATATTTAATCCGAAAAAATTAATATATTGTATTTCCGATATTTTTGGCTGTCATTTAAATTAAAAATAAAATGTTTAAATTTAATTTAATTATTTAAATTTTCATGCAGAGACCAAAAACAAGCATACAAATGAAATTGCCGTGGATATTGAAATTCGGGCGGACAATGTTCGTCGCTATTCACTGAACATTATTCCTTCAGTCAGCTCGGCAATGGGGTAAATAATTAATTTTTTATAAATTTTTAGGTAATTTAATTTATGGAAAATAAAAAATTTAATTTATGATAAAAATAGAAAAATTTATTTTTTTAAAAAAAAAATATTTAAAATTAATTTTTACCCAAAAAAAATATTTAAAATTAATTTTTATCCCAAAAAAAATATTTAAAAATAATTTTTAATCAAAAAATATTTATTTTTATCCCAAAAAAAATTTAAAAATAATTTTTAATCAAAAAATATTTAAAATTAATTTTTACCCAAAAAAAATATTTAAAATTTATTTTTATCCCAAAAAAAAATATTTAAAAATAATTTTTAATCAAAAAATATTTATTTTTATCCCAAAAAAATTTAAAAATAATTTTTAATCAAAAAATATTTAAAATTAATTTTTACCCAAAAAAAAATATTTAAAAATAATTTTTAATCAAAAAATTATAATTTATTTTTACCCCAAAAATATTTAAAATTAAATTTAAAAATAATTTTTACTCAAAAAATAATTAAGATTAATTTCCCCCTTTTCCCAATTTTTAGTATTGCTCCTTCCAGTGAAGCCAATGAAGAAACCCGTTTCCAACGTCGTCGCCTAATTCCCCGGCCAAACAGTTTCACGTCAACCTATTCCCTTGGCAAATATTCCTCACTTGGATTTACGCCAATGAGCGAGAGGGAACAAACTTTCTTGACAAGAATTATGGGCCGTGAAAGAATTTAATAGAAAATTATTGAGGAATTTTTGTTTTGAATCCGTTTACATTTTTGTTTTTATTTTTTGTGATTATTTCTTTTAATTTTTGTGATCATATTTTTACAGCCTTCATTTATTCAATTTTTAATTTAAATAATTGTATAAATAAAATATTATTTACCTTTTTGTTTTTTCTTTTTTTGTGATCATTTTTTGTTTTTTTGATCATTTTTTGGTCTTCAAATTTTAATCAATTTTAATTTAAATAAATATGAATAAAATATTATATTATATTTATGATAATTCTTATATTATTAGAAATTAAATGATTATGATTAAATTAATTTGGCAATTTTATTTCATTTAGATTAATAAAAATATTTTTGTAGTAATATGAAAAAATTTCAAATTCATATTTACTCTTCCTCTATAAAAAGCTGAAACAAAAAATGCTATTTTATGGTAGAATCTTAGTATTAATTTGTTAGGCAAAATATGGGAATTTTAAGGATAAGAAAAAGACCAAAAAATTGGTATTTTAGTTTTATCATATATTTTTTAATATTATAGATTTTTTAAAATAAAAAATATTTTATCATTTAAATATATAATTTAAATAAATTTACATGTAATGTTTTAATAAAATGATTAATGGAATGTGAAATCAACAATTGTTAATGAGTCTGATACATATTTCATCGGATTCCCTTCTCATCAATTGAAAGCGGATCTTAAATATAAATATGTATTATTGAAAATATGAATTTTTAATTTTTAAATCTAGGGTTTTTCATGTTCGGTTTGAGTTTCAAAATATCTACATTTAAAAATCGAAGGTGAAATCGAAAATGTCAATAATTTTTCAAAAAATGTCTAAATCAACTTTTTGTTATTTTTAAATGGGAAAAAATTCATTTTTTTCAAAAAATTGTCAACATTTTTTAAAAAATTTTCAAAAAAAAACTATAAAATTGAGCAAAATTCTTAAACAAAATTTTCAAAATATTCACAAAAATATTGTTCAATATTTAAATAAAATTCTATGAAAATTAACAAAAACAATATTAAAAATATGCTTTTCGTTCGTTTCAAGTTATTTTAAGTTATTTTTGAAACAAAATATTGAAATCAATATAATATAAATTCACCTAGACATAGAAAATTAATTTAAATAAATTGCTTTAAATTGTCTTGAATCGTGATTAATCCGGTAATATTATTTTCCAATATAATATATTTACCTTAAAAAATATTTGAATGGAGAAAAGTGTGATGTTGACATATTGACATTTTAGCTTGTTGAAAATATCACGCATTTTGCCAAATTTTGATTTAATATGGCAATTGTAAATGACGGTGAAACTGATTTAAAAATATTAATTAAAATTTTTTTAATAATATTTTTATATTATATATTTAATTTTGTAAAGTATTGAAAATGGGGAAAAATTTCGTTTGGAAAAATAATCTTTCTTTGAGTCCAAAAAAGCTGGCCAAATTAGATGTCAGTACTTAAGATTACGTAAAGGACTTAAAGAGAATGTTTTTATATGTCGGTAGCTACTTTGATAAAACAGTATACATATAGCACATATAATCCCTATACCTAAATTATGGCCAAAAGCTGAAAAAATAGATTTTATGGCCATAAAATCCGAGACGTGTCTGTCCATTTAGCAGATAATTATTGTATTTTATGTGTAGGCACATCATTTGGGCTATGCCAATATACTGTATATCAAGTCTCATCAAAAGTGGCTAATAAGGACATATAAAAATATTCCCATGTTATGATGGGTTTTGGCATCTAGGGATTATTGTTATAGGTTAAAAATATTTAAAAAGCCTAATTTGACCAAATTAAATAAAAAGATTATTTTTCGACAGTATACTAAAATTTTTTGGCCATTATCAATACTTATTTTTTCGCCAAATTAATAATACTATTTTTTATTAATACATGTCTTCATAGCAAATATAGGCCTTTCGATTGGTCCGATCAACCAACGCATCATTTTTCATGTCGAATTTTTTCAAGAACCGTTTTTCATTAACTGTCAATATTTCCACCGGTATGCTGCATAAAAATATGCAAATTTTATTAATAATTATTATAATATTTTATGGGACTTTGAAGTAGGGTTCAGCGGTACCGGTACTTTGGACCAAAATCGGTACCGGTACTTGCCAGTACCAGCCTACTCTGTATTCGGTACCGGTACTGGGTTTAGGGTCGGTACCCGGTATCGGTACTCGGCACCGGTCGGTACCGGTACTAGTCGGTACTGACTGTACTGGAGAAAAAATGGTAAAATCATAAAATTTTTTAAAAAATCAATTTTTTTTCTTTCAAAAATCAAAAATTTTTGATACAGAAAATAAAAAATAGCTTCATAAAAGATTTAAATTTGACTGAAATTTTCATTTTAAAGAAAAAAATTTAAAAAAAAATAAAAATTTGGCCAAAAATGCCATTTTAGGGGGTGCTTGTCAGTACCGACTAGTACCGAGTTGAAAAAACGGTACCGGTAGTATCGGGGTCGGTTCCGGTTCTCGCAAAATCGGTACCGGTACTGGCCAAAGGCCGGTACTTCGGTACCAGTACCGACCGGTACTGCGGTACCGCTGAACCCTACTTTGAAGAACACACAAAATATACATTCATAGATCATTTGTAAATTTTGGACATAAATGTAGAGTGGCCAATGGCCTCATTGATTAAGTGAATAAAAAATGTACAATGTAGACTACTCAAATAATGAAGCCAAAAATGGGCTAGGAAGGCTGGTCAAATATTAAGTAAAATTTTTAAGGGTCAATTTGATCTAAAAAAACATATTTATTTTATTTATCTCGAAAATTGGTCAAGTCTAAAATTTCCAAATTTTTTTTGTGTTTTTTCAGTGATTATTATTATATTGATCTGAATTAAATTTTTTAGAACAGCAATAATTACATTTTTTTATTGCATTAGTGATTTTTCATATCCACTAGGTGACCTTCAATGCCACTGGAAATTGGCGATTTCCAGAATTTGCCAAGCACTTTGTCTGACGAGTTTTGTAAATCTCAGTTACTAGATGTGCCACGGACTCCTGAATAGGCTTTTTTGACTAAGCGTGGTCGATTTACTATATGAAATTTCACTTTCAGGCAGGTTAAAACTTGTTTATTAACATTTTCCTTTAGAATTCTTTATTTCTGGCGCTCTACCCTCAGCTCCAACTTTAACCCTAAACCCTTCTGAAATTTAAATTTCATATAGTAAATTGAGGATGTCGAATCGAATGAGCCTATTCTCGAATTCGTTCGACAACTATAATTAAGATTTCCCAAATTCATCAGCCCAATTGTTTGGCTAATTCCGGAAATCGACAATTTCCAATATTATCTCTAACATCTATATGTTGCAGCCGATCTCGTTTTTTAGCCGATCTCGTTTTTGGCATGTTCTAGTTATCGTGCAGATTTGATCTATAGCTCATTCGATTCGTCAGGGTCGGTTTTCTTTATAAGATTTCAATTTCAGAAAGATTTGACTAGTTTGAACCAAAGTTATGGCCAATTGAAATTTCGGGTTTTCAAACCGGTTTAACTAGGGTAGGGCTAGGGCTATGGTCAGGCCGTCATGGGTTTTAGGGCTAAGGTAGGGTAAGCTAAATTCTAATTGGCCTAAGAACTGAAATATGGCAATTAGTCACAAACTACAATGTCTGCCACTACACTATTTCTGTTAGAAAAAAACGAGATCGGCTATCCGAGTTCGAAATCGGCTAAAAAAACGAGATCGGCTGCAACATATATAATAATAAATCTCCAAAAATCCCACCGCTTTAATTGGCGTAATTTTTCCATATAGCATGTTTTCAATTTGCGAAAGAACAAAAAACGACATCGATGATTCCGTCCATACTTTTTTGTCAATTCTGCCTCATACAATTTTTGCCATTCACCAAAATATTTTGGCAATTCAAAAAGATGCCTTTTTGCTGATGGGATTTTGCTTTCATTTACAGCAGCAGAAACAGTAAAATTTTCCACATCAATTTCTTCCTCCTCCTCATCATCATCCGTAAATATTTTATCGTCCATTTTCTCTTCTTCTTTTAAATTTTCTTCTTTCATATTTTCTCTCCGAGATTTTGGCCAATTTTCTTCTATTTTAGATTGTTCCGTAATTTCTCTTTTGCAATTTTCCCTCATTCCATTCCTCATTTCCATTTTTGTATTCATTTGCCTAATTAATTTATCTCTAAAAATAATAAATAAAAATATTTGTAATACATTCGTGGGCCCTTTTTTTGAAAAAATATTTCTCTCTTATTTTGTATTAAAATTAGTATGTATAATGGCGTTTTCTAATTCGGGGAATCTAATATTGCATTTTATTCGAATTTCAATTAATGGTTCAAAAACCGGTTTTAAAAAATTTATTTTTTTAAATTCAAAAAATGCAGAATTGTGATATAAAAAATTAACAATATTTAAGAATGATAAAAAAGAGAATTTTATAAATTCATTAGAATTAAAATTCTAAATTATTATCAATTTCCATGAATTATCCCATTGATCCATTTCCCTTTATATTTCTGTTAATCCCTTATATTCGGCTATTCTCATGTAAATCTTTGTCTATAGCAATATTGATATGATATTCCATAACCAACGCATATGATTTACCATATTTAACTATTTTTTGAACCAACTTTTAATTTTAACAAAATCGTCCAAAATTAACCATGTTGGAACCGCGTTCGGAAACCTGGCCAGTACGGAAATGGTCAGTGGAAAAGTATGGTCAGTGGGTAATTTAACTTAAATCGATACAATTCGGTGAGCTAAGCATGGATCAAACATTATTCTCGAAAATATACAAGTTAGAGCATTTTTAGTCTTATTTTTTTCTGATCACTTTTCCACTGACCAGTTTTCCCTGCTGACTAGAGCATTCCCCGCTGACCAGTTTTCCGGGAATCTTTTAGAACATTTTAAATGGCTAATATCCTGAATAAACCTGATATTCATATTCCCCGATTTCTAAAACTCCATAATATATAATTTTAAGGCCAATAAGAAGAAAAAATATTTTTTTAAAAATAGGACCATAAACGACAACAATATTACGAAAAAATTTGTTATTATTTCACCTGGCAATTTTTTCTCTAAAAATGGCCGTGTTCAACAAGGAAAGAATTTTGGGATCAATTTCTTTCTGAATTAATTGCCGATGAACTTGCCGAAATTCATTTAAAATTTTTGAATTTGTTGGAAAATTTTGCTCTTGATTCTGATATGTGTTCATTGTGCAAAAATAATTCTACAAAATTAAATGGAATTGAGGAAATATTCAAATGAAAATTAAAAATAAATAGATATATGATTAAAGGAATTTGTCTAGGTGTAAGTTAAATAGACATAACATCCATTGGTCAAAATTCTCGGAAAACCTCAAGGCAGGGCTCTTAGGCAAGATTAAGAGGGCGTCATACTGATTGTTAAGGGCATTGATTATTTTGGGCCGCAAAAAAGGCGCCATAGAATGAAATTGCAGCCAAAAATTGGCAACAAAAGCAGAAAATTTAGCCAAAAACGAAAAAAAAAATATCAAAAAGGTGTAATTTGATGAGGGGTTCTCGGTTTGAGGCGCAAATAAGGGGGACCAAATATACTTCGTGTAGAGGTACATTCTGAGATCCCTACCTCATCCAATACTGGGATTTTCAACTAATTTGTCACTTTGGTCGATTAAACGAATTAAAATTATTGAAGAGATTTCAGTAATGATCGTTTCTGTTCTATTGAAGAATAAGTATAGCTGGATGTGTTAGTAGTGGACATCACAAATCACAAATTGATCGATCGCTGTTTCTGCCAAAACTGGGACTAGGACCATTCCTTATTTGGGCCATTCCTTCATTGCCCTTCCCTTTAGTCCCATTTTGTGCCTTCTCTCCTCACTCAATACACCATTTCCCAAAACTTGTACTAGATCACCTTCTACTATGGCCAAAACGCATAAACAATAACATCTTGTGCCCAAAGGCATCCACTTTTGATCACCACTTATTGATTGGAAAAGGATGGGCATTTTGTGCCTTACATTTGGGTTATGGCCCATCCTTCATTCAGCTCTTTCCTTCCTCCTACCAAAATTTTGGCCTACAATATTGGGTATTGGCCCATCCTCTCATTCTATTTACCATTTTCCCCGAATATCTTATACTAGAGATCTTCTACGCCAAAGCATAAACTAGAGCATAGACAACAATTTTCCTAAAGGCATAACACAAAGCCATTTATTATTTGGCCCAATCAATCAATGTAGTGGCCATATCCACAAAAACAATCCCACATTATACCGAATGTCCCAAGTCCCAAAGTACACTAATGGAATCCACCAAAATGCCATTGTCATCTATGATTACCCCTATTTTCTTAATCTTCTTGTTTTCTTAAAATTCTTCATCAATAAAAATTTGATTTACACTGTTGTAAAATAATTGGAAAAATATCAAAAACAAAAATGACAAAAATATATAAATTTATTGAAAACAAAATTCGAAACTAAATTAAATTCAAAATTCATATGAACAATGTTTTATTAGTGTCATTTTTCATGGCGGATTTGTTGTGCCCGAATATTGTTGGCTTAAAATTCCTCCATTCTGATGCACCAAATGTCTTTGTTGGAAGCTGAAAATGAAAATAAATTAATTAAATTAAATTTAAAATAATTTTTACGTTAAAAGTGCGGTTCTCTCGTCGCCATTATTCTCAGAAAATGATCGACCTCCTATTGGGAATTGGCCAATCGATATTGATTTAGCACGATTGCGAATTTCCTTCACAATGTCTGTTGCTTGTTTGCCACGAGTTTCTGAAAAAATTATAATTATTTATTGAAAAAAATATTAAAAATTAAAATAGAATATTAAAAATTAATTGGAGATAACCTGGCAACAAAAAGTAAACGAAAACAGCGCCAAATGCACTGACAACAATGAAGGGAATATAGCTGATTGAGTTGCCCACAATCTGCGCAATAAATAATAAAAAATTTATTTTTATTAATTTTAAATTTAATCGAAAACACATTTTTCTTTGTTAATCGAAAATATATTTTTCTTTGTTAATCGAAAATACATTTCTTAGTTAATCAAAAACACATTTTTAATTAATCGAAAATACATTTTTCTTAGTTAATCGAAAACATATTTTTCTTAGTTAATCGAAAACACATTTTTCATAGTTAATCGAAAACACATTTTTCTTTACTTTATGCATTAAATTAATTTTTGAAATTGTTAAAATAAATCAAAAAATTAAATTATATTCAATTAAATTATAATTAATTAATTTATTCACCTGTTGAAATGGCAAATAACAAGTGGAAACGACAAAAGAAAGGGACCAAGCAACGGTGACAGCAACTGTAAAAAAATTAAAAATTAGAAAGAATAATTTTTTGACGGACTTGTGACGGCAGAAGCACGATATTTAGTTGGGAATATTTCGCCAGTGATTAGCCATGGCACTGCGCAACCCACACCATAGACACACATGTAAATGATTAGGGCACCAATTGTGGCATAACCGGCCCATGAATGCTAATTAAAAAATTAATTTAAATTTTTTAATAAATATTATATTAATTTTTTTCAATTTTTAATTAATAAAAAATATCTTAAATTTTCAATCTTTAATTAATAATAGCATTTTTACCCCTTCAGTGTTTTGAAGCCACATAAAAAAGCTGAGAAGTGCCAACGAAAAGGAACACATTGATAATTGTACCTGAAAATCATAGAAAAAATTATTTTTATATATAATTTGATTAAAAATTTTTTGATTTAATAATTTATTAAATTATAAAATGATTACAATTAAAAGAATTCGCCGTCCAACTCGCTCAATCAAAAATGGAGCACTCAATGCAAAGCAAAAATATGCAATCCCAACTGCCAAAGTGCTAAATCGAGCAGTGGTCCTAAAAATTAAAATTACAGATAATTTTATGATAATTAAATTTTAATTAAAATTTGAATAAAAATTTAATTAAATTTTTCCAAAAATTTTTTCTTTTTTTACCCAAATTATAATATTTATTTTTTCTTACGCTTCAATGCCCGCATTGATGAACATGTCGGTGGAATATGCAAATACAGCGGAACAGCCAGTGAATTGTTGGGTAATCATCACAACTATGGAAATGAGCAGAGGAACACGGAGTTCATGACGGGTGAAAATTTGACGATAACTGCCGCCAGAATACTTTAAATATTTTAAATTCATTTTTTATTTTTTTTATTTAAATTTCCGCATAATTATTTAATTGAAACTAAATTAATGGATTGGAAAATAATTAAAAATAAATTTTTAAATAACGAAATTTAATTTTTTTACTTTTCCACTGACCATAAATAAGCTAAATATTTTATTTAAATCCTCTATTTAAATATAACTAATTAAAAATGAATTTAATTTTAAAATATTCAAGAAAAAAATAAAATTTTTTGGCATTTTTCTCTTATCTAAGAATTAGACTAAAATTGTATTTTTAATAGCTTAAACTAAAATATTGCCAATAAAAAATTTAATTTAAATAAATTTTGAAAATTTCACCTGAACTAATGCGGCCTCCTTTTCCAATGATTCGAACATATATTCGGCTTCATCGTTGTCAACTAGCCTTTTCAAATCGGACATTGCATTGGCACTGTCACCTCGCGTGAAAAGTGTATACTAAAAAATGAATTAAATTTTTTGAATTAAAAAATAATTTTATTATACTTTAGGGCTTTCCGGACACAATGGAAGAATGCAGCATAAAAAGAGGGCAGGAAAGCCGGGGAATGCAAAAGCTAGGGGCCAATTCTCGGCCGAACCTAGAACCTTAAATTTAAAAAAATAATATAAAATTTATTAAATATTTGATTAGTATTTTTGGCTGTTTTTAATTTAAAAAAAAACATTAAGAAATTATTAAATAATTATTTAATTAAAAATTTACGAAATTTATTGAGAATGATTTTGAATTTAATTCTTAAAAATAATTAAAAATTTTACTTCAGGCAAACCCAACAACAATGAAAACCAATCAGAGAATGCCACAGCAACCTTAAAAATAATAAATAAAAAATCAAAATTAATTATTTTTTAAATAAATTAATTAAAAAATTTAAAAAATTAAAATTTTAATTAAAAATAATTAAGACCATATGAAGTGTGCCGGCGGCTCCTCGATATTTGGTCGGCGTAATTTCCATCAAATACATTGGCACTAGACCCGTCTAGGAAAATTTCATTTAAAAAGGAAATAAAAAATTTAAAAATTTATTATAAAAATGTTTTAAAAGAAATTGGAATATTTAAACTAAAAAATAAATTACGGAAAGTCCCATGTTGGCGCCAAGGAGAAGTCTTCCCAAAATGAGTAATTCCGGTGAGGCAAATGACTTTGAACAATATTCCAACAATGCAGCAAAAACATTGCACCATCCATTCGCAATCAACGCATTTCGGCGTCCCATACATTCCGACAAACGTCTAAAAATTTTAAAAAAATATCGCGAATAAAATAGCTTAAATTGAGTAAATTCAAAATTTATTATCTTTTAGTAGCCCTGAATTTTGTGAATTTATTAGATTGAAATACTAAAAAGTTATTACCAAAAAATCAGCAGAATTAGCTAAAATCAGGCATTTTTGAAAGTGGCCCTTATGCCCTATGGCCTATGCCTATTCCTTTTCCATTAACATTTAACAGTGTGTTTCCCATTTATTTTTTTCCCTTCTAAATTGGGGTTGCGGATTGATGGATGGATCGGCAAGCGGGGAGAAGAGAAGTGAGAAAAAGAGGGAGAGACAATGCTGCTGAATGATTGGATTGATCATTTCCTACACATATCTTTCTTCAGTTTGTTCGCCTGCCCTGCTTTCCATAAACAAAAACTTCAATTAAAACAAGCATCCTATATATACGCCCTGTCATTTTTAGTCGTTGTGGAGTTCAATGGGAATTGGTGCCCGAAGGCGGATGGTCAAGTGCATTCCTTGTGCTAGGGTCTTCTTCATCCAATTACAATTTACAACAACAAAACACAAACAATGGCCGAAATTGAGGAATATTACCCATATGTGCTCAAAAAGAGCCATGGCCCGATGCAAATTGCAATGTCTCTTGATCAGATGAAGCCAACTGAACTCCCCAACTTTTTTCAAAATTATTCAAACAAATATTTGTTCATAATTTTTTGTGAGTAAAACAGTCATTATATTTGATTTTGATTCAAAAACAAAAAACAAGGACAAACTTATTGAAGATTATAGAAAGGCCAATAGTAAAATGAATGTTTTCCCACTTCAATGAGTGTTATATTAAAACATTCGACAAACTCTCGAAAAATTTCAGAGTAAAATTCACCAAGAGAAATGATCGACTAAATAAATTACGAAAACATGG
This sequence comes from Pratylenchus scribneri, assembly GCA_030063045.1. Classification (NCBI taxonomy): domain Eukaryota; kingdom Metazoa; phylum Nematoda; class Chromadorea; order Rhabditida; family Pratylenchidae; genus Pratylenchus; species Pratylenchus scribneri. The sequence continues at coordinate 18,887 of JAQSEB010000065.1, forward strand.
CATATAAATTAGGGTTAATTACCCGGGGGCGGGTAATGAAAAAGCGGGTAACGGGTAATACGGGTAATTGGGGTCCGGGTAATGGGTAGGGTAGGCCAAACTCGAAAAATACCCGCGGGTACTACCCTACCCGTTCCTTGTTAAGACATTTTTTGAAATTCGTTTAATAAAATTTTTAAAATTGGCCAAAATAAATATCATAATAAAAAATAATAAAAACTCTTCTTCATCTTCAAATTTTTTTTCACTCAAATCTTTGCCTTTTGCAACAATTCAGGCTTTGAAATAAACATATTAAATGCTTGTGAACAATTAAATTCAGAATTTTCTTTAATCGAAACAAGGGCATTCACTGTATCAACTTTAAAACTGTTTCTTTCATCCGTCCAAACATACGTTGGCAAGGAGGGCAGGACAACCACCAATTTTGTGCCTCCCTAAAATTGCCCGCGGCAGCGAAAAATTTGGTTTTTGTAATGGCCGCGCAGCGAAAAATCAGAGCCAAAATTAACCGCGCAGAGAAAAATTAGAGCCAAATTTAGCCGCGCAGCGAAAAATTAGAGATAAAATTAGCCACGCAGCGAAAAATTTTTATAATTTCAGAAAATTGGTCAAAATCAGGCTTTATCAGGCTTTTTCCGAAATCAGGTTTTTGTCAGGAAAAATCAGAAAAAGCAGGGAAAACCTGATAAATCAGGCATTCTGAGAGCCCTGCATAAAAAAATACAATTTTTGTTCCCTAAATGGTGGCTTTAAAAAGGTTACGGGTAGGCGGGTAGTCGGGTAGTCAAGGTGCGGGTAATGGGTAATGCGGGTAATTGGGGTCCGGGTAACGGGTAGGGTAATTTGCCCAAAATCCTTACGGGTACCCTACCCGACTACCCTACCCGTCAACGGGTAATTAACCCTAATATAAATGTAGTTTGCAAAGAAGACCGACCACTTGACCAGATGAAGCAGCTGAACTCCCCAAATTTTTTTTCAATTTTATAAATAATTTATATCGAAAGACATTTTTCCATTTTTAAATAATAAATAAGTAACAATTAATGGCATAAATAAATTTTTCTAAATAGTTTAAAATTGCAGAGATATTAAAAAATGCGCAAAATTTGAGTCATTCTAATATTTCTTTCTGTTTTGCCAATTTATTTTTCAATTCCAAAAATTAATTCCTTTAAAATCAATTCCATTTAACAGAATAAAAACCAATAATCTAGTCCAGTCGAAAAAGTGTCTCCTCATCATCAAAAAGTGAAATTTGCCCCCAAAAGACTCTTTCGATATTTTTCATGTATTTTTGCTTATCATTTTTCCACAATCAAATCAACATTTTGCGTGTATGCGGAATCATAAGGAGGAGAAGAAAGCATCAAGCAAATATGAGCAAAAATGAAGAATAAAAAAAAGGGCATCAACAATAAATGATGATCATGGGATGGTGAAATTGATGGAGGACATAATAAAAAAATTGAATCAAAGGCAATTTAGTGGCTTCCTTCTGGCCATTCTCCTCATTAATTTTGGGTGAAAAGGGTTGGGGTTTGGCATTGAAACAGAGGGTTGTAGGCAAATTTGGTTTAGATTGGCCATGTCAACGAAATCGTTGGTCCAAAATGAATGTAAATGAACTCCGAAAAAATTATTTCATCAAAATTCAACTCTTGGATCATGTGAATAAATATATAAATTTGCCAAATTTATATTCTAATGATGTCGTAAATAAATCTATTTTTGTTGGATTTTGTCCTTTTAAATTAAATTTTGCTTAAGAAATTTAAAATTGTAAGCAGTTTTGCAATTAATTGGGATGTTAAAAAGTGGGAGTAAACAGAAAAATTAAAGAGAATAAAGCAGATTTAAGAATGACAGGAAATTATAAAACTAATTTTTTAATGGGTTTGGGTAATGCCATTTTTTGATTTATTAGATATAAAATTTTTGCTTACTCACCGCACAAGAAGAGCGCCAACAATTGCACCAACCGCAATGCTGGAAACAACAAATGACCAAAAAACATTCATCGCCGTCAAATTCATGCCTGCACCCGTCCTGTTGATATATGTTTGGTTAATCCATGCCGTTAGCAATTCTGAAATTAATTCCATTAAAAATGACGGTGAATTTCATGTGAATATTAAAAATATGATATGATTTTGTTTTACTCAATCTTCAGAGAAATTCTTCTGATAAAATTGATTTTAATTCCTAAGGGAAACTTTCATAGTTTTAGTAGTCAATTTTTAAATCAATAAATTTCTAAAAAGGCTAGATTCATTAATTTTTCGAATGAATTTTAAATGGAAAAAATGCATTGAATTAAAATCGGATTCTTTCCGGAATGAAAATCAGAATTCTTTCCGGAATGAAAATCAGAATTCTTTCCGGAATGAAAATCAGAATTCTTTCCGGAATAAAAATCAGAATTCTTTCCGGAATGAAAATCAGAATTCTTTCCGGAATGAAAATCAGAATTCTTTCCGGAATAAAATCAGAATTGTTTCCGGAATGGAAATCAGAATTCTTTCCGGAATGAAAATCAAAATTGTTTCCGGAATGAAAATCAGAATTGTTTCCGGAATGAAAATCAGAATTGTTTCCGGAATAAAAATCAGAATTGTTTCCGGAATGAAAATCAGAATTGTTTCCGGAATTAAAATCGGATTCTTTCCGGAATGAAAATCAGAATTCTTTCCGGAATGAAAATCAGAATTGTTTCCGGAATAAAAATCAGAATTGTTTCCGGAATGAAAATCAGAATTGTTTCCGGAATGAAAATCAGAATTGTTTCCGGAATAAAAATCAGAATTGTTTCCGGAATGAAAATCAGAATTGTTTCCGGAATAAAAATCAGAATTGTTTCCGGAATGAAAATCAGAATTGTTTCCGGAATGAAAATCAGAATTGTTTCCGGAATTAAAATCGGATTCTTTCCGGAATGAAAATCATAATTCTTTCCGGAATGAAAATCAGAATTCTTTCCGGAATGAAAATCAGAATTGTTTCCGGAATGAAAATCAGAATTGTTTCCGGAATAAAAATCAGAATTGTTTCCGGAATGAAAATCAGAATTGTTTCCGGAATGAAAATCAGAATTGTTTCCGGAATGAAAATCAGAATTGTTTCCGGAATGAAAATCAGAATTGTTTCCGGAATAAAAATCAGAATTGTTTCCGGAATGAAAATCAGAATTGTTTCCGGAATAAAAATCAGAATTGTTTCCGGAATGAAAATCAGAATTCTTTCCGGAATAAAAATCAGAATTCTTTCCGGAATGAAAATCAGAATTCTTTCCGGAATGAAAATCAGAATTCTTTCCGGAATAAAATCAGAATTGTTTCCGGAATGGAAATCAGAATTCTTTCCGGAATGAAAATCAGAATTGTTTCCGGAATGAAAATCAGAATTCTTTCCGGAATGAAAATCAGAATTCTTTCCGGAATGAAAATCAGAATTCTTTCCGGAATAAAATCAGAATTGTTTCCGGAATGGAAATCAGAATTCTTTCCGGAATAAAATCAGAATTCTTTCCGGAATAAAAATCAGAATTCTTTCCGGAATGAAAATCAGAATTGTTTCCGGAATGAAAATCAGAATTCTTTCCGGAATGAAAATCAGAATTCTTTCCGGAATGAAAATCAGAATTCTTTCCGGAATGAAAATCAGAATTGTTTCCGGAATGGAAATCAGAATTCTTTCCGGAATAAAATCAGAATTCTTTCCGGAATAAAAATCAGAATTCTTTCCGGAATTAAAAATCAGAATTCAGAATAAAAAAGGATAAATTATAATTTTATTTAATTATTAATTTATGAAATTTTTGTAAATATTTAATTTGCCTATTGATTACCCTGTTCCGGATTAATTATGCCAAAGCTGTAGAATTGTGTGCTGGCGCCAAGGCAAACAGTCAACACAGAAATATAATAAATTGGATGGAACATTTCGAAAATTTTGCAACAATTTTTTCACCGGCAACATAAAATGTATTAAAAAAAGCTATAAAAATTTAAAAATGATTAATATATGAAATTGGCTGATAAATATTTAATAATTTCTTGATAATTGGTGGAGCCCGCAAAATGCAAGAAAAAATGGGGTAATTTTGGGTTTGGATGAATGTATGATGTCTGGACAAAAAATAGGGAATTCTCGTGATTTTGTGTGCAGCCAATATTTTTGAATCATTTTTGTGGCGGAGATAATTTTTGGGATTCGCCCATTAATAAATCAAAAATCAACCGATAAACAGTGATTTTTTCCCGTCTGCCTTTTTTTGCATAATGCCAAGTAGGCCAATTTATTAGCAATTAGCAATAAACTGCACAAAATTCTTATCTTTTTATTTGAGTCTTTTATTTAATAAATTCTGCTGGTTCAGAATAAATGGATTTATGGCCATTTTTGTTGCTTTTTTGTGGGGGTAATTAAATTAATATTTATGGAATTCTATGTCCAATTATTAATATCATCTACATGTTTATTGGTCCATAGAGTACAAAAAATTATATTCAAAATTTTTATTATTTTATTTTGTTTTTAGTAAAAAATGATTGAATATTTTCAAAAAACGAAAAAAAAATCTGTAAAAATATTTTTGAGCCATATATAACTTGACCAAAATTAAATTGTACGAGTTTTGTTTCTTTATGTTTAGATAAATTTAGGGTAGGCTTAGAGTCGGATAAGAGAATTTAAGAAGTCTGCTATGGTCAAGATTTTTGGCCTAAAAAGCCAATTTTTTATAGAAAGTTTATATTTCCCATAAAAAATTTCATTAAAATGATTCTCTCCTACACAATAAATCACCAAAATATGAAAACAACAAAAAAACATTGTTTATATTTGTTTATTGATGGGCCAGACGACCCCCTTGATTGGCCAAAAATACGATTTCGGTCGATAAAGTGGCGAGCGCCGATAAATTTATTATTCTTGAGGGATGAGACGGACCCAAAAAAGTACCCAAAAATGGGGACAAAAAGAGGACATTTTTGGTTATAAATGGGCGCATGAGGATGGAATTCAAGCAAATGTACTCAATTTTGAGGGTCAAATAAATTAATGATGAATGGATGATTATTGGCTTATGCGAATTTGGGAGAAAATTGATGAATTTTTGATGAAAATGTACGGGAATTGGGGGAAAGGGCGGAGAACCCCTCCCCTATCCAGTTGTCCTCCATTATTCCTTGCTGATGCCGGTGATTGATAAAAAAAATGATAAGGAAAAATTGGGTAGAGCAGAAAGTTCGGGAACAATGTTTATAGTTTCAACTTTTATCCACCCAAAAAAGAATGATTAATATCAATCCCTTCTTCTTCATCTTCGTCCTCATTTTCATCTTCATCACCAACTTCGTTAGGCGGTGCATCATCCTCCAAGTGAACACGAAATTCAACAGTATTGTAGAATCGCAAAATTAGTTGCACTCCATCCGCACGCTGTAAAGATAGAAAATTAGGAGGATAAGAAATGATAAAGTTTTGGCTTACGACATATAAGAACCCGACAATGGCGGACGAAACGTTCTGGTGCCGATGGTGGTAAAGCTGCTGTAGCATGGTTTATATCGTTTTATTAAGCATAAAATTAGCTACAAAATGATATCAAAAGCATTGACTAATATTAAATATTCTTAGAGCTCTGGCCAAAAATTGCTGTTTAATTGACATTGTTTTTCTGGCAGTTTTCTTGCCCATAATTCAGTAAATATTTAACATTGTCCAATCAATGCTTTTGAGATATATTTTGTAGTCAATTTTATTATTAATAAAATGCTATAAACAATACTAACGCAGATTTGCCACCATTGACACTAGACTGTTTCGTTTGAAAAGAGTAACACGAGATTTTCTGGTTATGCAAAAAACGGGTTTGAAACCTATCTAATTTAATTAAATTGTTTTGTCCATAGTTTTTTTATTATTAAAAACCGCTACTATCGGTTATTACTATTAGATTTAGGGACACATGTGATGATTACCTATCCCTAAGTGAATCTAACCCTATACCGGATAGTCCATAAGGGTTGTCTTTACTTTTCCTCCACACACAAAAAATCTGTACGGTACCGGGTTAACCCACCGATATGTATGTAAAAACCAACCGTTGCCCTGCGATACCATATATTGTTGATGAGCACATCCAGGGCCTCATCAATTTCATGAAACCACGCTCCGACATGACCAAAATGAAATAATTCCTCGGTTGTCTGTTGACGAATTGCTTCAAGCTGTGCTCTTGCGCCACGAATTCGAGATCCGCCATTATATCTTCCCTATATTAGAAAAAAATTAGATTTAAGTTAATAAAAAATTAATAAAAAATTAAATTTTTAATAAAAAAATTAAATTTAAACAAATAAAACATTTACGTGTCGCATTTCATCTCGTGCTTGACGATCCGCATCAATTAAAGTTCGCGCCATCCACATTGTTCGCCATGCCCCTAGGACATTTTCATCGCGCCCCCGGCGCCAATATTCTTCATTCTCTTCTTGTTGTTGTCGAACAGCGGGATCATCATCCCAACAATCGTATAGTAAATCATCTTGCAAATCAGGAGGAATTAAATCAAAGAGTCGTCGATTGGCAGAATTATTCAATTTTGCTTTTGACAAACGGTTATTAAAAGTCTGATTTGCCATTTTCTATAACAAAAATTTAAATAAGTATATTTTTATTCTAAACAATATTAGAAGGAATGATGAATTGGAAACCCATAAATTTAAATTATATCTATATATTAACATTTCTTCCTCTATTATTTTCACTAATAAGGAATCAGCACCAATTTTGGGAAATCGAAGAATTGGAATTATTGTAATTTAGAATGGAATACATAGATATTTATTTATTTATTTATATACTTATTATTAGGGAAAGGATTTATATTGATATAAAATCTCGAAATATAGCTATAAAATATTGACATAAAACCGGTAAAATATTGATATAAATTGCAAAAAATAGGCAAAATATTGATGTAAATTTATTTAAAAAAAAGCTATTTTTTAAGTAAAAATTTCAAAAAAAAATTTTTCTGTTAATCGGAGACACAAAATTTTCATATTTTGTTCATATTTCGAAGTTTTTTTTATAGAAAATTTTAAAATTCATTTCTAAAAATATATAATTTTTTTAGATATCAAAAAAAATTTTCAAAAAAGTGCCAAAATCATTTTTTTTCACTAATTTTTTCGATTAAAAATTCCAAAATCAATTTTTCATCATTTTTTTTTTCAAAAATTTACTAAAATTTTTGAACAAATTTCCAAAATTGTTAAAAATTTTTCCATTTTTTCTAAAAACTGTAAAATTTATTAAAATTCTTTAAAATCTTCAATATATTGACGAAAATTTCCAAAAAATGCCGAAATATTGACATCAATATTGATGGTCAAAAAATGGCAAAATATTGATGAATATTGACATAAAAGTTCATGCAAATCAGCAAAAACATTGATAAAAACATATTTTAAGTTGTTTTCAAGCTATTTTAAGTTCGCATGAAAAATATTGATATCAATAAAAATCCGTTCCCTACTTATTATATATGAATGATGAACCGCGAGCAATCTTTGTATAAAATTTTAAGAAAGAAAAATATTTTTGCAAGGAAAATGTCACATTGACATTTTGAAATTTTTTTTCTTTGTTGACCGATGTTTGCAGGTGTATGGATAAAATAAAAGTTGAGACTTGAGAGTGGTAGGCGGATGTTTAAATGATGATATGGTTTCAGTTCTCCAAATAGATATGGCTAAAATTTGGAAAAAAAATATTTGTATTTAATACTTTTTGATCATTTCCTGTTTTCATAAAGTAAAGTGTCACAATGGAGAGTGAGAGTCAATGCTGAGAGTCAACGTTGAAAACATTTTCCGGAATAGAAATTAGAAAACACAATTAGTAGAATCTTAGACTATCGTTATTATTATCTTATATAAAATATGTCTGATGGCGAAACTTTCCGAATTGTGTTGATTGTGGGGAATCGTTGGAGGAGTTATGGCTTGGAAATATTTATATCGATGAGAAAATGGTCAAACTAATAGCAAAAAGAATAAAATATTTTAAAACAATCGAAATTATCCAATTGCTCTTTGGATTGTCCCGCAATCCTCATCTTCACTCAATTCTTATTTATTTGGCAAACAATTATATTCGTTTATTCTCGATGAAACGGTCTTTCAATTCACTTCAAAAAACAATTCATTGTTAATTTAAATAAGCATAAAAAAAATCTAAATATGCCAAAATTGATTGAAAATAATTCGTCCAAATAAGATAAGCCTGATCTTTGCCATGACTCCGTTCGAACATTGCTAACAAAATTACCAAACAATGAGCTATAAGATGAAGAATTTTAAAACTTTTAAATCAATTATAAATAAATTATTATTATTAAAATATGGTGCTATAAGTCGATTCCTTAATAGTGCAAATGTGAGCGTTTTCGACTTATAATAAATCAGAAACCAGTTTTTAGATCCTATAAGCCTTATACCAATTTGTAGATCTCATCGAGACGCATCGAATGGTATATAATTTGTCATGATTTGGCCTAAAATTAAAGAGTTTAAAAGCAAAGACTGGAAAAATGCTTTGAACGGTTTAATACTTTCTAATTTTGACTTAACCATGAAAATTTATATACTATTCGATGCGATTCGATGAGATCTACAAAATGGTATAAGGTTTATAGGGTCTAAAACTGGTTTCTGATTTATTATAAGTCGAAAACGCACACATTTGCACTATTGAGGAATTGCCCATATTTGCACGGCCCTTTGCCTATTCAGGAGATGACCTCGTACGTTTAAAATTTAAATATTGTTGGATTGGCAATATATTATTGAATATAATTAAACCTTACATGGCTTGGCTTGGTTTATGGAATAATATGGGATTCATTTACTGCGCAACATAAATGGATTATTAAATTAAATTAAAAATTGTTTAAAAAGATTGATTTATTATTCAATTAAATATCCTAATATACTAAACGAGTTCTCGACCGAACGCAAAACAAATAAAGGGCGTTTAAATTTCCCTTTTTTGGCGTTTTGTTTTTTTTTAAATTTTTAAGACGTTTTATCCAAAAATAAATGATGGAGAGAAGAAATAAAGAAAAAAGAGTATTTAAGCATAAAATATAAAGAAATAAAGGAAACATAAATATATATTTTTGTGGTGGATTATATAAATATAAATAATAATATAAAAATAACATATTTTTTCATCATTTTAATTAATTATTTTGATTAAATCGTTTTTAAATAATAATTTTTATTAAAATTTAATTAAATCATTCTATTCTTCCAAACATTCTAATTTTGATAAACTTTCTATTCTACTCGGATATATGTAGAATGTCTAGAATATTGGATAATAGAAATAGTAAATAAAAATTATAATTTTTAATTGATACTAAATCGAGCATTGTTTATTAAAACTATTTTTGAAATTGTAAAATAAAATGTCTTTGTTCACGATTTGAATAAACGTTTAGGATTTCATTTTGAATTACTCATCTCTTAAAAGATAAAGCATTTCATTTTCTTTGCAAAATATTGGATTATGCTTTCATTATTTGAAAAAATGAACAAAGAAATTGCAAATCTACTGGCTGTTTTTTATTTATGTATTCAGAGCATTTAATAAACAATTAGAAATTATATTCTAGGCAAATGTTGTATTTTAACTTACATTATTCTATTTCCGATAACAAAGAAATGGCAGCCTATATAAGCAGTTTTATTTTCCGAGTTTTTCTTTACTCCTTTCATTAAACCAAAATCGCATCTTTATCGAATCCAGCAACAATCTCATTTGAATTTTTCATTTAGATTTTCTGAATATTAATTTACATCCGAGTAATTTTAATTCTTCATGTCTTCGAAATCAAGTTCCGAGAGAGGAAAGGAATTTCGCAAAAAACAATTGGAAGAAAATGAAGATGATTACCGCGAAAAGAGTAAGTTTTTAAATAAAATTTTTACTTATGTTAAAATAAAATCACCTCGAGTCTTTTTGTTTTTAAGAATTACTAATTTAAAATTAATTTTTCTTTTTCTTTTTTACAAAAGGAAAGTTTATAATATAATCAAAATCTGCAGTGAAAGGAATAACTTTTTCTTAAAATTACAGATTCTTCAAAATGCAAAAAATATCGTGAGGAACAACAGAAACAACTCGAATTGCCCCCACCGACATTTTGGCTTGCAATGAGTCGTAATCGTGGTGAACGCCTTAAGCAGCGCTACCCAGAATTATATGAGGAAGGCTATTTCTGCTACACTTTGGACTGTGAGAAATGCGATGCTGCGGGCCTTCTTGACGATAGAATGATGTGCAAGTATTGCAAAGAGAAGCATTGGAAACGGGAATGGCCTATTAAGAAAGAATGGCGATTCTGAGGCAGAGGGAGATCATGGATAAAAATAATTGATATCTTTCATTAAAATTTTTAATTTTTTTACCGAAATGTTGAAATGATAAATCTATTAAATTAATTTTCAAATCTAATTTTTTTTTAAATTATTAGGAGATATATGTGTGAATAGGCTTAGAAATTAATGTTTTCAATTAGGTAATACAATCCATAAACTCAAAATTTCTTCTAAATTTTAAAATTTTATTAATTTCGACTTTAAAAATTTATGCTTTGTTTATTAAACTCGAAGTTTTGGAGGAAAAAATGTGTTCCTTTTTACAAAGTGTTCTTAAAAAGCCAATTTTTAGATGAAAAGAATATTTCTATATGTTATTTAAATTTATAAGTTGTGAGTTTTGTTACATAACTATATAGGCCAAAACTTGCTGCATTACTAAATAAGCTGTGTCTAATTTGTCCAATTTTATTAATACCAAGGTCGGGAAAAAAATAAGAATGAATAGCAAATTTCCTTTTAAGGAATTAGGATTTTGATTAACATTAAGCACCGAAAATCCATGAAAAACCCTGGAATAGTTTGAAATGCTTGAATTAATGGAAAATGGCAAATTGTATTGGGAAATGCTAATAAACATGAAATGTCGAAAATGATTGCCAGGAATAAAAGAGAAATTTAGAGAATGAATGGAAATGCCATGACGAGTGAAAGAAACTAAAAATATGTTTTAAAAGCCGAGAATGGGCTGGAAATAATTAAAAATGAGTAAGAAAAGTCATTAGTGAATTCAAAAGAATACAATGATAGAAAGGGTATGACTTAAAATGACGGGAATGAATATGAATGGCCCTGCATGATTGAGAATTTTTAAAAAGAATAGGAAAAATCGAGAATGAATGAAAATGTTGGAATAATTAAGAAAAATGAAAAGGAGAAGGGCCAGTCGCCTTCCACTAAATAAATAATTTTAATTTATGTGAAAAGATTCAGTTTCAGTAGAGATAAAAACCATCTGCTTATGATGGAGATTCTTAATATACCTGAAATTCAATAATATGATGAAAATATAAATGTTGTAGCTTAATTAGTATGATTAAAAAGATAGAAACAATGTATATAGATAGTGAAATTTTATGAGTAAATTGTAATTATTTGGAAGCGAAATATAGGTTAGGTAGCAACATTTTTGAATGATCCATTTTATTTTTTATTATATATTTTTTTAATCCAATGAATAAATTTTTTTCAAAAATTTAACAAGCGCTCGCGGGAGCCGCGAAGCGGCGACCGAGCGCTTGTTTATTTTCCTAAATGAATTATTTTTATTTTTTTAATAAATCCTAAATCGATTTATAACAGAATATGCATATTAATGAACTTTCTTCGGAATTATTGGTTTGTGAATTTTCAAGAAATGTCTTTTTTTGTATTTTTAGGTTCTGATATTTTCAAAAATTGATGATTTCTCTCAAAAAAGTTGTCTGGGACAAGTTTGCCGGCATTGGCGTCGAATTGCTCCCTTGAATTGGGAGACAACGAAAACTTGTCCGAAACCATTGGTTTGATAATATAATAAATATTACTGAATTTAGAGCATTTGAATTTGTTTATTATGACTTTAACAATCTTTTGAGCTTTTTAAACAAAGTATTCATAAGTCAAAACATTGTATTTTCGGTACTTCTTAAATATCATTGAGTGAGCAGATTGTTTAGAAATGAGGGGTCCTCCTTAAGGTGATTAGATTTAAGGTTACGGATACGTGAGATGATTTATCCCCTAAAGACCCTAACCTTATAACGGATGATCTATAGAGGTCACCTTCACTTATCCCAAGTTGGTCTAAAAAATCTGCTCAAAGACAATTGAGAACTAAGAAAGAAGTACCGATATTTATTGATTGAATCAGACATAGATGGCCATAATTTTATGTCCATAGTGGTACTTATCAACTTAATATCCGTTTTTTTTGTTGATAAGGGAAGAAATGTAGGGTAATATCCCCTTAGGGTTATCGCGATTATGGTTAGGGTTATTTAAAGTCAATCAGGGATATGATTATCATTTATCAACTCTAGTAACCAACCACTAGTTACCCTAACGCCTAACCATAATCCTGCTGATGACCCAAAGGGTTGACCTTCATTTTTTCCCTTCTCAACAAAAAAGCGGATACAAACCGAATAAGTACCACCAAATCTATAAATCCATTATTTCTTTCTCTAATTAACACATTCAAATCAGGGCAATAAAATGCTACCAAATTTACTAAATAAAAAATAAAAATTATTTTAAAGAAATATTAAAAATTCAAGTGCACAAATTTCATTAAATTAAATTGTTCTAAAATTGCTAAATTTTAACCCTTAACAGAATAATCGGAAAACTGTCAATATTGTGTTGAATCGTTTTGGTGAATGGTTGGAGGAATTATGGCTTCGAAATATTGAAATTGATGTGAAATTGGTCAAGCGAATGGCAATACACATGAAATGTTTTAAAGATTTGAAATTATCCAAATGCAAATTGGATGGTCCAGCATTGGATTCAATTATCGATTTATTTGGCCAACAACTTTATTCCTTTGTTTTGGATTACGGAACGGTTTAAAATCCAAATTCAAAAATGAATTAATTATTTATTTTTAGCCATATCAACCAAATATGAGCAGCATGATTGAAAATGAATCCTCCAATTTGGAACATTTAAGTTTGAATCTCAACAAATATTATGGAACATTGCCAACCAAATTGCCAAGTAGTTTGAAATCTTTTACACTTAAAAATTTTTATGGCGATCCATTAATATTGATTGCTGCAAGAGATTGCAAGAATTTGAAAATTCTTCATTTGGAAACTGACTATGGAACATTAAATTCAAATTTAATTTGGGCAATCGGAAATGTTAAAAGGTATAAAAATGGAAAATAATTCGAATTTATAAAAAATGTAATCATTTGTTCAGTTTGATTTATCTCAATTTGGTCTTCAATTCAATAGAAAATGAAAGTGCATTGAAAAATGTCATCTGCAGTGAATTGCCAAATTTAAAAGCACTTCGTATTGGTGCATATTGTTCAGAAGTATATTTTTTCTCATAAATTACTTTTTAGATTTTTACTTTTGCAATTTACGGTACTACTCTGTTAATGGGGGGGGGGGGGGGGGGGGGGGGTTGGGAGAGTAGATGAAACTTGAAAATTCACTTTTCTGCCTCCCCCGGTAGTTTAAATAAAGAACCCTACACAATAGAAGACCAACCCTAAAAAACTGAATTCTACCTATTCTAGCGAACCCAAGAGAAGATTAAGAATTTGATAAAAAAAATTTATGAATATATGATATTTGAACTATTTGTCGATTTTTTTTCAATATTTTAAGAAAAAATAAATTTCAAAAATTTTTAAGATCATTTTTTTAAAAACCGAAGAACCGAGATAACCAGAACCGGGGCTTTTTCATGAACCGGCGGTTCCGAGATCTAAGAACCGAGCTGAACCGGAACCGGGCATTTCGGTCTAGAACTGACTTTGAGCATTTCTAGGGAAAACGCCATAGTTTTGCCAAGATAGATAACAATTTTTGAATGCAATATCATATTTATAACTGACAACCATCTATCCAACAATTCATATTCATTAAGGAAATCATCTCAAATATCTCTCGAGACCGTCCTGATTTGGTCTATCTCAATGTATGCGCTCGACAAACTTTCCAAATCGCTGATTCCCTAAAATCTTTGACTCTACATTTAAAAAGTTCTCATGATCAGCATATTACCGGAATTCTTCTTGAAAAATTGCTCATCCAAGAAAATAAATCATTACAGGTATGAAGGATTAAATAAATTATTTTAAAAAATTCTACAATTTTAGTATTTGGACATTCGTTACATCGTTCTTCCTTGCACCTTAATTGAAAAATTAATCGAACAATTTCCTGTGAGTTCTCTTAATTTTTAACTTTTAATTGCTGTTCTGATTAAATTTCAGAATTTAAATTCACTTCATTGCAAAATGCCAACTGCAGATGCCGAACTAATTTCTTTTTTTACTTTAATGGAAAAGCATTTGAAAAATGAAAGAAATATTACAATTTATTTTCATGCAGGTTTTCAAAGTAACTCATTCGAAAATATTTCAAATTTAAGCATAAAAATCACCAAACTTTCCATCAATATTTTTTGAAGGCAGAATCAAACCTGGTTTCTTAGCTAGAAGTTAAATTCTATTAGCAAAAAAATAAACAAAATCAAATACGCTCTAATTTTTTGTTAAGGCCAATTTTATTGTCATTATGGCCTCAAAAAATCGAATTTTTATCATAAAAATTTTCAAATTAATTACAAAGATTTTACAATAAAAATTACTTATTTGTTATAATAGCATATCAATCCGGTTCTTATTACAAATATTATTTGCCCCGCGATTTTCCACCATATAAAAAAGCCAGTTGGAATTGGAGACCAAATATGTGCGGTGAAAAATGTGAAAATTTGGTGTTGAAGAAAATAATCAGAGAAGCGATCAATGGAAAGAACGTGCCGTAAGAAATTTTGAGACATAATTTAAATAAATTTAATCCTAATTGCATAAATAAGAAAAATGTGTTTTCGATTAACTATGAAAAATGTGTTTCGATTAACTAAGAAAAATGTGTTTCGATTAACTAAGAAAAATGTGTTTTCGATTAACTATGAAAAATGTGTTTTCGATTAACTAAGAAAAATGTTTTTTCGATAAACTAAGAAAAATGTTTTTTCGATAAACTAAGAAAAATGTGTTTTCGATTAATTAAAAATGTATTTTCGATTAGCTAAGAAAAATGTGTTTTCGATTGACTTAGAAAATGTGCTTTCGATTTGACTAAGAAAAATGTGTTTTCGATGATAGAATATAACTTTTCTAATTTTTTTTTTTTGACAGATCATTTTTTGACGATTGGTGGATGGAATAGAAACAAAACATTGGATTTGTTGACAAGATCAAAATCAATATTTATTTTTAATATTATTATTATTATTATACACATGATAAATATTTAAATAAATAATCCTAATTTTAACAACAAAACAAGATAGTTGGCTTTGAAAAAATAACCCATTTATAATTATACTTAATGGAAGCAGAAAAATCGTTGCATTCCTTACGAATTGGCTCACATTTAAGCTAATATTCTTTGGAAAAGAGCAAACAAATTCGAGAAAAAAAAACAAGTATAGGCAAACAATTTTCGGAAAGAAAAACACAATGAGCTAAGAATTTCCGTAAAGGGAAAAGCCCATAAAAAATACTAGAATTAGAATTACAAATATATATGTGGAATTTATTAATACATAATAGTGAATTTAACAAAGATTAAAATTGAACGCCCTACTGCTGAAATCGAGCGAGATCATTCAACTCAGGGCTGGGGCCGCAATTGCGATTTTCGATTGCGATTTGGTATTTTTCGGGAAAATTTTGAAAAATTATGAAAAAAGTAAAGGGGGACCCTTAACTTTTCGATTTAGTTGCGGTTGCGATTGCCGCAATTGCGGCATTTTTGAGTTGCGATCCCAGCCCTGACCCTGATTCAACTTGAGTTATGAGAAATAGGGCGTATTTAAGAAATTTTTCCAAGGATTATATTCCCAAATTTGTTCATCAATAGTAGAGACCGGCACCGGACCGGATCCCGCGCCGGGTTTGCGGGATTATCCCGCACCGGATCCGTCCCGCATGAAATTTTGAGTAAAATCCCACAAATCTCGCGCGGGATTAAGGGATTTTGCGGGACCGGATTTTGCGGAATTATCCCGCACCGGATCCGTCCCGCAAAAATTGGAGGAAAAAAATCTGGTCCGGAATCCCGCAGATGACATTTTGCCGGACTCTAATCAATAGTTTCATCAAATGTAGATTAAAAATATGGGGGTTAATAGTAGGTTAAATACTTTTACTTTAATAAAAAATAGTCAAAATTTAAAAATAATAAAAGAAATTTTTGCTTTATTGCTCGAATATCTATAATTTTCGCCAATTTCTCCAGTTTAAGTCCTTTTCATCATTTCCATCTTCTTTTAGGTCTAGGATGTTCGTCTAAATCTCGATTTAATGCTGTTATTTATTTTATTAGATTTAGATGTATGCTTTGAATAACTGATGAAAATTTGAAGCTAAATAACTCTATTATAGAAGAAATGGGACTTAAATAATTAATGAATAGGCAATAGAATAGAGAAATAGTTTAATTTAAATATTTAGGTAGAGAAATGAAAATGAAGCGATCATTATTAGACCAAATTTTTGATCTAAAAATGCCAATTAATTTTTTATATGATTAACATTTTTTTCGGCTGATGAATCAATTTTCTATGATCTAAAAATATCACATTTAAATATATTTTTTGGCAACTTAAATTATGCGATAAGCATTAATAACCGATATAAATGAGAAAGTTTTAAATAAAAAATTGGAAAATTAAAGAAAATGTCTTCATCGGTTTGCACTTCGTCGAGGCAATCGCCACCAATTAGTGATAAAATTATTCATCATCAATTCGGCTTGAACAATGCCAACAACAATCCACGCCAATCCATTGGCACTATGGTCGAACAATTGGATCGCATCTATGAATTAGGTTCGCCCTAGTAAATCTCGAAATGAGGGGGATTATTCCTTTTTAGATGCAATCCGATTAAAAATTTTATATAATAAAATATAAAGGTGCTAAAAATTTTGATTTGTCTAACTTGATGAATTGCTGACAATTCTTTGACATCAAGATAAAAATAAAAACAACATATCTTATATATGAAAATTAAAATAAATTGAATACTATTCATCAATATTTGGCCTTATTATGTTTGCTTTTAAATTGCACAAAAAGCTATGTCACAAAAAGTTTATATATAATGTTATCAGTATCAGTTATTTCACTCCCATTCGATGATATTATTTTTAATCCTATAAGCTTGTACTAAATAACTCTTAAAGCCTTAAGATGATATTTTCAGGATCTTAGGATAATAATGAGTAAAAAATCATAGTGTGCCTACTGCCTAATTTAAGGAAACCATTGCGTGATTTTGTCGGTGAAAAAATCTGGAGACAGATAAGATGCAAATATAAGTAGTTTCATAAAATGGCAAAGAGGCCAAAATTAGGAAGTATTCATATTTGGCCATTTAATTTTGGCCAATTATGTTTGATCCAATCATTTTGAAAAACTTATAGTAGAAAAATTTTACTAAATGATTGTTAAATGCGCAAAATTCGATTGGCAAAATTTGATTAGCCAAAATCCAAAAATAATAAATTAAATGGCAATATTTCAGTCCGAAAATTGATCACCGACTACCAATCAGTAACGACAGGACTTTTTCCCCGCTATTCCATTGATCGAAACATTGGCTATGTGAAAGACTCAATCTATTGTGCCCTGGCTTGTTGGGCATGTTCACTCGCTTATAAGTTTGTTTTTGTAAATCTTAGGTGTCAAATTTTTGTTTATGTAACATATTTGTATGGAATGGAAATAAATTTGGTCAAAAAATTTCGGACCATTGTAAATGTGTTTATTTTGGCCATATGGCCTAATCCAGAGTCCAAAGAAGAAAGAAGCCATGAAATTACCGATATCTAAAAGATTTACACAATTTTGGCAAACATAATTACTTTGCCTAAATTTCTGTGGCTCAAGCCATACATATATAAGGCTATTTCATTGGTTTTTAATGCTAATTGAAGCTGGATTATTTGGTCTAAAGAATAGTATTTTGAACCAAAATTAATTTGGGTACTTGTGGCTATCTCTGTGCTCATCAGTTTTTTTTTCATCAGGGGAAAGTAAGGGTAAAAATCCCATGGTTCATCCGGTATAGGGTAAGGGTCGTTACTTACGTATTACCCTGTACCCAGATTTTTTTGTGGAAAGGTACGGTGATCCCCATGGCTCACCCTGTATAGGGTTAGTGTCCTTATTAGGGGATAGGTTAGGTTATCATTTCACATATTCCTAACCTTAACCCTAATCACCTTAAGGGGAGACCCTAATCTGGGTACAGATAATACGTAAGTACCTAATAAGGGTCTTTAGAGGATAGGTTATCATCTTTTATATCCGTAACCCAAACTTTAATCAACTATAGGTGTACCTTCATTTCAAAAAAGATTAGGTCTGGAGTTTGATAACCCGCAAGAAGGCAAAAATTTGATTCTTAAATGAATCGAAAAAGTATTAAAAGATATACAAACAATAAATCCTCTCTGATATTCCCATTCACACCAAATCCACTTATAATGGGGACCCATCATTTCCAAAATTGGCCGGTCTAGAGGTAGATAACCCTCAAGTACCCACAAAATTTTTGGCTTCTGTTAAATGAACCGAAAAAGTATTAAAAGATATCTAAACACTAAATCTCTCTGATATTCACCAAATCCAAATCTTCATTTCTCATCACAGACGAGTCGACGATGGACGTGGGCGCGAGGTGGAATTGTGCCAAACTGCTGTGAAAACAATGCGCGGCATTTTGTTCCTTTGGATGCGACAAGTGGACAAAGTTTTCGTTTTTTCCATTTTTCCATTTAATTCATAAAATTTTTCAAAGCTAAATTCCTTCAAACAAAACAATGCCCCACAATTTTCGCTCCATTCCCGTTTCGATTTGCACACCGGCAATGAGCTGGCCTCGATCACATTTCCACATTTACAAATGGACACAATCGCATTGTTTATTTTGGCCCTGGTGGAAATGACCGTTGCCGGTGCGCAAATTATTTACACCAGCCATGAGGTGGCATTCTTCCAGAATTTGGTCTTCTATATAGGTATTAAATCTGGAAGAAGGCAAAAAAAGATATTCGAAGGCTATCTGGTTCCAGAGTAGAAAACTTAAAATTTATTTTCAAACTATATTATAGAACAATATATTATTCGGAAATGAAGAGTTTATAGTTAATTTTGGTAAACTTAGAATGTGATAAAAATTAAAATATTAACCAAAACGGTTGGGGTCATTTCGGTCTCGCCACTTCGGTCTCAGCGATTTTGATGAGCTGTAGCTCATCAGCGAATTAACCAATTTAAATGATCTAAAAGGCATTTAATAGCGCTAGGTATTAGCTATCTACTGGTATATTGAACATCCAAAAATGCAAAGCTTTGGTCATGTTGTGGCCAAAAATGTTGAAAAATCGCTTTTATTTTTGTATTTATGGCCACATCTTGGCCGAAACATTACAATTTTGGATGTTCAATATACCAATAGATAGCCAATACTTATTAGGGTTATTAAATGCACTTTAGATCATTTAAATTGGTTAATTGACTGATGAGCTATGACTCGTCAAAACCGCTGAGACCGAAGTGGCCGAGACCGAAGTGTCCCCCCTTCCGTAACCAAAATAACCGTTAATTTGAATGAACCAATTTTATGAATTTATGAAAGCAAAAATTTTCAAAATGTTGACAATGAGTCTCATTTTTTTCCTTTAATTCAAAAAATGAATGAAGTTTTTCCTATATTTAAAGAGGTTGATATTTGTAATGTAATATAAAATTAATTAAATTATTTTTGGCTAAATTATGGTTTAGAGAAGGATGAAGATAATTTAATTTTGGCCAATTATGCCAAAAAATGTCATTGATAAAATTCCGTCACATTTTCGACTGATGTATCAATTAACTCTTTGAAAGGAAATTTCAAACTAAAAATAAAGACAAAATATGAAGAATAAAATTTTGGCCTTGGTTTATCGGAATTTTAAAAATTATTTCATTCATAGAAAGGACATATCGAACACCGGATTTTGGCATTTGGGAGCGCGGAACTCGTTACAATCAAGGCGTTCCCGAATTGCATGCATCCTCCCTGGGATTGGTGAAGGCCGCCCTTGAATCCGTTAATGGGTTCAATGTGTACGGCCTAAAGGGCAACAGTGAATCGGTCATTTATGTTGGTACGGATTTGAGATTTGATAATTATATAAAGAAGGTTTTGTTGGTTAATGATAAATTGGAACAACGCACTAATTTGTCGCCGGGCTTATTTGTTGCCGTTTATAATCAATAATCAGTGTCTGAACCATTTTTGGTGCTTTTAATATTATAATAAAAAAGAGACAATTGACTATTTAATAATATAATTAGTCAGGAGGAATCGATGAAATGGTGCTCAAAAAACAATCAAAAATTATCAAAACAGTAGATAAACGTAATTTTTAGTCGTTTCTTACCAAATTTAATTAAAATTAATTTCAGTGGATAGGCAAAAGTATATTCTTTAATATGATACCAAAATCACCAAAAATTTGTTCAGTTATTTAAGAGCAATTTTAAACGGCAACAATTAACTCGACGACATGTTGGGCTGATTGCGGTAACCTATTAGAATTAATTGTAGTCGAATAATGATAATAATAATTCGGAAAATTTCGAATCGAAATTTAGTTAATTGAAAATTTAATATTAACTTCATCAAAAATGGCAAAAACTTATTTTTGGATGATAAGCCAATGCCAATCAACCATATTTCCAAAAGTAATATATCTAATATCTGGGATAGTCACGCAAATTAGTTTAATAAAAGGCCAAAATAATTAAAAAAATTGTTCATGTAGACATTGATGGCCATAATCGGAATCGAACAACCTTTGAGACATTGTTGCCACGCGAATCAAATTCAAAGAATACGGATGCGGCATTGTTGCTTACCATTGGATGGCCCGCATTTGCCACCCATGATCAACACCTCTTGGAGGCAACAATGGCCAAATGCTTGCGATATTTGGAAGGAAGGTTTCTCTTTCAATGGGAATTTTTATTTAATTTTGCTAACTTGCTGAACGGAGAAGTAACTATTAATTATCATAGTCCTTTGTTTTGTCTAAAACTCAACAAGGAAGAAACCAATTCTAGACTAGAAAGTGTTATAAAATTCGAATTTTTAAAGGCAATCTTTTACAACATTGCACATGTTTGAAAACTTAAAACTCTTTGAAATTACACAAAAAGTTGATACTTACTCGGTTTGTATTTGTATCCGGTATCTTTTTTGGGTCAATTAGGAAAAAGTGAAGGACCTATTTGGGTTTTCAGGATTAGACATTAGGGTCAATAGGGATCATTCAGTGATAGGATGCCATCACAGTTAACCCCTAATGACCCTAACCCTAATCGTGATGACCTTTTTCCCTTCTCAACAAAAAAGCGGATACAAACCGAATAAAGTGTCCTAACAAAAAGTTCGAGTATTTACTCTAATCAGAGACATTTAATTTTTTAACGCTTGAATAGTTTAGAAAATTCACATTATAGGGAAAACTTTAAACTTTGATAGTATCTTTGGGGTTATATCCGATTATACCGAATATTAAAATTTTAAACTTTGACCAAAAACACAATATACTTCCTAATTGTAAACACGCCAACTTTCGATTTATTCAAAAATAAAAGTTGTCCATTTTGTTTGCAGTTATGGTTTGAAACGTTTCCTGCGGGATGGTTACAGGACGGAATTGGAAGATCAAACCAAGCGATTTTATGACGATGAAGAAACTGCACAATTCAGCAAAATTGAAAGCCAATTTCCCATGGTTTTTCTAGAGCAATCTATTTTTAATAATTTTTTTTTTATTTTTTCAAGTTTTTGGCCATCATTGCAATAACCGGTTTTGTAGAATTATAATTTTTAATTTAATGTAAATTTCCCTTATTAGCCCATTTCAAAGGCAATAATTTGTTGGCAGAAAAATATTGGCTTAAATTCCAAGATTTGCTGGTCGAATTCGATCCAAGTACGCAATGATAATTATTAAAATTATATATCTCTAAATGATATATTATCATTAGTACTAGAAACAATTTTGTTAGAATATATTCTATTCCATCACATATAGAATTAGAATGGAAGCATTCTTGAAGCTATTTATAAGAATCCTTAAAGGCTGAAATCGTTTTACTAATTTTAGTATCAATTTAAAGAGCAGATTTGATTATGTAATTATAATTATATTTCAATATTATTTAAATTGATTAAAAATGTTTAAATTTTGCTCAAAATAACATTGATGATTTCGTTAATCAAATTATTATAAACAGCAACAAGTTGGGTAGGCGAAACGCTAGGTTCCAAATAGATTATAAAAAGCATTGAGAACCGCGTAGCGAAATTTTTGGCCTTTATAAAAAAACGATAATAAATTTACTATAATAAAGTTAAATTTAGGATATAAACTTAAGGTTTTAAGGACTTGGAGGATGTCTTGGATTTAGGCTAAATTTTAGACCTCAGAGGATGGGTATTTGGGCTACAAATTTCGTTTTTAGTAACGCCTCTAATTTCCAATAAGTTTGAGAATTTGTGGTTTTTATGATGATCAAATTTTATCCTTAAAATGAACTCAAATGAACTCATATAATTATTATAAATAATATTTTCAATTTCCAAAAAAAAGATGGCCATGACCATAACAACCATTTACTATGCCCGGAATGCTATTGCATCGATGAAGAGCATATGGAGGAGGAGAGGAAATTGCCAAATTCCCAAAAATATTATCCCCTCTCACATCGAGAATTTGGACATCATTTGTGGTCGAATGCCATTTTCATTATTGGCACTTTGCTCAGTTAGCCCAATTTCACCTTCAGAAAATATTATAATTTGAAAAACAGGAGAAAAGTTGATCCACCTCAGCGATCTGGACCCAATTTATCGGCATTTGCCAGCCAGTGAAAGGCCAAAATATATGCCAATAAATTTGAGTGCTGCATTTCATGTATTTTTTAAAAATATTTTTTGTCATAAATATACATAAAAAATAGATTATAGAATTTTTTAATTAATTTAAGACCAAAAATTATTAGAAAAAAATTTTTACTTTATTTCAAAATGATAGAATAAAAAAATAAAAATGTAAAAATGATTAAATATTTTACCAAAAAGAATTTACCCACGCCGGGACTTGAACCCGGATCGTCGCTTTAGGAGAGCGACGCCTTATCCATTAGGCCACGCGGGCAACTGCTAGTGTCTTCAAAGAATAAATAATACCCATAAAAATTTATGTCAAAGGGACATTAAACATTGTAAATGTTTTTTACTTTTAATTTAAAAATGAATAAAAATAATCCATTTTTTGAAGGGTGGAATGGAAGGAAGACCAGTCGTCCAAATTGCACTA
Organism: Pratylenchus scribneri; assembly: GCA_030063045.1. Lineage (NCBI taxonomy): Eukaryota > Metazoa > Nematoda > Chromadorea > Rhabditida > Pratylenchidae > Pratylenchus > Pratylenchus scribneri. The sequence goes on from JAQSEB010000065.1 coordinate 42,459, forward strand.
ATTTCGGAATCTTCCCAATTGCAAATGCTCCTTTCCACCTATGGAATAACAACGCAAACACCGCATGAAATTGAGCCCATCCAAATTTGGCCTTCATGGCGGATGGTCAAATTGATGGAACATTTGGGGCGAGACGATAAATTGGGGTCAGAAAATGCTTAAAAATAATTTTATAAAAATTTGCCCAATTTTTACAGCCTAAATGGCCGACCACTTCGTCCATTAGGTGCGCTGAACACATCAAAAATATTCCGTGTTTGTGGCGACACCGTCCTCATTTATCCTCTTATTTTTGAACTCAGCGATTTTTACACAAATGCCGATCCGGCAACCTTAATTGATGACATCAAAGTGATTAGGGGATTTTTAAATTTATTTTAAAATTTAATTTTACTAAAAATTAAAATAAATTAAAAATTTTTTATTAAATTTTTTTTTAAAAATTTAATCTTATTGAAAATTAGAAAAATTAAATTAAAATTTTTAAATTTATTAATATTTCAGCGAGAATTGGAATTCATTTCAAAACGTTGGAAATTGGCTGGAAGGTTGATATCATACATTTTATTTAATTTTAAAATTAATTTTAGACCAACATTTTGTATTATTTTGAGAGAGGAAAATGTGGTTGGCGAGTGAGTAAATAAAATTAATTTTTTATTTGAATTTTTTTTTTGCCAGATATTTTGACACTATGTTAGATTTATTGGTGGACATAAAGAATGGAATGGTCAATGGAGTTCGGGTTCGACTTGGCCGAATTCATGTGAGAAATTTTTATGAAAATTTATAAAATTTTTAAAAATTTTTGAAAATTTAAATTTATAATAAATTCTTAAATCAAATCCTGCCAGTATCCATGCAAGAAATTCTTAAGTAAAAATAAAAAATTATTAAAAAATATTTTTAGAAATTTTTGAAAATTTTTCCCATAAATTTTGAAGAAATATTCATATTTTTGATTTATTTAAAAAAAATTAAGCTAAAAATGATTTTAAATAATTAATAAATTTATAAAAATAATAAAAATTTTTAATTTCAAGACTCTCAATGCTTCAGAATTTATTTCTAATTTTATTGTTAATTTCCTGAATAAAAATAAAATTTTTAAAAATTCTGAGACCCATTGCAATATTTCATTAATAATTTGAAATGACTTTTTGAGCAATTAATAAACACTGGTTGTCTGGAACAATTTGACATGGTTGATCCGGATTTCGTTGATTTTGATGTGGAAATAATGGGCGAAAGAGAAGGGAAGGAGGTCAAAACATTATCCAAAACCAATTTTCGAATGGCCCCATCAACTGACGAGGAATTGGTCAAGGAAAGGGATTTTGAGGGAAAAGATGATCAAATTTTGGTGAATTTTTTACGGAATAAAATTAAATAATTTTTTAATAATTAATTATTTAAAAATGTTTAAAATTAATTAATTATAATTGTTAATTTTATTAAATTTAATTTGCAATTTTTAGTACCAGATAATTGCCAAAAATGATGTCGAAAGTCTTCGAATTGTGGCAATTTCGGTTAATAAAAAATCTAAAAATAATAAAATAAATTACATTTTAGATTGCAATTATGCAAAAGCGCTATTCAGCCAATTTTTTGATCCAAGGAGGTTTTTCGAAAATTATTTAAAAAAATTTTTTTTATTTTTAAAGAAAATTTATCCAATCGAATGGAACGAATTTATCGACAAGCTTGCCAACAACAAAATAATTGGTGGTTGGTGCGATATTGTGCCGCAAAATTGGCCAAGAAAATAATCAATTTGGCACCGTCAATTACGAATTTGCTTGTTCGCGGAAAACAGGCAAGAACAAAAATATACAAATTTTTAAAAAAATCTGAAATTTCATAAACAAAATATAATTTTTAATTTAATTTAATGCCAATTTTTCCTCCAGATCATAATTGGCCATAAATCATGCCGTGAAATCCTAATCTCATCGCCCTCAACTCCAGTGGAATTGCAAAATGCCATTTTCAGCAGCTGTGACCCAAATGAACCGCATGCCATCGTTTTCCAACAAGAATTAATTGTGGCCTGCTCCGATTTGGTAATACAATAGAACTTTGACAAAATATGGGGAAAAAGAATATTGGATCACCATTATTCTTTAAATTTATGGAAAAAATATTTGATTTTTTATTAGTGGTTTATTTTAATGAATGAATAATAAAAAAAACATTTTAAAAATTTAATTTTGCATCACATAAATTTATTTCTTTATTTTATTTATTTAATTGACCATTTATCCAAGGTAATTTAAATGTCGCCGACAAAATGAGCCTCAAAATTTAAAAAATTTATAAAATACAAGCGTTCGTGAGCCGCTGCGCGGCTCACGAACGCTTGATAAATTTTTTAATTAAAAATAATATATTGGAAATTTTATAATTGAGTAAAAACAAAATTCATTAACACGATTAAAAAGTATCCGCCTATTTTTAAATAAGCTTTGATTACAATACATTTGAAAATTCTAAGCAACATTCATATTCACTCTTTTATTACCCTTCATTCACCTCTTCTAAATTTTTTGATCATAATCATTCCGAGAATTTTAACAATGCCCTTTCCCTCTTATTTCATCATGATATTTTATATGTTTCGCTTAATTTATTCATCTTCCTTTTCATCTCTTTTCATCTCATCTTCCAATTCATCCTTTGTCACACATTTATCTCTTCTCATATTCATTTTCATCCCTTTTCATCTTCACATTTATCTCTTCTCATAATTCACATTCATCTTTTCTTAACTTCCCATTCATCCCTTTTCATATTCCTATTCATCTCTCTTCATCTTCCCATTCATCCTTTTTCATCACTCCATTCTTCCCTTTTCATCTTCACATTTATCTCTTCTCATAATTCACATTCATCCCTTTTCATATTACCATTCATCCCTTCTCATATTCCTATTCATCTCTCTTCATTTTCCCATTCATCCTTTTTCATCTCTCCATGCATCACTTTTCTTTCTTCCAATCATCTCTTCTCATCTTCCAGTTCATCCTTTCTCATATTTAAATTCATACCTTCTCATATTCCTATTCATCTATTCTCATCTTCCCACTCATCCCTCTTCATCTTTACATTCATTCCTTCTCATCTTCCTATTCATCCCTTTTCAACCTTACATTCATCTTTTCTTATCTTCCTATCATCACTTTTCTTCCTCCCAATAATCTCTTTTCATCTTCTTATTCATACCTTTTCATCTTCCCAATCATCTCTTCTCATCTTCCAGTTCATCCCCTCTCATATTCCTATGCATCTCTTCTCATCTCCTTATTCATCCTTACATTCATCTCTTCTCATCTTCTATTCATGCCTTTTCATCCTCCCATTCATCTCTTCTCATCTTCATACTCATCCTTTTCATCATTACATTAATCTCTTTTCCTTTTTCTATTCATGCCTTTTCAATTTTCATCTGCTGCCCATTCATCTCTTCTCATCTTCCTATTCATCAGTTTTCATCCTCAATCTCTTCATCATCCTCCCATTCATCTCTTCTCATCTTCCTATTCATCACTTTTCATCCTCAATCTCTTCATCATCCTCCCAATCATCTCTTCTCATTCAGCATTCACCTCATTCCATCTACTCATTTATCTTTTCTCCTCCTCCCATCATCATTTAATTGCAGAGATTGGTAGACCTAGGATTTTCCCAACTTGACTTGACCTTGACTTGACCTGGCCTACGATTTTCTAACTTGACTTGACTTGACCTTGACATCAATTTAGGTCAAGTCAAGTCAAGGTCAAAGTCAAGTCAAGCACTTTTGCTTGACCTTTTCCTTGACGTCAAGTTCCAGCCAATTTCAGCTTGACCTCAAAATTTTTTTTATTTTCAAGATGTAAAAGAATTTTTATATGAGTGAATATGCATTAAAAATAATATAATTTGATCATAAAATGAAAAAATTATTCTGAAAAGAAATATTTCTTCTTCTAAAAAATTCACAATTTTTATTTCTGGTACAATAATTCAGGACGGTTTGGGTGTAAGAGCCATATGAGGGGGATGGGAGTGGGGAGGGGTGAATTCTTAAAAAATAAAAAATATTTAGAAATATTTATCTAAATATTTATTGATATATTTTGACTTTTTACAAAATTTTGATGGTCATTCTCGGGTTTTCGGGAAATTTTTAATACCTTCAAGGAATGGTCCTATAATATTAATCATAAGAAGGTGGTTACAATCTAATCTACTCTCAGTGGTGATTCCATGATTTTTCATAGGGGGATGGGCGCGATGGCGAAAAAAATTTCAGCTTCTATGGATGCAATTTTACAAATTTTTAGGCTTTAAAAACAAAAATTTTGAGAAATTACAAGGTTTTCTGGAAAGAAATCATCAAAAAATTAATGCGATCGGCGATAGGCGCGAGCGCCAAATTTTTTGGTTTATATGTTATTTAGAAAGGAAAAATTCTCGGAATACCGGAGTGTCATTTCCCTAAGGGTGTGGTTTGGATTTCGCCAGCCTCCCTCCCTCGCACCTCCTGCCATTGCTACTTTTAAACGAAAAGAAATGCCCTGGTTGAGAGAAAAATTTTATCAAAAATGGCCCCGCAGGGAAAAATTTAGCCAAAATTGATTCCTGAATGAAAAATTTTAATCAATTTTAATTTTCATTCACTCCAAAAATGCTTCAAAATACGGTAAATTTGTCCAAAAATCAGGTCAAGTTAGGGCCTTGACGTCAAGCAAAATGTCAAGGAAAAGTGCTTGACTTTGACCTAGGATTTTCTAACTTGACTTGACTTGACCTTGACCTGAGACCTTGATTTTCTAGCTTGACTTGACTTGACCTTGACGTCAAGGTCAAAGTCAACCTTGACTGTCAAGCTCAACTTGACGTCTACCAATCTCTGTTTAATTGATCTCATCTTTCCCATTCATCTTTCAACACTTCCTTGTTCATCATTTCTTTTCAGCATCATGAACTTAAATTCATCTCTAATCATCCTGTCAAATTTTCTATTAAAGCTTTAAGTCAATGTTAGTAAATTATTTCGAGTTATTTAATTTGACCATTATTTTAACTCACATGTCACATCCAGTCATTTTCAGCTATTCTGTACATTTTATATTAACTCTTAAATATACTTTTTATCATTTATTTCCATTCTAAAAATATTTTAATTTTTATCCATAAAAATTCTTTTTGACTATTTCTTAATTATTATTTCTCAATTTACTATTCTAAGATTTATTTATTTATTTGTTTTTAAATATAAGGATATTTTGTCAATTTTTTGGATATTTTGTCATTTTTAGTGTGACAGAACTGACTTATTATAGTTGATTAAAAATGATTTTAAAAATTCTCGCTTGTAGGAGAAAGGATATGATTTGGCAACTGATTTGATGAATTTGAATGATTCCTTCTAATGCAGGAGGAAATTGGAAAAAAAATATTGTTTGGAGATGAGATCCGTCCTTGTAAAATAAAATACCCATTGAATAAATTTTTTTTTAAAGAATATTCTCGGTCGAAATTAAAATTAATTAAATCATTTGTATTTTTTTAAATAATTATTGTATAATCGCCGAGATTTCATTTTATAAATTCAAAGTTAAGTAATTAAGTTTGTAAAAATGATATAAAAATTATTTTAGAATTTTTAAAATTTTTTACTTTTTCACAGATCCGAAATTTAAAAAAAATAAAACAAATTCTAGAAATAGTTTTTTATATTATTTTGGAAATTGAAATTCTAAAAATAATTTTTATTTATAGAAAAATTTTTAAAAGGGCAATTTGAAATTTTATTTTTTCCTGAATGGCTGCAAAATTATGGAAAAAAAAGTTAAAAGTCGTAGAAATAGCCCCTTTAATATTGTGGATTTTGAATAATTTTAAAAAGAAGTAGACAACTTTTTTGTATCCCATAAATTTTATTTTTTTCTAGATTTATATAAGGAAATTTTTCTAAAAATATTTATAAAATAAATCAGCCCCCTTGATCGAATTAATAAAAAATTAAAATAGATTATTTTTAAAATAAAATTTTATTTAATTAAAAATTAAATTTTTTTCTTCTGAATAAATAACATTAGTCATTTTTTTAATATTTCTTTTTTTTCTTAGATTTCCCAAAATGCGGATGCATTTGACGGCATTTTGACAATTCGTCTGGCTTGGTACACCGATGCAATTTCAACGCTTTTGAGTTTTATAAAAGAGGATTTGGCCCGGAGAAAAAGGCGCGAAGCCGAGGGCAAAGAAATGCCACCAACAATGCCAATGTCCAAAAATTCCATTGGAAGTCAATTTTTTGATTTAGTCTCATTCCTCGAAACAATTTGTCCAATTTCCGTTGTTAAACAATTCAGTGGGTTCAAATTAATATTTTTTAATTTTTTTTATTTATTTAAGAATTGGGCAAGGAATTTGGCATTTATGATTTTCCACCGACGGTTGTGAAAAAATTGTTGGCGGCGTTGATGATGAAAAAGGAAATTTGGCATTTATTGTAAAATTGGAATAAATTTTAAAAATTAAATTTTTTATAGGTCACCTCTTCAAATTCGAAAATTAAATGGTGCCTTGAATCGAGTGCCCATTAATTTGTATGATCGTGTTTGGAAGGTTTTTTTTTAAATTTCGTAATTAAGTTTTTAAAATTCACTGTTTTATTAATTTTTTTAATTCATTAAAATTTGTGAATTTTTTATGGATTCAATCATAAAAATATATTTTCTGCTGAACAAAATGATTGAAGAAAACACTGATTTTTTAAAATTTTATTTTAAATTTTAATAAAAATACTTCCTAAAATAGTTTAAAATTATTTCTTACTAATTCTAAGAACTCATCAATAAATTTTAAAACCAAATTTTGGAATTCTTAGAATAAGGAATAATTATTTTTCTAGAGATTTTATTTGAGAATTTTATTCAGAATTCTACCTTCAAAAATTTATCTCCTGTTAGAAAAAATTATTAAAGAAAATAATGAATTTTATTTCATATCATTTACGAAAAATTCTTACTAAAATATTTTAAATAATTTCTGAATAATTCCAAGAATTCGTTAATCTTGAATTCTAGATTTTGGAACGCGTTCAACAGGGAATTGTTATTTCTGGCCATATTTTACCACAGGTGAATCATCAATCGAAAATATTTCTAATAATTTTCTTAAGTATCCAACTTTGCAAATCATGACTCGACATGAATTGAATTTTTCCTACAAAGTGGAATCCATGATGAGGTAGAAATTTGGGAATTAATTATTGATTTTTTATAGAATTTCAAACAAATTAATTTATAATTTTTAAGCGACATAACTCATCCAGAATATCGACAATTAATTGTGGAATTGTTGTGCATTGTGGCAACATTGATGGAAAGAAATCCGGTAATAAATAAAAAATATATTTTAAATAAATTTTAAAAATTAAAATATATTTTCATAAAATAATTTAAAATAGAAAATAAAAAATTAATTTTTTTAAAGGAAATCCATTTTATGGATGCATTGGATTGTGATCAATTATTGAAACAAGCATTCAATTTGTTTTGTGAGGAACATCGAATCAAGGATCGAGTGGACATGAGCCCATTCTACGCCGTTGACGATGATCCGTCTGCGGCACCAACCTCCTCATATTTGATTCGAGTACGGATTAGCCTTAATTTTAATTAATTTAAATTATTATTATTAATAAATTAATTTTTCCCTTAGGTCGTAGTTGACAAATTGCTAAAGGACACAAATATTCGGCATCGAATCAGTGCCCCATCCATTGGATTTAGTGAAAAATCATCTAACCGAAGTGCCAAAAAAGAAGATGAATGCTCAATAATTTGATCAAATAGATAGAAAATATTATCAAAAATAATAGTTAAATAAATCGAAATCTATTTATGCAATTTTCATTAATTTTCAATCATTTTGGTTACAAAATCCATAATATTTATTAATCATTTAATTTTCAATCAATAATTTTCATTTTTAAAGCATTAAATTCCCCATAAAAATGTCTTCTTTCACGAAACCGCCAGCCAAGAAAGGATTTATGCTGGAAGGCAGGACTCGTTTGCCACAACGTGTTCAGGTGCTATCTTTTGAATGAAATTTTAATTAATTTTATTTTTTTACAGGATTTGATTATTGAATTGGGCAATTCGGTGCAAAGCATTCAACAAGCGCCAGGTGAGTAAATTTAATTAATTTTTATTTTTTATTATTTTTTAAAATTTTTTTTAAATTTTAAAAATTATTTTTTTTTATAATTTATTAAAATTTATTAAATTATTTTTTTAATATTTTTTTTTATTTTAATAAAATATTTTTTAGGAATTTCTGATGCTTTGACAACTTCAATCCGTAATTTTGCAACCGTTGATGGAATTGTCCAGAATTCGACAACAAATTTGGAAAAATTAATCAAACAATTGGACCGAATGGATGCGCAAACGGAGGGAATTGAAAAAGAAGGACTGGATAAAGTGAATTTATTAAAAATAAATTTTAAAATTAAAACTGATTTATAGGTAAACGAAGTGTTGGACAAAATTGAGAGTTTGGAACAAAATGCCTATTGCACATCTTCATCAAAATCGACACCGGAAAATGCTGCAAATTTACCGAAGAATTCAGACAAACCGGAGGTGACATCGCCGATAAAATTAAAGCGATGAATAAATCTTTAATTAAATAATGATAAAGATCTCATTTCGCAAATCATAAAGATATTTTTATTCCAAATAAAACTATAAAATTGATGAAAAAATTGTTTCAAAGTTTGATAATTTCATATTTTATTTGGGTTTTTCGTATTTTGGGAAAAATTTTGTGTTTGCGATTTTCATATTTTGGTAATTTCATATTTTATGTTGGCGATTTTCATTGTGAATTTCATAGTTTGGAAATTTTTGTGTTTGCGATTTTCATATTTTAAAATTTTTATGTTTGAAATTTTCATATTTCAATAATTTTTCCTAGATTGCGAATTTTTATTTTTGGAATTTCATAGTTGATAGTCCCATGGAGAATCATAATTCATTATGTTCCCCAATTCCCCTCTCAGTGCTCTCTTGCAATTCGTTGAAGAAATTATGACTTCACGCTACACCTTGAAGCCTGCAATTCTTGTATTCAATCATCAATCAATATTCAATACACCCCCCCCCCCCTCCCACGTCCTTCTTCAAATTCAAATTCTATCGTCCATTGAGCTAGGCATCCCATGCCCATCCACTACCATTGAGCTGACAATATCCTCTCCCCATTTTCAGCTTGTCGACATTCCCCTCCCTAATTTCGCCATTTTAAGCTCGCGGCATAGGCCATCCTTTGCTCCATCTCCCCTCTCGCCTTGCAAATCTCACCTGCATTTTTGGCCAATGAAAACATCCACCATCTCATATGATATATGACTTGTGATTAATAATTGTGTTTGTGTGGTGATGATATGATTGATTTGCCCTTTCCTATTCCATTCCATTGCATTCCATTTCATCCCATTCTCTCCCCATCCCTAATTCCTTAATTCCTATTAAACTATTGATCCAGAGGAAAATGAAATTCCATTTTATTTTTTTCTAATCAATTTATTATACACTCATCCTCATCAGCTTAATTTTTTTCTACCCTTTTCAGAGCAATTAAAATTCATTATGGCATCAAGAAAATTGAAATATTGGCTCTTCCTTTTTTGTATTATTTTCTCAAATTTTCTCACAATCTGCATCAAAGCTAAACTCAATGAAGAACAATGTGATATAATTCGTGAAATTCGAATGTTTGGACATTGGCTTGAACAAGCTTATAACAAAAATATTGATTTTCTCATCAGAAAAAGGGAAGGATATATCAAAGCATGGAATCCCCATCAAATTCAATATAAACCTGATCGCACTAAAGAAATTGAAAATGTGGAAAAAACAATTGAAAAATTTTCATTTTATCTTAAAAATAAGCAATTACATAAAAGTATTAAGAAAATTGTCGAGGGAACTGAAAAATATTTTGTCGACTTGAACAATGGACATTTTAAGCGGGCAACGGAAAATGTTTTAAGACAAAGACTTGCGGAAATTTCCATTCAATTCAATGCATTTCGAATGAAAAAATGGGAGAAAAACTTTTGGAATTGGCATCGAAAAAAGAAAGATGAACAAAGGGATGCATTCCATTTTGAGACAGAAAAATTGGAGGAAAATGAGTTTATGAATTTAAATCAGCAGCAGCAGGAAGAGGAAATTCAACCGGCAACTTTCGAAGCTTCAAGCAGTAGCCAAATAAATGTCGGCAATATTGGCCAAAACAAAAGCAATAAAGGAAAAGAAATCAAAGTATATAATTTTTTTACCTTAGGCGTATGAATTAATAATTATGTAATTTTTGGTTAATCTTCAGTTTCATTGGTCCCATAAAAATGGCCAAAAGGGAACCGTCAGAATAGATTTATAGCTCATTCGATAAAGTTTTACGAGCTGAATATAAATAATTAAGAGTATTTATGCCGAATTCATGAAGAAAAAGTTACATTATGATGAAAATTTGAATAAGTGAATAGTACTCCCCTTTATGCTTTATGGGATAAAAATGAAACTTGAAAAATTTTCAAATAATTTTTCGGTCAAATTATATTTCATTCGACGCGTCTCGATGAGCAGAGAGTACGAATATGCCCACTGGTTTATCATAAAATTTAAAGATAAAAAAGTTACGACCATTTTTATTTTCGGTTTAAATTCTTTTAGGCTTAGGGATGGGTTTAATTCAAGGTTAGGTCTAGGGGCAAGGATTTAAATCTTCTTAAAGATGCCTAACATATCGTAGGTGCGTAAATTTGCAATTCTCTTTCTCTCCGATTCATTCATTTCTTGGCTTTCTTTATGGGACCAATGTAGCCGAAAATTACTAATTGTTTTTTTTTCACTGAGTTAGGAATTTTATTTTCTAATCAATAATTATTTTAAAAATCATATTATAAATTTAAAAAAATTATTTTAAATTTTTTTTAGTATGAGGATGATAAAGATTCTTTTGTTAACAACCAACCTTTTCAACAAATAATTTTACAACCTGTTGACGATCAAAAGTTCGAAGATTTGCCCATGAATATTCTGACGAGGATTTTCCAATTGAATAAACGAATTTGGCTGTATAATTACAGGAAATTTATTGGAGAATTGCTTGACGAAAATATGGAGATGAATGGAAAAATTCAAAATAAATTCGATGAATTGTGGCAAAAATTGGGGGAAGAAGGAATTGAAGAAGCCATAAATGAAGTGAAAAATTCGATTAAATTGAGAAAAAAGTTCGAAAAATTGAAGCAAAATTATATGGAATCTAATAAGAAAAAGAAGGGGCCCGTCTTTTCAGCACCGAGATTTCTGACCCTCCGATATAAAGCCGCCGTATCAAAGCCAGCGATTTCGGAGCCTGCCGTTTCAGAGACAGCAATTTCTGAGCCAGTAATTACAACAGGCGTTTCAGCACCAGCTGTTTCATCGCCAAGCGTTTCGGAGCCTGCAATTGAACCAGGAACCTCCTCTGCTGGAAAAAATACACAAACAGATCTATTAAAGGAATCATTGGCATATAAATTGGAGGTATATTAAAAGTATTCATTTAATATTTATCAACTGGTCAGAGTGTTCGAAATAAAAATAGTTGGATAAAATTATTTAAAACCTTTAGGAAACGAAACTCTAACCTATAAAGCAATAATCAATCAGTTTACACACTGCGCCAACTAGTCTAGTATTCCATTCCAAATATAAACAGAAACTAATCAACTCCATTCTATACTATTTATAGAAAAATAAAAATTTATGTATTTTTTGCCCAAAATTTAAATTTGATTAAATAAAATCAATATCTCCATCCGTATTTTATTAATAGGGTTGTCTAAAGTCGGTTTTAAAACATGACGGTTTTATAAAATTCGGTTTTCGATTTCGGATTTTTCGGTTATTTCGAGCAAATTTCCAAATTCGGTTTGAAATTTCACCAATTTACTTAAACCAAAACCGATTTTGTTCAACCTTAATATTTACAACAAATGATTATTCTATCATATTTGACATTTACATCATTAAAATCCAATCAAATAAATTTATATAATTTCGAATTAAAGGAAGAAATTGATGCATTTTTTTCTGGGCAAGAATTTATTCCCATTGAAAAGGATAAAGAAAAACTCTATTTTGAAGAATCTGATTTTAAAAAATTGACAAAAATGACAGATGAACGGTATAATGTAATCGAAAAAGAACGCATTGAAAGATTGATTCAATTTGAAAAAGAATTGATAAAAAATGTTGAAGAAAATATTGAATCAAAATTAGAGAACGGAGATTTGGATGAAAGGGTGGAAATTTTATTTTTAATTTTATAAGAAATATTTTCATTTAATTCAGGAATATCGACTCAATTGTTTTGTGATGGCATTGAACATTGTGAATATTAAATTGGCTGAAACATTCGGCGTAGAATTTGGATGGATTAAAGATAAAAGCATTGATCAATTAAAAAAGCATTATACAGACTACGAAAATTTGCTGCAAGCGAAATTCAAATTTTTAAAAATTAAAATTTTGACTGATCAAATTATGCGAAACTATTTGGGTGAATTGGAGGCAATAAAAATTCCGAAAATGGTTTTGGTGGAGAAAGGAATTCGTATTTTACATGCAAAGTCGAAAAAGAATGTGAAACGTCAGGAAATTTTGGTGGAAAATGGAATTGTACATCAAATTAAAACTTTTCTGAATTTATCGGTGCAAGAAAACGGGGAATTTGGTGGTCTTTTTAATTTAACAAAAATGGGAATGAATCCGGCAAGGAAAAGGGAAATAAAAAAAGAAAAGAAAGATAAAAGTGATCATGACAAAAAAGAAGAAGGAAAAGAAGATAATAGTTGGAAAGCGGAGGATTTTGTGGATTCGAGGAAGGGTATTTTTTCAGCACTTGCCTAAATTTTGTTGAAAGGCAGAGAGAAATAAAAAAGAAATTTCAATATATATTACATATAGAATGTACAATGTATAGCGGATCTGGTACTCTGGTATAACTTTTAGTACTGTATATGTATACAGGATGCGGTATGCAATTCCAGTACATACATATAGTAAAGCAAAATTGTGTATCGTATCCGTTATACTCCAGTAATTCATATAGAATAGTATAATGAATACCGGATGCGGTATACAATAAAAATTTTTCTGTATACATTCTATAGAATAGTACAATGTATCGGTATACTCCAGTATACTTTCATATAGAATAGTACAATGAATACCGGATGCGGTATACATACAATAAACATTTTTCTGTATACATTCTATAGAATAGTAAAATCAATACCGGATGCGGTATACAATAAAATTTTTCTGTATACATTCATGTAGAATAGTACAATGTATATCGGATCCAGAATTAAATAAGTAATTTTTCCGGTATACTTTCATATTGAATAATACAATGAATACCGGATGCTGTATACAATACAAATTTCTGTATACATTCATGTAGAATAGTACAATGTATATCGGATCCAGAATTAAATAAGAATTTTCCGGTATACTTTCATATTGAATAATACAATGAATACCGGATGCTGTATACAATACAAATTTCTGTATACATTCATGTAGAATAGTACAATGTATACTGGATCTGGATCAGGTATAACGTATAACGTATACAATAAAAATTTCTGATATACATACATATGAAATAGTATAATGTATATATCAGATCCGATATATAAAAACAACACATTCAATGTTTAAATTTTTCCTGAATTTGATTTCCATATTTGCAAAGATCGTTGAATTTATATAAGTTGAAAAATTATTTTATTTTTAAAAGCATATTTAAAAAAATTAGTCTAAATATAAAAGTTAAAACCAAATTATCCTCAAAGAGAGAAATCAACTTTCACAAACACTTGAAAACGAAAATGCCGACCAGCAGGAAATATCGGAGCACGAAATTGGGGCATATGTAATTTTGGATTCACTAAAATTAACTGTTCTTTCTGGTCGATTGGATCAATTATTGGATATATTTGGAATAAATCGACAATTTGAACAATTGCCTACTTTAATGGTGAATACGAAATTGAATTTGGATGAGGAAATTGAAAGAAGAGTGCGGAAACCGAAAACAATTGGAGCCTTTTTCTATCAGACTTTTTGCCAGCAATCAAATAAATTTGAAAAAATAGCAAATATGTTAAGAAGAGAAGATGAAAATATAAAGTATGAAAATTTCCATGAACTTGATGAAGTGGAATATCAATTGCGTGAACATCAAACTGTGGAGAAAAGATCGGAACTGGAAGAATTGAGGAAGCAATTAATTAGCAAATTGAGAAGAGGGGGTACACCCATTCTCACTCCAATAAATAGTCGCCAAAATAGTCCAAGGTGCTCGTTTTTTCAATAATAAATGAGTGTTGTATGATTATTACAATAGAGGAAGAAATGGTCTAGTTTCAATGTATGCAAATTTGCTGTTCAATTTATTTGAGCAAAAATTTGCCACAAATTGATGCCAAAAAATTGGTTAATATTGGATATTTTAAACGAATTATTAAATAATTATATAATCGGGTGACCAATGGGGTTACCGTTATATTTCCTTTCACCCAAATTTGGACATTGATAATCGATTAGTATAAAAAAATTGCCATGAAAAAATGTTGAATAAAATACCATTCATTGTATAAAAATATAAATACATATCATACCAATTTTCAGGTTTTTAAATGATCCCTCGATTGGCGATATCAGTTTTCGCACATCATTTAAGAATATCCATGAATCAGAGGATTTTGACTCTCCCTCACCCAATCCCAACTATCAATACGCTTCCTCTTCTGACAATACACATGCATTGAATATGCGAAAACCTGACAAAATGAAATCCGAAGGATCCGCCACTTCTTCAAATATGTTTAATTTCAATCAAAGAGAGCAAATTCCAACTGAAATGAAATTTTCGGGGCCGATTTCGTCTTCTTCGAATAGCAATAGTGGCGGTGAATGGGAAAAGAAACATCAACAGAAAAATGAAAAAGACAGTGATATTATCCAACAAATTGGCCCTGAAGGAGAAGAAACACCTGATTTTAAGAATCTTTTGCAGTTTATTAAGAATGGAAAAGGAAACGCTTCTCCCGGAGTTAAGCTGGCTCCATAAATGCTGGTCATGATAAAAGTGATTATTTACATTATTTAATATATATAAATTCCGAATATTAATCTTTTTTTATTTCAAAAATATATATTTGTAATTTTATAATTTTTATTTTCGGATAAAAAATTCTATTCTGTTCATTTATTTTTGACTAAAAACAGTTTAAACATTAAAATAGAATTATTTGATGTATTTAAAAAATGAGGATCCGGAGTCACAATTTTTGGCGCGAATTTTGAAAATCTGGTGAAAATGGGCAAAAATTACCCATCGTATGGACAAAATGGAAATGCGTGTATTTTGGGTTTTTTTAAAAAAGGCATATATTTTGAAAAGATATTTAAATATTTTTACATTTCCATTTTAAAAATCTAGTGAAAATCTAGTGAATATAACAATTTTTCAGAATTTCGAAAATAATTTGAAAATATGAAACATTTTCAAAATCTTTTAGGACATATTTTCAATATCTATTCAAAATACCATGAAAAATATTTTAAAAATGGCAATCATATTCTGAATATTTTGAAAATGGGGCAAAAATCTGTTTTCCCTTGTTCTGGTTTATTGTTCTGATTTTTCTCGCGCACCGTTCTGACTTTTCCCTTGTTCTGATTTTTCCTTTGTTCTAATTTTCTGTTCTGATTTTTACCTTGTTCTGATTTTCTGTTCTGATTTTTACCTTGTTCTGATTTTCTGTTCTGATTTTTTTCCTTGTTCTGATTTTTTCCTAGTTCTGATTTTTTTCGCGCACTGTTCTGACTTTTTTTCCCTTGTTCTGATTCTGATTTCACTTATTTAATCATCTGCCGCAGCTGGGATTCGAACCCGAGTAGTCAAGTGCCAAAGTCAGCGACATAACATTGAGCTAAGGAGGCTATGTATCCTCCTCCATTAAAACATTTATTTATTCCTTTCATTGCCTTTCTCCAGATCCAGAATATTCTCAAAATAGATATTTTTCGAAAATATTCTGAAAATTTGTTCTATTTTAGGTTGTTAAAATGAATCGAAAAATTTGGCGAAAATCATAGAATTCTGAAAATTTTCTGAAAATTGTATCCATTTTTAATCTGCATTTTGGGTCTTATTTTCAAAAGCTTATCAAAATGAATACAAATATAAATTTTCAAAATTAAATTATCAAAATATTCCATGAATTTTAGTAATTTTAAGAATATTATAACAGTTGATGTATTTTCACTTATGTAAAATTTTTAACATATTTTTTTCCTTTTATGTTCAAAATTTTTTGAATTTATTTTGACATGGATTTTCAGAATTTTATTCATTTCTAATATATTTTAACAATTTATCGGTGCTCAATATATATTGAGGATTTTTTCCTTTTTTAAAAAATTTTCACAATTACAATGAAATTTTCAAAATATTGTGCACATATTTTCTTTGTGACTCCGGGATTGAGAGTGATGGTGGATGGACAATTGGGCACCGGATAATTGGGCACCAGCCTAATTTGGAAAATTGGGCACGGACAATTGGGCACAAGCGGACACAATTGGGCACCACAATAAATTTTTATAACTCTTTTTTTAGTTAGGGATTAGGGTTAGGGCTAGGATTAGGGTCTAGGTTAGGGTTCGGAATGAGGATTTATATATTTGGAGAATTTTGCATAAATTACTACAAAGTTGGAATAATTTCAAAACGGGAAAGAAATATTTATTCAATTTAAAGCACATCTAAATTAATTGTTAATTCTATAATTTTTATTTTCAGTTTAAGTATATATAAATATTAGTATTTATCATCAAGCAATAAATAATGTGCAAATCAATAGTTTCTGCGAATTTCATATCTAATCATTCCTTTATATTCCTTTTGATGTCGTGAAAAGTGAAGTGATTCTCCAGTTTTTAAATTTATTCGCATTGGTTGCTCCAGCAAATCATCCCATTCTGGATAGCGTGTCAAGAATTGAACATGGAATGGGCAAATCTTCTTGGCATTCATAAAACGCTAATAAAAATGATATGAATTTATTTAATAATTAATTCGCCATGAATATTAATTTTTATTAAAAATAATAAATCACGAGTTTCTCAGTTCATGAGGAAAAAAAGAGTCTCTATTATGTTTTATTGTTTTTTGCTATTTTTAAAATTATAATTTTCTTTATAAAAAATAAAAATATGATTTTCAAAAGTCAAATTAAACCTAAAAATTTTTTGAAATATTACAAAATATTTCATTCATTAATTTTTAATATATATACCTCCAAAATGGCAGAAACAAATTTTTGCAAAAACATTTCACTATATGGGCCAATAATTGTGATTTGGAGCCGTCGATTTGGATACAATTTTCCCATTGCACGCCAATGCAGCCAATGGGCCAACATGGTATTTTCGTTTTTGGCCAATCATTGCAATCAATTTCCCCGGAAATTTCAACAACGAAGGATGGGAGTAAATTTTTCTTGGCCTTAAAATTAAATGATTAATATACATAGAATATATTTAATTTTTCTTCATATGGATCTAAACCATCTATTCAGCATTAAAAATGTACCAAATTAATGTTTAATTATTTAATTTTAATTAATAACAATTTTTCAAAATCACATTGCAAACTCGTAGCATTCTGGCTTATTTAGGTCCGCATGAACACGATATGCGATTTCAATTTTGCGAAGAAATTTTCCATTAAAACTTTCGGGCCAAAGGCGTGTCAACGCATCTACAGCAGTTGGGTGAGAGTCTTCCCAAAAAAACACTTCGTGAATAAGTTGATATTGGCACAAATATTTTAGGAAGTTGACAACACCTTTTTAAAATAAAAAATCAAAAATCGCAAACAATAAATTTTAGTCCTAAAATTTTTTTTATTCACTTTTCCAAGTAAGTGGAATTAAATCAGGCAGAATTAATCTAAGAAATAGGCTAATTAAATAAGCTAATTTATCCATGAAGCAGGCGAAATTAAAACATATGGAATAATTCACTATTAATATTTTGAGATAGTTAAAAAATAAATTTGATTTATAGACTCACTTAGATTCTTCAGAATTTCTCTTCTTAAACAATTTAAATTGAAAAACCGTAAATAATATAATTGGGCTTATTTTGGTAAAAAATTTTCTACTTACCCATATTAACACTTTGAATGCCCAATGAACTGATTCTGATAATATTTTCCGGCGGTTTCATATTCAAATCCATACAGCAGCTAAAAATGTAAAAATTTTATTTCAATAAAAATAATTAAAATTTCCAATTGCTTATTTTTGAGGATTATAAAAATATCAATTTCTGTATTTTCCTATAAATATAAAGCCTAAAATATACCTAAACAAATTTAAGAATCTAAATTTAGGTTCTGAGAATTATCCGAGAAAAATAATTTTGACTTAATATTTAAAATTTATAAATATTCTCTATTAAATTCTAAATATTGCCCATCTTCATATAATAATAAACCTTGGCCATTCTTTTCCTAATAATGAAGTAATTATATACTGTTCGTTCTCCACTTCCTCCTCAATTCCTTTAACACAAAGTTGATAAATTTCGCGCTTCTTATTTATATGCATAATTGGAAAAGCAATTGAATGAAAGTAGAAATTGACCAATGAAATTGATTCGGCCAAATCGCGTCGCCGAATGAATTGAAAAATTTCGAGCAATGTCTCGGTTGGCAGCAGATTGAGGCTAAATTAAGATAATATGTATTTTTTATTGCATTAATCAAAAATTATTGCTAAAAGTGTGGACAGCTAAAATTATTATAATATTGAGGCCATAAAAACTCCCAAATAGAAATATAGCATAAAATGATATTTTTATTTTTTATATACAGCTTTTTTTAATCTATCTAAACAGCGCCCACAATTTTTTCCTATTTTGTTTCCTATTTTTTTTCAATTTAAATAATATTAAATAAAGCCTCACTCACCTCATTTTAAATACACTCTTTTAGCCAGTCGTCACTCGAAAATTTTGAGAATATTTTATAAATTGACGTTTATTTAAATTTTATATAATATTTTTCAAAAATAAAATTTTTAAATTATTTGCTTATTTTGTCGCATAAAAATAAATGAGAGCTTCACTTCACTTCGCTCGGATTAGTATAGTAGATAGAGAGAGTTGAATTGGGAAGTCAAGAGTCAAGACTTTGGAGAAATAGATGTATTAGCCCCAGCGGCAGCCATTAATAAGAGAGAAATGACAGAAGATATAGCCAATACAAAGCATAGCAACAACAATGAAAATAATCCTCCCAGCGTATGCTTAAGCATTGGTTTCCTTTTTTCTTTTTCTACTCTCTATGCTATTTGAAATGGAAATAGAGGTGTTTTCGTGTTAGATATAGTTAGAGACTTTTCTATGCGATGTGCTTTTTTTATTTTCATTGGCATTAAAATTGGAGGTCCATTTTTGTCGGCAAATTCAATTTTTTTTTGTCGGAAAAGATTTTCCTTCTTCTTTTCTCCTCCCTTTTGCCAAATAAACTATATAAAATTTATACCAGAGGTCCGCGGAAGTCAAAAAGGAGGTGCGCAGACGGAATTGGCCAAACCTGTTTAAAAGTTTGGAATTGATAAAATATGGGCTTAACGATGATGGGGATCACATATATGAAGTTTATTTCTTGGACCGATTTGAATTTAAACCGGTAGTGCGCGTGTGGGAGTTCAAGGTGTTATACTTCCGGCTTCGCGAGATTCCTATGCTCCGAGCCCCAAACCTTAACCCTAATCCCTAGCTAAGCAACATAATGTGTTAAAAAATACCAGATTTGAACCGAAACCAACCGGTTTAAACATCCAAACCAGTCCAAAACGTGAAATAAACACCAAATTCATGTTCCCCTCATCGAAAACCCTTTAATTTATCAATTCCAAACTTTTAAACCGGCTTTGCCAAACCGGTCCGCGCTCCTCCTTCTTTTACTTCAGCGCATCCCTGGAATGTTGTACCGTTTTATATAGTTTAATTGGCATGGGGAAGAGAAGAAGGAAATCATTTGGGGGCAAAAAGATTGAATCTTCCGACAGAAAAAATGTACTTAAATGTTGCAAATTTACCGAAGAATTCAAACAATCAGCCGAAGATGACATCTCTCCGAGTCAATCAAAACAATGAATTCATATAAATGTTTATTTATTAAATGATCTCATTTAGTAAATTATAAAAAATATTTTTATTCCAAATAAAAGAACAAATGCCATGGAAAAAATTGTTTCTCAGTAATTTCATAGATTGGAAATTTTAATGTTTTGGAATTTTTGTTAGCAATTTTATCATATTTTTTTTATTTTCATAGTTTGGATATTTTTATAAAAATACCCTCTGCAATTGTTTATGGAAAAATGGATGGGACTTCATCTTGCGGCCTGAAATACTCGCGCATTCAATCAATATCCACCTCCTTATCATCCATTGAGCTCGGAGCCGGCATCCTATCCTCTCCCCATTTTCAGATCGGTATTCCCTTCCCAATCTCCCCATTTTCAGCTCGGCACACTCCCACCCTCCCCAATCTCCCCATTTCAGCTCGGCACCCCCTCCCCAATCTCGCCATTTTCAGCTCGGCCTTCCCCTCCACAATCTCCCTATTTTCAGCTTAGTTAGCATCCCTTCCCAATCTTGTCATTTTCAGCTCGCGCGGCATTGGCATCTTTGCCTCATTTTATATTCCCTCTCGTCAGCAGCAGCAGATCTCCGCGCATGCTTTTTTGGCCAATCAAAACATCCATCATATCATATGATATATGACTTGTGATTAATAACTGTGTGGTGTGGTGATATGATTGATTTGCCCTTTCCTATTCCATTCCATTCCGTTCTATTCTATCTATTTTATTCCATTCTCTCCCCAATCCCAATTCTATTCACAAATCCCCCTATTAATCCAGCAAAATGGAAATCCGTTTACTTTTTTTTCTACCCAATTTATTACATAATGTGTGGATTGATGATCAATATCAGACCTATAATTATTATGCCATTTAGATTTAATTATAGATCTGCTGCAAGTGCTACAAGTTTGAAACGCATTACGCTATTTGCGGACGAAACGGTTTGGTGCCGCTGACGGAAAAGCTGATGTAGCTTTGTTTATGGCATTTTATTAGTCATAAAATTAGCTACTAAATGACATCAAAAGCTTTGGCCAATTTTGAGTTTTCAGCGAGTTATGACCAAAAAACTGCAAAAAATACAATTTTAATTAAACCAACGGTTTTTCGGCCATAATTCGCTGAATACTCAAAATTGACCGAATTTTTGATGTCATTTTGTAGCTAATTTTATGACTAATAAAATGCCATAAACAATGCTAAATCAACTTTACCGCCAGCGGCACGAAGCAGTTTCGTCCGCAAATGGCGAGTCCGCAAAAGGTGAATTGCCGTTTGAAAACATGTTTAGATAAGAAAGGAATTCATAGGGAGCGGGGTAGGCATTTGGCTAAACGCCATTTGGCCAACGCCTTGAAAAATTTCCACAACACTCTTTTAATGTTAACATCTTTTAATTCCCCTCCCCATAGGGAATTATTCTTCAACCCTTCAAAAATTGAAAAATATTTTGTCGATATTTCTACCAAATTATGGGATTTGTATAGCTTTAGGGATCTAAGAAAATTCATTAAAAAATTTAAATTCACCTTATACAAGTAGCTATGGTTCCTCGCAAAATGGAGGATGGAGAGAATTAGAGATGGGTTTTCAATGAGAATTTAGTGTAATTTAAATTAATTTTTAACCCAGGATTTTCCAGAAATCCGATTTTCTATTATTTGTAAATACAATACCTTTTTGTAATGTTATTTAATAAGCAAAAATCAAAATTTTAAAAATAACTAATAAAACGGATTTGAGGAAAATCCGGTTTATGCTTATTTTAATTGTCATCCCCCTCCCCCATTCCACCAAATAACACACATTTCTGCTGAATCCAAAACTTTGCTCATATTCCGAAAAAGGATATTCTAATTTGATCTTATTAATTCTATTTTTACCTATATTTCAGTATCACTAAAATTATTATGGCATCAAGAAAACTTGCATTTTGGCTCTTCATTTTTTATTTTATTTTCTCAAATTTTGTCAAAATCACTGCAAAATTCAACGAAGAACAGCACAAAATTATATGGGATATTCAACAATTCGGAGATTGGCTTGAAAGTACTTATGAAAATTTTGAAAATATTTTAATTGAAAAGGAAGAAAAAATTAAGAATTGGAATCAACAAATTCAATACAATTCTCAACGCATTAAAGAAATTGAAAATATTGAAAAAATGAGGGAAAAACTTTCATTTTATATTAAAAATAGAAAATTACAAAAAAAAATTGTTGAGGAAACTGAGAAATATTTTGTCGACTTGAATAATGGACATTTTAAGCGGACAACGGAATTTGTTTTGAGACAAAGGCTTGAGGCAATTTCAATGCAATTTAACTCATTTCGAATGGAAAAATGGGAGAAAAATTTCTGGAAATTCCAACAAACAGAAAATGTGAATCCAATTATTGAAGGCCAAAATTATGATAAAAAGGGAAAAGAAAAAATTGAAGAAGAAAATGAACAAATGAATAGAAGTGAAATTATTGAAGTTGATAACGAAATTCAATCATCTGTATCTGAAAATTCGATCAGTTATCGAATAAAAATGGGCCAACTTGAAAAAGATAAACAACCAATTCAAGTAGTTTTTTTGGTCTTCCCGTATATAATTATAAGTTTAAAAAAATTAATATTTAGAAAATATTCGTTTTTATAAAATTATTTGCTCTGTCCGAGCCTTCCGGTTCTTTAATCAAACCCTTTTAATTTAACTCAATTTTCCAAAGTGCTTTACTTCCAAAATAAATAAAAATAACTTCAATTGAGATAAATAAAAGTGGCTTTAATTGAGCAATGAAAATGTGGGCAAGAAAAGGTGAATATTTAGAAGAGGGGACAGATTAAAAATTAAATAGGCCAAGAAAAGGGCGGGATAAAAGGGGAATAGGAAGAAAATATGAATATTATCCACAGAAGGATAAGTGGACATCAAAAAGGGGATTGGGCAAAATGCCCAGAAGGGTTTACAACATTAAAAGGGAAATGAATAATGTCAAAGAGAATGAGGATGGATGAAGTTTACGATAGGCTAATGATTGACAGGAATAAAATAGGGCAAATTGGAGAGTTTAATAAATAAATAGGAATTAAGAAATGACAGCACATTATTTATAAATTTTTTTTTATATTATTAGTTTTCCTATTATTAAATTATTTTTTTGATAATATTTTCAATTATTTTCGAAGAATTGGAAAAAGAAAATTCAATCTTATCCCGAATATAAATTATTAGAAAACATTTTTCTTGGTTTTATAAAATTATTTATTAATTTTATATATTGAATAAATTTAATTCTTTTGTGTCGAAAAATATTATATTTTTGAGGCCATATAACTTGGCCAATTCAGACTTCTTTAAGAATCCCTAGCCCTTAGCCCTTAATCCCATCCTGCCCTGAACCTAACTCTGAGCTCTAATACCTAGTTATGGCCAAATTATATGGCCTCAAAAATATAACATTTTCGAAACGAAAGAGTTGGTAAATTCAGCCATTTTTTATAGATTTCCATTATATAATTTTTAATTTTTATTATCAAATTATTTGTGTCATTTTTAATTATTTCAGCATCTAAATTTTTTGGATCAATTTGACGACCATGATGAAATATTAGAGAATATGGCCATGGATATTTTAATGAGAATTTTCCATTTGAATAAACAAATTTGGCTGTATAATTACAGAGAATTTATTGGGCAATTATTGAAGAAAAATGAAGAGATGGAAAAAGAAATTCAACGAAAATTTGATAATTTCGCATATGAACAGTGGGAAAAAATGAGAGAAAATACAATTGAGGATGCAATAAATGAAGTGAGAAAATCGAATAGTTTGAAAAAAGAGTTCAATAATTTGATAAAATTTATTGAATCGAGAACATGGACGTATAATAAATATTCAAAAATTGATGTATCAATGACATCTTCATATTATATTAAGTTGAAGGTTTTTATTTTTTAATTATTAAATTAAAATCGATGAATTTGATTAAAGAAAATTTTAGTAGAATTTATAAAAATTGTAAAATAATGACCATAAATACGGCAAAATAGGTCAAAATCAGGTGTTTTTTTATGGCCATATTTTTATGCTCAATTATCTTTTAATCAATCATTTTAATATCAAAATGCTCTAATGGAAAATATGAACCCAGTTATATAAAAGTTTTATTAATAATTTGAAATATTATTACTTATTATATTGGCCATAAGGCAAAATATTGTAGAAAAACAGTCAGAAAGCAAAACAATGATTTGTGGCACCTTTTATTTATTGGCCACAAATTTTAAAAATATTTTGAATTTTTTAGTATTTAAATTTTAATAAATTAGCTCTATTAAAAATATCATATTTTCAGAAGGAAATAATTGAATTTTTTTTCCGGAAAACGAGAAATTTTGGCCAAAAAAGAGCAATCGTATGTTGAAAGATATATTTCGCATTGGATTATGAAAAGACAAAAATATTTTGAAAAATTGCAAGAGGAGGAAAAAGCACAAGAATGGGCTGATGAACAACAAACAAATGCAATTGAAAATGAGGAAATGTCGCCATTTGAAACATTGTTACTATTTGAAAAAAGTTTAATCAGAAAAATTGAAGCAAAATTGAGTAGTAATATTGATAAAATGGTGGATAAACAGGTGAAATTTGATTTTTCATTTATTAAAATATGTATAAATTAATTATTTTATTCATCATTTTAAATATTAATATAAATTATTATTTTAATTTAGCAATAAAATGATTTAATTTAGTCAAATTTTTTGGTATCTAAAGAGTTGGACATAGTCGTTTTTTTACAAAAGGTTTCGATTTTTTTTAAAACCTAATTTTCTTTTTTTTTGAAAAAATGTCGGTTTTAGGTTTTAATTCCTTCTAATTTTTGGTTTTAAAGGAGCTAAAAATCCCAATTCATCGATTTTCTTCAACCGAAAACTATTCTGTCAAACCTACTAGATAATAACATTTTTAAAGTAAACTAAGTCTTAAAGGGAATACTTAGGTTTAGAATAAGTTCAGTTTCAGGAATTTAGATATATGTATTTAATGGCATAAAAAATAATTTTTCGGGAAGAATATTTTGGATAAATTATAAATTTTAAATTCATTTAATTATATTCCTTATTAATTCAGGAATATCGACTCAATTATTTTACATTGGCATTAAACATTGCAAATATCAAATTGGCAAAATCAATACACAAAGAATTTGGATGGGATTTTGAGAACAAAAAAATTCGATATAATTCATTAGAAGATTTTTCAAGTGAAAGAGAGGACGAAGAAGAAGAAGATGTGCCTAAAAGGGATTTAATTGAAATCAAAATTTTGACTGAACAAATTATTCGAAATTATTTGAATGAATTGGAAGAAATAAAAATTCCGAAGAAAGTTTTGGCTGAGAAAGGAATTCGAATATTTCATGAAAAGTCAAAAAAGAAAGTGAAATTTCAAAAAATTTGGATGGAAAATGAATTTGTGCATCAAGTCAAAAATTTTTTGAAAATGTCATTGCAGGGAAATGGTAAATCAGACGGTAGTTTTAAATTGGCACAAATTGGAATGAATGTTTCGGCAAAAAATCAAAAAGAAATGAAAGAGAATATTAATTTTGAAAAAGAAGAAAATATTTGGAAAGCGGAAGATATTGGGGATTCAAGAAATGGTAATAAAATAATAAAATTTAATTAAAATTCTAATTAAAAATGATATCCAAAATAGAGCAGGTCTATTAGATACAAGTTTTGTAACATTTTAAAGACTGAACTTTTTCAATTAATTTTAAATGAAAAGGCAGAAAGAATTCTATCGATTAAAATAGATTTTATGGCTAATAAATCTAAAAATTATTAAAAATGTTATTCTATTTCCGGGAATCATTTTTTCCTAAATATTGAATCAATCTTATTTTTATAATTTTGCATTAGAATTAAGAAACATTGTTCAAAAAAAAAACATTTCGACCAAAAATAATTTAGAAATTTACTAATTATAAAATATAATTTTTCGTGAATAGTTCGCCTAATAAGCTCAATTAATAAGGTAAGAAAATTCAAAAATTTTCCAGATATGGAAAACAAATGTAAATTAATCTTTCCTTAAGATGGACAAGGACAAGGACATCATCAACCTTCGAAACCATTTCTTGGTACGGATATAATTATGGATTCACTTAAATTGTTGGTGATTTATGGCCGATTGGATAAATTATTCGACATTTTTGGAATAAAGAGACAATTTTCCCAACTTTCTGCTGGATTATTATTAAGCATGAAAATGAATTTGGATGAGGCCATCGAAAGGGAAATTCGGAAACCAGAAACAATTGGAGCATTTTTCTATGAGAAATTTAGCGAAAGAAGTGTGGAATGGAAAACAAATGAATACAAAAAGAAAATTAGCCTAGAACAAAAAACGTTGAAAACCATAAAAAATATGCTAAGAAGAGAAAAGGAAAATACAAAGGATGAAAATTTGCATGAACTTGATGAAGTCAAAAACCAATTGAGAGAACATCAAACTGTGGAGAAAAGACGGGAATTGGAAACATTGAGGAAACAATTGGAAATCAAATTGGGAAGAGGAGAAACGCCCATTCTCTCTCCAATAATTAGTCGTAGAAACAGTCCAAGAAGGTATTCTTTCTTATTAATAATTAAAAAAAATAATATTAATATTAAATATACGAAAAATCATTGAAGTTATCCAAGTTTCCATTTTGTAATATCGAATAATTAAGGCAATATAATTTTGCCATGAAAAATATTAAGGCTAGAGGCCTTAAAAGCTTAGTTAGCTAAATAATATTTATTATGGAGCAAAATTTGATCAGTTTTTTAGCCTTAAAAATTAGTATAAATTCAATTTTTATGAGTTAATTAATTTATTATTATCATTTTTAAATCATAATAAATAGATTAAATAATTTAATACTTTAAGAAGAAATGTTTGAATTAGGGTTATCTAATTAGGCTGAATATTGTTGAAGACATTTTTTTCCAAATTAATAGCCTAAAAATGTGTTGCTTTCGCGAAAGAAAAATTTTAATTAAATTCAAAGTTTTATGGATAAATTATTTAAGATCAATAAATTATAGATAAATTCAGGATGATGCTTTTTTAATGTAATAGTTTATCTCAAAATAGTTCAATTTAACACGATTTTAAATAATTTATGATATTGCTCGTGAAATGATAAAATTGAATGAAATATTACTCAATTCCATTAATTTTATGGGAAATATTTAAAATGGCGGAAAAAAAGCATTGAAAATGGTGAAAATTTTATAACGGTTTAACAGTTTGTCCGTCCAAAAATCACAAACCATATACCATTGGATAGAGCTCGTCAAGACACATCGATTGGTATATTTTAAAACCCTTAATTTTTGATCAAACCACGAAAAATTTTATATCAATCGATGCGTCTTGACGAAATCTTTCATTGGGTATAAGGTTTTTGTGTTTCTAGGACAAACCGTTAAACCGTTATAATTTTTTCGCCATTTTCAATGTTTTTCGCTATGTTTTTTTCGCTAAATTAAAACCATCCTTTATTTAATTTCCCCTCATTCTCTTTATTAGGGCATCAAATAATCCGAAATCGCCGGTTGACGAAATCAGTGTCCACCCTTCAGTACCCAATACGGAATCTGCGTCTTCGTCGAAACAAGAAGAACAGAACAATGGTCCTCCAGCACATATAGATTTTCAAGAGCTATTGGACTTTGTCACTGGACAAGGCTACCACTCGCCTGGGACAAAGTCTGTGCCAGCAAAAGGCGGATGATAGAAGCGATTTTACATTTTTAAGACTTGAAAATTCCCGGATTGTTTTTTTCTGTTTACTCTTTTTATAATCTTTTGCAGACATTAGTTGACGTCAAGGAACTTGACAGTCAAGGTTGACATTTAACTTGACCTTGATGTCAAAGTCAAGTCAAGTTGGGAAATCCTGGGTCAAGGTCAAGCTTCTCCTATTTTTTTTTTGATATTTTGGCTTGACGTCAAGATTTCCTTGACTTGACTTTGACCTGTCTATAGTCAAGGTCAAGTCAAGTCAAGTTAGAAAATCCTAGGTCTACCAATGTATGATCTTTTGAAAACATATATTTTGTTTCATGTTTTTATCTAAATTTTTCCTTACCTTCTTATCCTTGTTTTTAAAACAAAAATATAAATCTGTTGACTTTGTTTATTTTATCGAAATATAATTGTAAAGAAAAAAATTCGATTAATTTTAAAAATTTAGAGGAAAAATGTAAAGAGGAAAATTTAAGCCGAAAATTAATTGGAAAATATTTTTATTTAGATTAAATTCAAAGAAATTAGAAAAATTAAATAATAATAACTTAATTCTGAATTATGATGAGAATATTATTCATGTTAGATTAATTCCAATTTTAAAGAAATATATATGTTATAGCGAATTTTGGAAATTTCTACTTCTAGGCATCGTACAGATTCGAGAGTAGGCTCATTCGACTCGATTTAGTATATGAAATTTCAATTTCAAACCCCTAACCCTTAGCCCCTAAAACCCATGCCGCCCCTACCCTAACCCTAACCCTAGCCCTTAAACAAGTCTGAAATTGAAATTTTATACAGTAAATCGACCATGCCGAGTAGAATGAGCCTATTCTCGGGCCTGTACCATGAGCCGAGATTTCCAAAATTCGCTAACCCAATTTCCTAGCGAATTCCGGAAATCGCTAATTTCCAATATTCTCTGTTACATCTAATATTTTGATTTTTGCTAATATTATCGCAATAATGCACATTTAGTTAGAATAGGCAGAAAATGGGATCAATGTGACAGAATTTTTATTAAAAATGCTGTGAAAATTAGAAATCGGCAAAATGCCTTCTGCTGGATTCCTGAACTGGATTTTTGATCCTGCAAAAATTCCTCAATCCCGCAAAAACCCTTGCGGGATTTGCACTTTTTTTTCTTGAGGGACCGGTTTGAGAATCCCCCAAGCCAGCAAAGGATCCGGTCCCGAGCCAATCTCTAGCGAAAACACTGTATATCCTCTCCATTAGAACAATATGAATCTATCTAGCAAATAAAATTGCCCACAAATTTAATAAATTTAATTTTTCATTAAATCATTTTTAATACGGTGAATTAAAACTTCCCCTCCCTTCCATTTTTCCCCATTCCAATCCAATTCTCATCGCTAATGGCCATTCACTCGCTTTAATCGTCGTTCTTCCCATTCCTTGTCAATCGCCATAGGGCGGCTTCTTAAGGTCAACAGTTGGCGCACCAAACCAATGGCCACTTTCTTTCCTTGCATTATGTCCGTTCATTCCGCTCTACCCGAGCAAAAATGTGGGGGAGCAGTTGCCTCAAATCTTTAGTAAGCATAGTTTGGCCTTGTGGATTGGCCACCGGCGGTCTACTTCGGTCTTTTTCCATTGGGTTTGCCTTGGCCACTGGCCCATTAGGCATCATCACCATCGCCCCGACACCGATTCATCCCATATATTCCCTCAATCCGCAGTCCGCACATTTGCTTCTTCTAAGCTGGCTGGCTTTTCCCCCACTTCCATTCATCCAAATCGTCCACTCATTCAGCAGACTCACCTAATGTTTCCTTCTTTAGCTTCCTTCTTTAGTTTGGGGCCAAGGCAAGTCCCCTCCCCGATCGCCTTTTGGCCACTGTGCAAAAAATGCAATGCACAGGTGTGTGTTGGAAGAAGGTGCAAAAAAGTGTTATATGGGGGCAAACTCAAAGAGGGGAAATCAATTGGCGCTTAAAATATTGCATTAATGCCCAATAAAAATTGGATTAAATTTATTGCCGCTAGCATTTTTGTCTAAAGCTAAGACTCATCGTTCTAAAAATTTTTTAATTCGAGAATATTCCCTTATACTTAGTCCCTTAAATTTTTTTTTTTAAATTAAAGTCATTATTTTTCTATAAAATTGTAAATATCTTTTATAAGATTTAAAATATAATTTAGGATTTTAAATAATTAAAATTAACACAAATTAGATATTTTTTTTTATAATTTATTTAAAAAATTTATGTAGCTATTCAAAATTTTAATTTTCACAGAAATTTTTTAGTCCTTTTTAAATTTTTGGTAATATAATTCTAATTCTTAGACCATTTTTTCATAATTTATCTAAAAATTGTTAAGTGAAGCCCATTCAAATTTTCTCTTTTTTTTGTCCATCTTTCAAATTTTACAATATTATATTTTCGGACTTTTTTTACATTTTATAATCTCTGATGTGCCAAATATTATATAGCTTCTTTTTCTTCTTCTTTGGAGTCTGGATCTCCTTTTTTTCCCGAAAAATCGCAACAAAAATGACAGCTGGCCATTTTGCCGCCCACCCAAAAAAATGACCATTGGCCATATGTCCACTTCCAATGAAGGGAATGGCCGAATCATCGGTCGGCTCTTTTGGCCATTTGTTGGTCGCTGAAGACGAAAATGTCTCTCCCCTTCCCAAATTTCCCTTCGCCCATCTGTCAATCATTTTTTAGTTGGCCAAATGCGACAAATAATCATAAAAATTGCAACATTTTTTTTGATCCATAATTTTATAATTTTTTAAGAATTTTTTTCAATAATTTATTTTTTTATTTTTTTTACATTATTTTAAAAATATTTTCATTAATTTATTATTGATTTTTCATTTAAAAAATTTAAATTAAATTTTAAAAAAATTTTTAAATTTTATTTTATTTAAATACTAGAGCAAATTAATTTATAAATTTTCTATTATCCTTTCTTTTCTTAAATATCATTTTTCAAGAATTTTGATCATTTTACTTCAAAATTAATTTAAAATCAATTCCCAAATGCAAAGAGAAATCCACCACATATCCATGAATTTTTATTTTATTTTTTGAATTAAATTCTTTTTTTTCAAAATCCAGAGTCAAAAATTTTTTGAAAATTATTTTAAAATATTCCAAGTTGAAGCTAGGTAATATTTTAATGGTCCCATTAAAAATGGCCATAAAATATTAGACATTCTTTTGAGAAATACCCAATAAAATGTTTATTATCTTTTCTATTCTAAACATTCAAAAAGCTCCCGAACCGAACAAATCGGTAAAAGATGGAATGGCTAGGGAGGATTTCCCTTGGCATTTGGAAGTCGACTAGGCTAATATTCGCTTTTCCCTTATATCCGCTTTTCCCTTTTCACCCATTAAAGAGATAGGAGGAAAATGCATTGAATGAGGACTAAAGAGGGAAATTTTGTGATGTGATTGATTTCTCTGGGCATTTTGAAGGAGGCCCCTTCATCGATGATCCCCTTCCTTCATCAGAATCCGGCGTCTATTCTATAGTTTTGCAGTGGCGGCAAAATGTGGGTCGGCCACATGTCCCGCCGAGCAGAAGCAATCCATCACGGAGGGAAAGGGCCCCTTTCGGGCTTTGCAAATCCTGGGCGGCCAATTCCAACATCCTTCACAGGCTGAAAATTTGCCTCAAAGATTGGGCTTCACAAATGTGGATGACTC
This sequence comes from Pratylenchus scribneri, assembly GCA_030063045.1. Classification (NCBI taxonomy): domain Eukaryota; kingdom Metazoa; phylum Nematoda; class Chromadorea; order Rhabditida; family Pratylenchidae; genus Pratylenchus; species Pratylenchus scribneri. Next base: position 74,247 of record JAQSEB010000065.1, read on the forward strand.
ATCCACCAAATTCATCTCCCAAAATTCATCCTCATCCATCCATCTATTCATCCAATGAATCTGCTCAATCTTCTTCTCAATTCAATCATCTTCAAATCCAATTCATTCATATATTGTAAAAGGGTGTAATCCGCAGTCCAGTTGATCAAAATTTTTGATCTTGTTATTCCAAGATTCTCGAATTTATTCTTTTAAAAGTTATTTATTTTAATAGGAATTTAATAATTTTTTTTCATTTCTAATAATACAATAATTAAATTAAGCATTTACTTAAAAGCTTGGTTACAAAATCAAATCCTATTTTAAAAAAATTATCAAAAATTAAAAATTTTATTATTTTTTGTTATTTAATAATAAAAATCTAAGGTTATAATTTTAATTTTTGTAGAACCCCCACTCAAAAAATTAATATTTTTCAAAAATAATTCTAACGAAATCTTTTATTTTATAATTCACCGCATTTATGGCTTGTCGTTCTGCTGCTTCACACATTTTCTTTCATTTTTTGCCGTTAATAAAAATCCCTTAAAAATTCCTTTTCGGCCAGCCGGCACACCTGCCATCGTTAATCCTCTCCTTTTTCTTTCCTTCAATTCCAAAACCCAAAAAGTGATCGGCCAAATGTGCATTTTTTTTCTCCGATTCCATGAGTCTTCCTTCCCCATTTCCCTCCAGCCTCTTCTTTTTTTCTTTTTAATTTTGGCCTATGGAAAATTGGCAATTTGGGGTTTGCAGCAAATGGCGCTTTCCCTCAAGCTTCAAACCCTCCAGTCTCCAGAAAATAATTGAAGAAAAAAAGTTTCATTCGATTTTATTTTATGGATTATAAAAGGCATTAAAATATGTATTAATTTTATTTTCCGTTATTTTTTATTTAATTTTCAATTTTTAATTTTATTATTTTTTAATTTTTATTTATCATATTTTTCATTAATTAATTTTCTTTAATTTTAAGCCAAAATTAACAACAAAAAATTGTAATTATCAATCACATTGGCTAATTAGGCTATTTTTGTTGAAAGCGGCTAAAGGTGGCCGGCATTCATTTCCCATGCATTCCCAAATGATTAGCCGGCACCGGCACAGGAGTCATTCACCAAGGAAAAGGAGAAAAAACGACCAAAATGCATTCATCATATCACCAAAAATCCACTTTGGCACAACAATTTGGTGAATTTAATTATTTTAAAATGATAATTATTAAAAAAAATTTATTTTAAAAATAAAAAAATTAAATTTTATTTTTAAAAATTTTCCCAATTTTTAGGCCATTATTCGCAGTTACCACTGTCCTCTTTTTGGCCAGCCTAAATTTGGTCGAAACGCAAACAACTTGCAGGGATTGTACACAAAGAGGATGTTTTTGCGTTGGAGAAAAAGGCAAGAAAAAAATTTTTTAAAATTTTTGTAAAAAATTACAAAAAAATTAACGAAATATAAAAATTAATTAAAAATACATTTTAAAAATTTAATAATTAATTTTCATTGATAATTAACAATTTTACAGGATCAATGGGCCCACCTGGACCACAAGGTCCTCCCGGGTTGGCCGGCACACGAGGTTTTCCAGGGCCCGAAGGATTGCAAGGACCAAAAGGGCAGAAGGGAGGCCAAGGCCCACCGGGACCTCTCGGACTTAAAGGCGATCGAGGACCGGTCGGAGTGCCCGGATTCCCTGGAAATGATGGAAATCCTGGACGGGTATGTTTCGGATGGATATTTTATTTAATAATTTTTAGTAATTTATTTCAAAAATTTTAAATAAAATTAAACTTGGATTAAAAAATTATTTTTTAAATAAAAATTGAGAAATTTATTTAATTTTATTATTAATAAATTATTTTTAATAAATAAAATTAATATTTATTAATTGACAGCCCGGTGAAACTGGCGCCCCCGGTCCTCCAGGCTGGGATGGTTGCAATGGAACGGACGGATTCCCTGGTTTGCCCGGTGTCCCAGGGCCTCCAGGCTTGCCCGGCTTCCCTGGCCCACCTGGCTTTGATGGACCCAAGGGCGAACCCGCAATTGGATTCGCTGGCGCCCCAGGCGAAAAAGGCGATGGCGGAGTCCCAGGAATGCCCGGATTGCCTGGCCCACCTGGCCGAGATGGATATCCGGGCGAGAAGGGCGATCGAGGCGATAGTGGATTACCGGTTTGGAAGAAGAATTTTGATAATTGGGATATTTTGATTTAGGGACCACGTGGACCGCCAGGCGAACCAGGAATGCCCGGAAATCCTGGAATTGGCAGCATTGGACCAAAAGGAGATCCCGTAAGGCTTCTACCATTTTTAATGATATTATAATTAAATAAATTAATTTAGTCAATACACCTATTTAATAAATTAATTTAAAATTATTATTATTTATTATTCTTATATTAAATTTCTTATATTTTAATAAAATTATTAAAATTAATTTTTAATTTACCAATTCTTAATTATTAATTTTAATTAATTAATTATATTAAATTGAATTTATAATTAAAAATTATTCCTTAGAATTATTTACGAAATTTTAATTAAAAAAATCATTAGCTGAAAAAGTCAAAATAATGAAATTTCTTTTAGAATACATTTTATTCTCTCTTTTATTATTTCCACAAAACTGGGACTTTTTGGCAAAAAATAATTTTTTGTTTATATTCGAACCTTATAGCCTTTAGGAATTTATTTCTGCCAAAAGATTATTTAGAATTAAAAATATATTAATTAATTTTATGTCCAAAATTCATTTATTTCCTTTATTACCAAAATATTCCCATCCAAAATTCCCTCTCATTAATAATTGTGCAGGGCGATTTGGGTCTTCCAGGACCGCCAGGCCCACCAGGGCCCAGCGAGTTCACAGGTCAAGCCGCCATAATTGGCCCTGAGGGTCTACCGGGCGAGAAAGGGGCAAAGGCGAGTTTCAGCCGGGAATAATTTTTGTCAATTTCAGGGCGATCAAGGTCCATTGGGGCCGCCCGGGCCACCTGGGCCGGCCGCCTTCGGAATGGGCGCCAAAGGCACAATTGTCGGGCCAGAGGGATATCCGGGAGCCAAGGGCGAAAAGGTTCCCATTTTGGAAGGCTTTTGCCACAAGCTTTTTCGAATTATTAATTCAAAATTCTTTTTGCTTATATTAGATGCTTTTTAGATTAAATTAGATGCTTATATATAAAATTAAAAATGCTTCAAAAATTAGCTGACTGAGAAAAAAACTAATAATATAAAATTGCTAACATTTTAAATAACAAATTAGACTATAGAATAAAATACCCGCTTAAATTCTTTTTCCTTCTCATACCTCAAGGCTCGATGTTTGTGCTTTCTTTGGCTGCTGCTTTTCGCTCATTTTAATTTATTTATTTTGTTGATGTTATTCCAAATTCGAGATTTTGTAATTTTTTCAAAATTTAAGTGATTAAAAATTGTAAAAAATTTAAAGATCCTTTTGGAATAAAATCAACAAAAAATAATTAAATTTTCATTTTATTATTTCCTCATTTATTAGGGAGAACCAGGCGAAAGTGGACCGCGCGGTTATCCCGGCTCATCAGGTCTTCCTGGCCAACCTGGATTGCCTGGAATGAAAGGCGAAAAAGGATTGCCAGGACCAGCTGGACCAAGGGTGAATATTAAGAGAATTATTGCCGAAAATTTAAAAATTTTTATATTTATAGGGAAAAGAAGGCCGTATCGGTCAACCAGGCCCTCCAGGCTTTAAAGGCGATCGTGGCGTCGACGGCATTCCCGGATTGCCCGGTCCAATTGGTCAAAAAGGAGAACAAGGCTATCCGGGAAGAGATGGGGCTAAAGGCAAAGATTTACAAAATTCGTGAATTAATTTGACCAAATTTGAAGGTGAACTTGGCCCACCTGGACCGCCGGGAGGTGGCGAATTTTCTGATGGACCTCCTGGGCCGCCCGGAATGCCAGGTAAAATAAATTTGAAAGATGAAGACAAAGAAATAATTTGAGGTCGACCCGGACAACCTGGCCTGCCTGGAAATGATGGCTATCCAGGCGCCCCAGGACCACCAGGCCCATCCGGATTGCCAGGTAAACAATCAAATTTTGGAATAAAATTTAATATTCAAAAATAATTTTCCTTTTATAATTATAGAAAATATTTTTTTGAATTTTTATTTAATGTATATTCAAATCATTTTAATTTTTAATTAATTGAGTTGACTTTAATAGATTATTTTCTTTAATTAAAATATTCAGGAGGCCCTGGATTACCTGGTCTGCCCGGCTTCGAAGGAATCCCTGGCCAAAAGGGAGAGAAAGGAGACTCCGGAATTCCTGGGACACCGGGTGTGCCTGGACCACCCGGCTTGATTGGCCAAATTGGACCCAAAGGCGAACCAGGCCCTCGAGGAACACCAGGCCAGAGCATTCCCGGAATACCCGGCAAAGATGGGCGTCCTGGAATGGATGGAGTGCCGGGAAGAAAGGGAGAAATGGGACTGCCTGGATTAAGAGGTAACATAAAAATATAATCTTTCATAAATTATAATTCTATTCAAAGGACCACCCGGCGATTCGCTTAATGGTTTACCTGGACCACCCGGTTTTCCTGGCGTTCCAGGCCCAAAAGGCTACGATGGCCGTGACGGTGCACCCGGCCTTCCCGGAATACCCGGAATGAAAGGCGATCGAGGCGGAGAATGCTCATTTTGTATGCCCGGAGCAAAAGGCGAGAAAGGAACAGCCGGTTATCCAGGCTTGCCCGGACCACAAGGTGAGAAATTATTTTAGAAGATTAATATTTATTTTATTTTTAGGCGATCGAGGAAATCCCGGAATGCCCGGTCTGCCAGGCGATGCCGGCGATGATGGAATGCCAGGCGCAATTGGCCCACCTGGATTGCCTGGACCACCTGGGAGGGATGGAGTTCCAGGATTACCCGGAATGAAGTGAGTCAATTTTTATTAATTTATTTATGAGCTAAAAATTGCTCCAAATAACCCTCTTTTATTTATTGATTTATATTTTTTCTAATAGAATTATGACTCTAGGAATGGGGTACAATTTCTAATAATATTTCAGCTTGTTTTAAGTTAGATTAATGTTTGTTTTAAAATTAGATTAATTTGGCATACTAAAAACACATTTTAATTTCGCTTGATAAAAACATATTTTAATTGCGCCTGCTAAAAACACATTTTAATTCCTCCTCCTAAAAACACATTTTAATTCATCCTGCTAAAAACACATTTTAATTCCTCCTCCTAAAAACACATTTTAATTCCTCCTGCTAAAAAAACACATTTTAATTCTTCCTGCTAAAAACACATTTTAATTCTTCCTGCTAAAAACACATTTTAATTCCTCCTCCTAAAAACACATTTTAATTCCTCCTGCTATAAACACATTTTAATTCTTCCTGATAAAAACACATTTTAATTCCTCCTGCTAAAAACACATTTTAATTCTTCCTGATAAAAACACATTTTAATTCCTCCTGCTAAAAACACATTTTAATTCTTCCTGCTAAAAACACATTTTAATTCCTCCTGCTAAAACACATTTTAATTCCTCCTGCTAAAAACACATTTTAATTCTTCCTGCTAAAAACACATTTTAATTCCTCCTGCTAAAACACATTTTAATTCCTCCTGCTAAAAACACATTTTAATTCCTCCTGCTAAAAACACATTTTAATTCCTCCTGCTAAAAACACATTTTAATTCCTCCTGCTAAAAACACATTTTAATTCCTCCTGCTAAAAACACATTTTAATTCCTCCTGCTAAAACACATTTTAATTCTTCCTGCTAAAAACACATTTTAATTCCTCCTGCTAAAAACACATTTTGATTCCTCCTCCTAAAAACACATTTTAATTCATCCTGCTAAAAACACATTTTAATTCCTCCTGCTAAAACACATTTTAATTCCTCCTGCTAAAACACATTTTAATTCATCCTGCTAAAGACACATTTTAATTCTTCCTGCTAAAAACACATTTTAATTCATCCTGCTAAAAACATATTTTACCCCACCCTTTGATGTTGGAAAAATATTTCATCAAATAATTCCAATAAAATTTTTTAGTTCAATTTCCCATAATTTTTATTTATTTTAAGAGGTGAACCGACGCAACTACGTCTTCGTCCTGGCCCACCAGGCTATCCTGGACAAAAAGGCGATGCCGGATTTCCTGGACTGCCTGGGCCAGAAGGACCACATGGAAAAGATGGACTTCCTGGGCTGCCTGGCCCACTTGGGCCCGAAGGACAAAAGGCTAGGATTTTGCCATTATTTTGATTAATTGAATGGCATTTTATAGGGAGAACCCGGAATGAATGGTGTACCCGGAAAGCCAGGCCATGATGGCCTACCAGGACTGCCCGGAGTGAAAGGCGAGACCGGATATGGACAACCGGGATTGCCCGGATTGCCAGGACCAAAAGGCGAAGCTGGCTATCCAGGACAGCCTGGACAAAGAGGACCAAAGGTAAATATTTTTAAAAATATTTTAAACAATTAAAAAATTTTAAAATTGGCAAAATTCCTTTTGAGAATGAGACCATTGATAAAAGAAAATAATTTGATTGTGCTTTTAGGGCGAACCAGGACCAATGCCGTTGATGCAGAATTTGCCTGCAGGCAAAGATGGTCTCCATGGATTGCCGGGAATGCCAGGGCCAAAAGGTGAAGGTGGTTTCCCCGGAATCCCAGGTAAATAATCGAAAAGAAATTTGCGAAAAATTCTTTCTACTTAAAATTTCAGGCTCTGATGGCCTCCCCGGAATTCCTGGAATGGCCGGACCAAAAGGCGAACCCGGAATGCCCGGCATCCCAGGACCAGAAGGACCACCTGGACCTGCTGGGCCAGAAGGATTTCCTGGTGAATAAATATTTTTGAGAATTTATTTTTATTGGTTTAAATTTTCACTTATTAAAATTGGATTTTTTGGAAGATTTTATAGAATTTAATTTTGATGGATTCTTGAAGCTAAGCAATCTCTTTTGATACTTTATAATATAATATTCTAATTTCCTTCAATTAATAGTAGGGAAACTTTTAAATGAAGCAGTTTAAAATGCCATAAAAATATTTTTATTTACCATTAAATTAAACAAAATTAAATACAAAATATTCAAATTTTCGATCATTTAATAATTTCAAAAAATAATTAATTTTTCCATCCAGGACAATCCGGCCTTCCCGGTCTGCCTGGCTCCAAAGGTGAAGCAGGCCGTCCCGGTGCTCCAGGCTTCCCCGGCCAAAAAGGCGAACCCGGGCCGGCAATTCATGGCCCGCCTGGCCCTCCTGGCTTCCCCGGAATGAAAGGCGAATCCGGACTACCCGGATTGCCTGGTCAACCTGGACTGGAAGGGTCAGCGAATATTTTGTCGCAATTTTTTATAAATTATTTTTCTAGTGTTCCCGGTCAATCTGGATTTCCTGGAGAAAAAGGCCTGCCTGGCATTCCTGGCCAACCCGGCGCACCTGGCTTCCCTGGACTGAAAGGCGAACCCGGATTTCCTGGCATTCCAGGTGCGATAAATAAAAATAGATATTTTTTTAAAAAAATATAGATTAATTATTGAATGGAAATTTTATGAGGAAATAGCAATATTTGCTTATTTATTTATTCTTATTAATTTAATATCTTCCTATCAAAAAATAACTAAACGATTTTTAAAATAAAGGTCAAGTCATCTCTAATAAATAATATTATAGCATTGCTTTCATTTAATTAAAGAATTTATGAACTAATTTTTTATTAAAAAAATTAATTAAGACTTAGGAGAATTTTCATAATAATTTTTACATATTTTTAGATCAATATCGGTTTAGGTATTTAATAGGATTTTTCAAATTCAAATCCGTTTTAACCGGATATTAAAAAAACTGTTTTTCGTTTTTTAAAAATGTCAATTTTGAGTTTTTATTTCTCTTATTTTAGGGTTTAGTGGAAAAATTAGCAAATTCAGTTCTAAATTACATATATAGATTTTCAAACCCCGAAATTAACTTGCGACAATCCTTCTTTTTATCAAATTTTTTAGTTAAATAAATTCTTAGATAACTATCAAATTTTATTTTAAAAATTATAAAAATTAAATCCATCCATTTAAGGAAAGGAAGGCTTGGATGGTCAACCAGGATTCCCCGGCACTCCGGGCGAAAAAGGTGCCGAAGGCTTCCCCGGGCTTTCCGGCATTCCTGGCCAAAAAGGCGAGGCAGGATTCCCTGGCGCACCCGGTAAAAAATTATTTAATTTCAACTTTTAATTTTAATTATTTCTTTTTTAAAGGAAATGATGGACTTCCTGGCCCACCCGGATTACCAGGCCTCAAAGGCAATCCCGGCATTCCTGGAGTGCCCGGCGTTAAAGGTACTGAAATTTGTATTTTTATTTAAAAATTATTAATTTTTTTCGATTTTTAATAAAGGAAAATTTGAATTTTATTCTATTATTTATTTTTTGTCCTTAAATCAAGCAGGAATTGCTTAGATAATTCTTCAATAATTTTAAATATTTTTATGAAAAATTTTAAAAAAATTTTTTCTTGAATATCTATAAAAATCCTTTATCACAAAAATTAATTTCTATTTTTATCATAGGAGAGGCTGGATTCCCTGGTCAACCCGGCTTCCCAGGAGAAAAAGGACCTGAAGGATTACCCGGCATTCCTGGTCTTCAAGGAATGAAAGGTTTGAAAAAATGAGAAATTTTCATTTTAATTCCTTAATTTTACAGGAAATCCTGGCGCACCTGGTCTACCCGGTCAAGACGGATTCCCTGGCTTGAATGGGCCAAAAGGCGAGAGTGGCTTCCCCGGAATTTCAGGCGAAAAAGGCCACGCAGGATTGCCAGGCATTCCGGGCTCAAAAGGCGAAGCCGGATTCCCTGGCCTACCGGGACAACCTGGACCTCAAGGTAAAAGGGACTATATTTTCAAGAAAAATTTAATTAGTAATATTTTCTGGCCATAAAATTTCGATATATAACCATTTTGAATCAGAATTTAAAGTTAAGTTGATAAATCTCCTGAATTTTTTAATATAATGAAAGCAATTTATATAATATGAGCAATGAATTCCATAAATTAGAGATCAAAACATTAAATTTGGAAAAAAATAAAAATATGGCAAAAATATTGGGTGAAAAATTTGCAAAATATTTTGAATTTTGGAAATTTTTAAATTTATTTTTAATGTGAAACTTTTAAATGCTTTTTTTTGTACATTAAATATTTTTAAATTGACTTAGTGTTATTTAGAAAATATTAAGAAAAATGAATAATCATAAAAATCCTCTCATTTTTTGATATATAAAAATTACATTTTGCGAGAGGGGATTTATTTAATTTGAGAAAAAAATCATAAATAATTTTCCCCACAGGACCAGCCGGCCTTCCTGGCTTCCCAGGCGTTAAAGGAGAAGCAGGCCAACCCGGCTACGGCATTCCGGGCGCACCCGGCGAAAAAGGCATTTCCGGAATTCCGGGCAAACCCGGTCGACAAGGACCGCCGGGCGAACGAGGCATTGACGGGGCCCCTGGGTTCCCTGGGATCAAAGGAGAATCGGTAGAGATATTTTTGAATTTTGGAGAATTTTCCAAATTTTAAAGGGATTACCCGGCCGCGATGGTCCACCCGGCAAAGATGGATTCCCCGGCATTCCTGGGCCAAAAGGCGATGCAGGCTTGCCTGGTCTTCCTGGACAGCCTGGAAGGGAAGGTGAGAGGAAAAATTTTATTAATGAGAAAATTTAATTGATTTTTCTAGGATTTCCGGGTGCCCCAGGACAAGCTGGAATGCCCGGTGAAAAGGGCGAACAAGGCTATCCGGGATTACCGGGTGAAAGAGGAGGCGATGGATTGCCAGGCATGAAAGGAGAAGCCGGATTCCCTGGACAACCGGGAGCACCTGGATTTGAAGGACCAAAAGTTGGTTTATATTTTTATAATTTTTTTCTGCAGAAACAATTTATAAAAATTTTAAAAATCTAAATTTTGATTTTTTGACCAAAATTTAAAATTTTGATTTTTTTTTCTCTAAAATACTAAAAAATAAAAATTTTTACGGGCAAAATTTTTAAATTTAAATTTTTGATGAAAATTTTAAAAATCCAAATTTTGTTGACCTAAATTTTTTAAATTCAATTAATTTTTCCAATTTTAATTAAATTCATTTTCATTTTAATTTCCAATAATCTTATATTAATCTCACAGGGAATGACTGGCGTGCCCGGTTTCCCAGGAGTTAAAGGCGAACCTGGCTATCCTGGACAAGCTGGATTACCAGGAATCCCAGGAGAAAAAGGCGATTCTGGATATCCGGGTCAACCTGGACAAGATGGATTACCTGGCCTGCCCGGAATGAAAGGAAATGCTGGATTGCCTGGAATACCTGGAGAACCAGGTAATAAAAGATATTTATTTATTTTTAATAATTTTAATTAATTAATTGTAGGCCAAGGCCAAGTTGGGCCAAAAGGAGAATCAGGCTATCCTGGAATACCTGGAAAAGATGGACTGCCAGGAATTCCAGGCTCAAAGGGCGAAGCTGGCATTCCAGGGCTGCCCGGAGTGCCCGGATTCAAGGGCGAAATTGGGCCTCCTGGATTCCCTGGAATTAAGGTGGATTTTAATATTCGCTAATTTAAATGAAAAATGATTTACTATTTTGCTATGCTCGAAAAATTACCTTTAGAGAGATTAATTTGTTTTGATTATCGTTTAAATGAATTTTGGTTAAAATTTTTTAACAATTAACGAAAATTTGAAATTTTATATTAGATACTTTTGATTTTGATTATGCAAATTTCCTTTTCTTCATTTCTATTGATTCAATATGTTCACGTTCATTTATTAAATTCATGGATATTGGGATATTAGCAATAGAAAATTTATTATTGAAAATAATTAAATTCTAATAGACTTAAAAAAATGCAAATTTTATTAATGGAATAAAATTCTTTGGCCAATTTTATTAAATAAATTTTAAAAATTTAGTGTCTTTGTGTTCTAAAAACATGCCATTTTCCTTGCATTTAATTTTCTTACCAAAACTATTTCTTTTTTGTATATGTAGAAACAAAAATTAAAAATTGGTTGTGGAAAATGATTCGAAATTTTAATTTTTATTATTTCAAATTTGTAGTTTAATCTAATTCTTCAACAAATAAATTCAAAAACTTTAATATTTAGGGAGAACCCGGTCAACCCGGAATCCCAGGAAAACGAGGAGAGGACGGATTTCCGGGTCAACCAGGGCCTGCAGGCCAACCCGGATTCCCTGGCGAAAAGGGCGAAGCATGTTTACCGGGTCTGCCCGGCCCACCAGGAACACCCGGATTTCCAGGACCAAAAGGTGCAAAATTTAGAAATAATAAAAATTTAATAATTTTACTCTTAAAGGTGAACTTGGTATGCCCGGCTTCCCAGGCCAACAAGGCGAACCCGGCTATTCCGGTCAACCGGGCCTACCGGGAATCCCCGGGGCAAAAGGTGATGCCGGCTTCCCAGGCCTACCTGGCCCTGAGGGAATGAAGGGTGATCGAGGGCCGGAAGGACCACCGGTTGGTTTTTAATAGAATTTTATATTAATTGGGAATTAAGATAAAAATATAATATATTTTTGAGTTAAAATTTTATAATTTCAAGTTTCAAAATATGCAAAAAAAATTTTTATTTAAATCTAAATTTATGAATTAGAATTTAAAATAGACCATAAAAGGAATTAAAGTATTTTTTTAAATTTAAATTATTTCTATTTTGATCATTAAAATTTCAAATCATTCACCAAAATTGGAATGTTAAAAAATTTATAAAATTTAAAAACTGTAGGGAATGCCCGGACCACACCCATTGACCCAGCCCGGTTCGAAGGGCGATCGTGGAGCACCGGGAATGCCCGGACTCCGAGGTGAAAAAGGTCAACCCGGATTGGATGGACCACCTGGACCAGCTGGTAGAATTTTTTTTTATTTTAAATTATGCTCAATTTTATTGAAAAATTTTATCATAAATTCTTTTTAATTTTCTCAAATTTTTAACTAGAATTACAATAAAATTCTACTAGGGAACAAAAATTTTTATACTGTTTATTTTATTTGAAACGTTAGTCCAAAGAATTATTAATTAAGGCTTTTTAATTAGCTTAATTTTTTCAAAATTATGAAAAATTTTAACATTTTTTTTTCCCATTAAAATTATAGAAAAATTTTAAAAATTTTGTCCAAAAATAATAAAATTGACTTAAATAACAATATTTTAATTAATTAAATTAATTATTAAAAACTATATTTTCACAGGAATTCCCGGAATCCCGGGTCAAAAGGGCGAATCCGGCTATCCAGGCACCCCTGGCTTTCCGGGCGAGAAAGGTTCCAGCGGCTTACCCGGATTCCCTGGCATTGAAGGCACACCTGGGCCACCGGGTCCACCCGGATTGGTTAATTGAGGGAATTAAATGATTAAATATTTTAAAATATTTTAGCCTGGAGGACCTGGCCCATCTGGACCTGGCTACAAAGATGGTCAGTTTTTGTGTGAAAAATACCTAATTATTCTAAATTTATTTTTTATTTGTCTTACTCTTTTTTATTTAATTCTTAGAAATAATTTATTTTGGATTAAAAATTTAAAAAAAATAACAGAAAAAAAACTCATGAATGAAAAAATTAATAAATTTATTTATTTAATAATAATTTCATAATGAACTTTTTTTTTATTAATTTTATAAAAAAAGATTTTCGCAAATTTTAGCAACTAAATTTATAATTTTAATTAAAAAGTTTTTCATTTTTTATATTTAATTTTATTTTAGGCTTCATCGTGGTCACCCATTCCCAAACAACCCAAGTGCCACCATGCCCTCAAAATACTCGACGCCTTTGGGATGGCTATTCCCTCCTCTATTTGGAAGGCAATGAAAAGGCACATAACCAGGATTTAGGTAAGAAAAAAATTTTTTAAATATTTTTTATTTCTAAATTTAATCACAATTTTCCCATAGGAAATGCCGGCTCATGTTTGCCTCGTTTCTCCACAATGCCATTTTTGTTCTGCGATTTCAATGATGTTTGCAAGTATGGAAATTGAAAATTCTGAATTAGAATATATTGAAAAAATTAATAAATTTTTAATATTTAATCATTTATTTTACAATTAATCAAAATAGGTAATTAATAATTAATTTAAGCTATGCTTCTCGCAATGACAAATCCTATTGGCTTTCGACAGGAGAAGCGGTAAAATAAATGTTTAATTAATTAATTTTTGAAAATAAATAAAACAAATATATTAAAATTTATTCCAAATTTAAATAATTTTTTATTGATTAATAAAAATAAAAAATATTAAAATAATTTTATTACCTAATTCAGTTGCCGATGATGCCCGTCAATGAAGGCGAAATTCAACCATTCATTTCGAGATGTGCCGTTTGTGAGGCTCCTTCAAATGTAAAAAATAAATTCATCAATTTATTTTTAAATTAATTTACCAATATTTTTTACTAGGTGATGGCAGTCCATTCTCAGTCCATCCAAATTCCGAATTGTCCGAATGGCTGGAGCTCCCTTTGGATTGGCTATTCATTTGCCATGCACACTGGTGCCGGAGCTGAAGGCGGCGGACAATCTTTGAGGTAGGGATAATTATTTAATAAAATTAATAAATTTAAAATAATAAATTAATCTAAAATTTTTATAATTTATTTAAGTTCACCTGGCTCTTGTCTGGAAGATTTCCGTACGACGCCCTTCATTGAATGCAATGGAGCCAGGGGATCATGGTTTGGCCTAGAATAGTTTAAGCAAATTCATTTTTGACCTCATTTTCAGTCATTTCTTCGCCAACAAATTCAGCTTTTGGCTCACTACAATCGACGATAATCAACAATTCTCGGTATGCTTTTGGCTATAAATTTGTGAAATTAATTATAGGAATATTTATTGAGAAAAAATTTTAGAAAAAAATTTGGCAAAAAACAAAATTAAGTTTTTTTATTCCTAAAAAATAAAATTATTTTAAATATGGAAAAATCTCTGATTTAAAAATATTATTTATTGACTTTTAAAATATTTTATATGTTGCAAAAATTAAATTATTTTAATAGGTGAGAAATTTTGTAATTTTATTTTGTCATTAAATTTAAAAATAATTTTTATTTTAAAATTAAATATTTATTCCAAATTTTCAGATTCCCCAAAGCCAAACAGTGAAGGCCGGTTCGACGCGTTCTCGAATTTCGCGTTGCCAAGTTTGCATCAAATCAACCAGATAATAGCCGATGAGGAACAGAACACAAATTGAAATGATCGAGGCTTATTTTGAACATTTTTTCAATAGTAATTTTCCCCAAAAATTTTCCTTTAATTTTGATGCGCGCACAAAATGTTTTTTCGGATTTTTCCACCAAAAAACTGCCAAAATAGATTTTTTCCCAAAATTTTTGCCTTTCAAGTTTCAATATTTTTTCTTGCCTTTTGACCTTTGCAGTGCCCTTTGCCTTGCCATTTCTTTTTATTTTTATCCCAAAAATACTTTTCCAACATATTTTCACTTTTGTAATAAAAAAAGTCCATGGAAATATATTAAATATAATATTAAGGATAAAAATTTCTTTATTTATGCTATTTTTGGTCTGATTTAGGGCCAAAAAATTTTAAGAAAATTTCAAAAATAAAATTTTTAAAATAAAAATTAGTAAATTCCATGGACTCGATTTTTAAAAAATCCTTCCAAATTCAGCCAACAGGAATGCCCAGAGAGAGCTCAACAAAAACCGAATTTAACCCAAAATTATTATTTATCCCAAATCCCTTCACAATTACAACTCTTTTGTGCCGTGCCGCTCTCAATCAAAACTGCCATTTTTGATCAATTTTTATGTCCCAAATTAATTTTCTGGTCTCTTATAAAATATTTTATCCCAAATTTTCTTTCCAATAATCCCCAAATTTGCTCGCATTTCTTTTTGTCATTTCCGGAGATGACACCACCCCAAATTTTTTATGCTTTTTTTGTTGTTATTCAATTACTGAATAAATGTGTTCATTAGAAATTTTGGTAATTTTATTCATTTGGGTGGGTCCAATAATAGATGCAATTAATTTAGCAGATCATTAGAATTCGTCAAAAATATTAATTTAAAAAAATTAGATAGTTTTCCTAGTATTATAGTATCCTTATCTCACTCGATTTTGCCTAATTTTAGCTAATCTTGGCCTAAATTTAACCGTAAGATTTTATTATGGCTAATTTATGCAGAAAATTTGTGCGTTAAAATTAATGTGATTTTATGGGTAAAATAAAAAAATTTCCTTTATTAAATGGGTGTGATATTCTCAAAATTGAACAAATATTTTCCGAAATTTAGTGAAGAATTTTTACTAAAAATAATCAAATTTTTAATTGTTTTTAGATATATTTTTTTCCAAAACTCAATGCAAAAATATAAAATATTTATTTATAATTTTTGCAAATTTCATATGATTTGAATAATTGTCAATGTAGTATTGAATTTAAGTAAAATGATTTATCGATTAAATATATAATTGAGCTATAATTTGGAATGAAAAAATAAATAAAATGAAAAATTGAGAATTGAAGTTTAAGTCAATATATCAAAGAAAATGTTTCAATATTATCATGAGGAAACATTCAACATTTGAATTTGTTCTGGCATAAAAACAGGCAGTTGGATTTCATCCCAAATATCTTCAACGTCCATGAATATTTTGGCCATTGCGGCCACTTCCGTCACTTCCCATGTGAATACCTGGACAAAAAATTTATTAATTGGATATTATATTGGACTAAATATTTTGGAAATAAGAAAATTCTGGAATTTATTAGACGTTGCTGGTTTAGTAAATTTCAGAAATTTCGGCTTCCAATCTTCATATTCATATAGATTCGAGAATAGGCTCATTCGATTCAGCATGGTCGATTTAGTCTATGAAATTTTAATTTCAAATTCGTATGGGCTTGTTTTGAAAAACTGAACCGTTGTTTAAACCAAAATCAGTTTTGGCTTATTGACAATTATCTTAACATTTATACCGATTTGAAATTGAAATTTTATAGACTAAATCGACCATGCTGAATTGAATGAAGCAATTTTCGAGTCTGTACGAAGTCTAAGAAGTTGAGATTTAAATTTACTAAATCAGCAGGATCAAGTAAATCTCGGAATTTATTAATTTCCAATATTTTCTGTATCATATAATAAATTAATTGTTTAGAGAGAATAGAAATTAGATTAGATTTGAATTTTTATTTTTACCGCCAATTGATGGATCAAATCCATGAGTCGACCAAATCGGACGGCGGCCGAGGATTGATCGCAAAATTCGCCCCTCTGTTTGCCCCCAATGATTGAGTTCAATTCAACATAAATTGCATCGCGTTTTGATGAATAAATTTCGGAGGCAACAAATTCACTGGCCGCGTATTCCACTGGAGAAAAAATATTTAAATAATAAAAATTCAATTTCAGAGCGAAAATATTTAAATAATTTTATAAAATTCTAATAAAAAAATTTTAAAAATTCCAATTAAAATTTTTTTTGAAAATTCTGATAAAAATTTTTTAAAAATTCTAATAAAATTTTTTTACAAATTCTAATAAAAAATTCTAATAAAAATTTTAAAAAAAAATTTTTTTAATTCCAAAAAAATTGCAAAAAAATTGTAAGAAAAATTTTAAAAAAATTTTAATTTAATAATTTTATTCCCTCTCACGCTCTCACCATTATTCCAAAAGAGGAGGGCAGACAATGCCGAAAATTCCAAAGTAGAAATGTTCAGCGGACGAAATCTGTAGCGGCAAAAGTCGAAATGGCGTTGGCAAAATGATTTAACGTACCTTCAAATGTGAATTTATTTTATCTTAAATTTTAATTTTTTGCCCTCACTTTTCTCTCTTTTCCGGATCAGCAATTTTATCGGCCAACATTTCTGACACTAATTTTATGTCGATCGCACCGCCTGGGATCATCACTGCATATGGCGAATCAGGGTCAGGGAATGCGTTTACCTAAAATTTGCGTAAATTAATGTTTTAAAAATTTATTTAAAATTTTAATAAGAGCAAAAATTAGTGAAATTAAAAAAATTTTTTTTTAAATTATTTTAAAAATTAAAAATTTAATTAGGCCAAAAATTAGTGAAAATAAAGAAAAATTTTACCGTCATTTGTGCTTTGATAAGCATGGTGAATTCTCTGCCAAATTTTCGAAGTAATTTGATTTTAGTCTCGATGGGTAATTGATTGATTGCGGGGAAATAGTCACGAATCATTGCATAAACCAACAGAATTTGGCTTTTCAACGAACGTTTGAACTCATCGTATGTTAATAATTTGAACTGTAAAAGGATGGAGATAAATTAAATTTAATAAAATATACTTAAATCTTCATTTGTTAATTTTATTTTATCTTGGAATTATATATTAAAAATTGTAAAATTAATTTTGATTAGACTTTTCAAGTGGACCCCCTTTGAACTTTATTTAAATAAAATGGTATAAAATTTAAAGAAAACATCAAATTAAACTAAAATTAAATTAATTGACTGAAATAAATATATCAAAAATTGAATATTTTAATTTAAATAAATAAATTTTGGAAAAAATTCCAAATTCCTAGCTTAATTCTTTTATTTTAGCTTAGTTAGAATTATTTATTAAATTTATATTGATTAGGTTTTTTTATCAAGGGAACTCTTTAAGCTTTAAATGATTATAAAGAGCATAAAATGTTTAAATTAAAAGAAATCTAATAAAAAACCAAATAAAATTCTCAATTGTAATTTTTGACATTTTTATTTGAATTAAGCTCAATTTATTTATTAATAATATAATTTACAAATTCATTCCCACCTGTTCAGTGCCGGCCACTTCCATGGTAATTCCCTCAACAATGGCCACAGCCTTCATGCCATGTTCGAATTGTCGAATGTGTTGCTCAAATTCATGTGTGATTGGAATGCGAGATTCAATTGTGGATTCAGCAGGTGATGGAATATTTGCGGGCGGTGAACCATGAAGTCGCGGTGAAAATGAGGTTGATTGGTAAAAGATCATTGGCTGCTGTTGCCGATGGGAAGAATGTTCCGCCGGTTGGATGGATGGGACCGAGGGAAGGCTTTGGCTTTCTTCTAAAAATATTTATAATTTATTAAATTAATTAAAATATTTTTTTTATTTTCCAAGAGAAATAAGTAAATAAATTATTAAAAATTAATTAAATATTTATTTTTTTTATTTTTCAAAAAATTATATTTTTGGCACCTTTCTTCTCCCTTTTTCTGGGCTCATCCAGGACCATGCCCACTTCAATGCATTTTTTCAGACGGCAAAATCGACAAGAATTGCGCAAGCCTTCGTCTGAAAAAGTACAAAAATTTAATAAAATTTTAAAATAATTTAAAATTAATTTTTTTATTAATTTTAAAAAATAATTAGATGTTAAAAATTGCAATAATTTGATCCTAATTTTTAAAAAAATAATCAAATATCCTAGTTTAATAAAACATTTTCCGGGGGAATTGTTTGGGAAAAATGTGGTTAATTTGTTTAAAAAAAGGTCAAATTTAACATTTTATTAAACATTTTTAACATTTTTTTTACACAATTCGGGAAAAAATTTGGTTGATTCAGCCGCTTAATAGGCCACATCCTTCCCCCCTCCCCGCCCTGCGAGGTCGCAAATGCCTTTTTGTTGGAAAGGCTCTGGCCCTACGAGGGGGAGGGGGGGAAGGAACGTTTGAAACCTCACAGCACGAAGCTATTCTTTTTCCTTTGCTCCACTGAATCCCACAGCAATGGGAAAAGACAACTCGCTTATATAGGAATAGCCCAATTCTGGGGGTAATATCGAATGGGAAGCAGGCAATAGGAGCAAATAAAACTAAAGAAAGGGAGATAATTCATTGCAGTCTCTCGCCCTTACACCCATTTCTCTACTCTTCCCATTGAGTGGGAGCTCTGGGAGATGGGAACAAGCAAAAAGAAAGGAAAATGAAAATGGAGAAATTTTTGGCATTGCTATTTGCTAATCAATATGTGGTAAATATATATAAATAATAGCTACTCATTTTCACCCGAATTTTATTCATTTTCTACGGATTAATTTATATTTTTGTGAAGAATTTTTATATCAAAAATGATTGAATCAAATATAATTGGCCAGAATTTTATGGTTAAAAAAATAAAATTTGATTGATTTTGGCCAATTTTGCCAGGTTTGGTCATAACTTTTTGACAATTTCGGGGCAAATAAACGAAAATCATGATTGAAATTGGCAAAAATGAATTTTTGGACGTATACGATGTTTTTTATTTCTAATCGGATCGGGGTGAGTGATAGCTCATTCGAAAGAGCTCGAAAAACTGAGTCGATCTAGGGGTGGGAGAAATTCGGAAACCCCCAGGGGTTGAAAATACAGCATCTTGAATTAAGTCGCGCAAAGGAAATACGGATTGGAACTGCTCCGGTGGGCATTTCAGAGTGGACTCCTCCGTGTGCTCCGCCTCCGCGCGACCAGACGAGCTTGTGGCTCGCTTCGCTCGCCACAAGCTCGTCCAGTTCCCGCGCTTCGGCTACGCACACTCCGGAGTCCACTCTTACATTCCTCCGCAGTTCCAACACATTCCAGCGAGATTAAAATGGTCATAACTTTTTTATTTTTGATTTTTATACGAAACCGATGGCAGATTCGAGTTTATCTCGTCGAGACGCGTCGATTGAAGTATAATTTGACCGAAAAAATTTTCAAAAAATTTTTCGAGTTTGAACCCATAGGGGGGACCAAGCACTTTTTCAAATTTCGGCCTACTGTATCTCAGCCACCTGGGAGTTTGCGAATTTCTCCCACCCCTAGATCGACTCAGTTTTTCGAGCTCTTTCGAATGAGCTATCACTCATCCCGATCCGATTAGAAATAAAAAACATCGTATAAGTCAAGAGTACCGCAAAAATTACCAGAGTGACAAAATATTCCAAAATCGGATAAGCTATAAAATATAGCCAAATTACTAAACTAATTAATTAAAAAAATTTAATTTAATTCGGAATCAAATTTGGATGCTAAAATTCCCCAATTTTTTGTGCCCACCATTGTTGATCAGGCAATTCTGCTGTGATCGGCAAACATATTTTCGAGCATCTTTCACGGAGCGATGAAAAAATGAGGCACAAGCTCGGCAAGATTCCACCCCATAATGCCATATTCCATTGGTTGGACCGGCGCAAACAACGCAAAATGATGCAGAAGAAGAAGTTTGACCATTTTGGTGATGTGAAGAGAATATTGAGGTGGAAGAAGTCATTTTTATTGTTGGCAAATATATTTGATATATAATTGTCTAAAAATCGTTATTATGCGCAAAAATTTAGGGAAGAAAAAGCTGAAACAGTTTTTAATTTTTTCTTTGAATAAAAATTAATCAAAAATGGAGGAAAAACACGAATTTGGATGGATGAATAAAATGCGTACTTTGCAGTTAATAAAATAATCATTAAATTGGCAGATGGGTAAATATTAAAATAATAATAATAATAAAATAGGGCTTGGCTCAGTTCAATTTTTCACAATAAATTTGTATCAGATTTTGAGGTTAGCTAGAGCCGTCATAAGTGAGGCTTGATTTTTCTTTCAATAAAAGGGAAAATTTTTTAAATTTAATATATGGTTTTTTAGAACATATTTTTTATTTAAGCTGTTATTAATTTTAATCCATTAAAAATATGGATTTGTTTTAATGAAAAAATTAAAAAAAAGCCAGCAATGTTGCTCTAATAAAATAAAAGGTGAAAATTTGTGCATATAACAAAATAAAAAATTGGACGGTTGCCCCATTTATTAATAATCGATTTGTCTGACGGAGGGGTCACATGCGTGTAGCTTTGGGAAGGAGGAGGAGGAAGGATGAATGGGAAAAAGGTTGTTTGGTGGCTGGCGGGGCTGACTATGACTAGAAAATGTTTGGGTGCAGCAGCAGTTAATTCGCGAATGAAGTGAAAAATTAAAAAATCTCCAGACTCCGCCAGCCTCCCACCTCTTTTCAGCCGTTTGTCCTCATTTGTCTGCTGGTGTTGTTTTATCTCATTGTAAATTAAAAAAAATTCGGGTTTTTTCGTTCATGATTATGATGATTTTTTGTTGGACTTATGATTTGATTCTGAGCTGATAAAATAATAATAAATTATTTGATTTTGATATGCGATTTAATCAAAATTTTATCAACCGCGGGAATGGAGTCCGTCCCCTCCGTCATCGCTTTTTGAATAAAAGATCGCGGATTAAATGGAAAAAAAGAGGGAAATATGAGAATCCGTCCTACGATTTGTGATATTTGTACTTTGTAGTGTAGTCAATTTTAATATATTTTGTAGCCACTTTTTATAGTGGATTTTGCTAATGGGAATGGGAATTTGCAATTTGCTAAAATGGGAATGGGAAAAAAAAGTCTTGAATCATAATATTTAATATCACAAATAAAATTGGCCGCTGTTTACAAAAAATCCATTCTTAGGAGACGGAGATAGCTGCTGATGAGAGAGATTATAAATAAATGAAAAATAAAATTGTAATATTATAGTTAAGTAGTTTAGATGAACTTTGGGACTGAATGATAAAATATTATATGGGTACAATATTTGTATTCATTTGGCAAAAACTCAATTTGAAAATAATTAGGGGAATTCCAAAAATCGTTTCACATTCACATGAATCAATTATAGAACATTCGCAATTTTTTCGCAAAAATTAATAAACCATTTTAATTTAATTCAATATAATTGCCAATATGTATTTGGGAAATATTTAATTTGCCGAAAAAACATTGAAATTGCCGAAAAGCTTTAACGGTTCACCGATTTGTCCTAGACAAACAAACCATATACTCAATCGATAGATCTCGTCAAGATGCATCGATTGGTATATAATTTGTCAAGGTTTAACCAATTCTAAATTAGTTTTGACTTTTGAACCAAAAATTAAAAAAGGTTTAAACGTTTTAATACCTTTAATTTTTGACCAAAACTCGGCCAATTATATACCATTCGATGTGTCTTGACGAGATCTATCAATTGGGTATATTGTTTGAGGGTGTAGGACAAACCAATAAATAGTTATAAGCTTTTTCGGCAATTTCAATGTTTTTTTTTCGGCATTTTCAATGTTTTTTCGGCATTTTCAATGTTTTTTTCGGCATTTTCAATGTTTTTTTCGGCATTTTCAATTTTTTTCGGTAAATTATATACCATCCATAAGTTTTTTATTATGTACAAAAAGATTTGAATCAAATTTTAACAATCACATTTTTTTTTCACTATTTTAAATATTATTTAAAATTCAATAAAAAGTAACTATCCGTTTCATTATCCCAACCGTTATTTATTAATTATTTATTTCCATCAATAAGTATTGGCCATTAATTTTCCCCATCAAATATCCCCCATACAATTTGGTTTAGACATCCTGCATATTTTTGGCTGAAAAAATGAAGCCACAAAAATCATACGGAACAAAATATTAACAGCAAAAACATTCAAAAATCACAATCAATTCATCAATGTGCTGGTCAAATGACTATATAAGAATTTCTTCTTTTTTAGTTGTTTGATATTTTAATAGCATGGAATCTTTCCAGAATGAATTAGATGGTCTAAATTCGTTCATTATACCCCCGAAAATCCCCGAGTAAAAAAAATTCAGCACATTTCTTTCATCTACACAACTTCGATAAAATTGAGGGACAAACATAGCCACAACTCCTCTAAAAATTATATATAGGATATTTACATAATAGCTAAAAGTGCAAAATCCTTCTTATACACCCAGCATAACCGGTTTTATTGTTTATTCTCCAATATTGGCCATCAATCCAAATCAATTTGGCTCTAAAATTGCTCCAAATGCTGGACAATTGTCCGCACATAAATTTATGGCTGCAATAAAGAAGCAAACAAATTGCGCAAACCAAAAAAAAGATCAACGGAAAATCATCAGCAGCGACAGCAAAAAAAGTAGTCACAATCCAAATCATTCGGTGGGACACAAAAGTGGTTTCCAATAAAGCAAATTTGGCTGGCCTCTCAACACAGGAAGAACTATACGAATTCTCCTATATTTTTTGCTTATTTGGCGTTTGTTATTTGTGTAATTTAGCCTAAAGGAATGGGAAAATTTCTTCTTCGGCCAAGAACTTCTACTCTCCGAAACCGAGAAAGAATTGTTGGGATTTAACTGGTTTATTGCATTGTAAAAATGGAAAATGACCCAAAATAAGCTTCAGTATAGGAAGAACTATACGAATTCTCCTACTTTTTTTTGGCGGTTATTATTTGGTGTAATTTAGCCTAAGGGAAGAAATCTTCCACCATCTTCTACCACCAAAACCCATAATGAATCTTTCGGTTTAACTGGTTTATGCGTTGTAAAAAAAATGTTTCCTATAAAGAAAAATGACCCAAAATTGCCTCAGGCAAAATATGGAAGAGAGTAGCAAATTTTTCAGCTTTAAATTTTTTTTTGGGAGGTTCCATATTAATGTTCGGCCAAATTAATTTTCGGCGACACTTACAGGTCCAAAATTACCTTAGGCTAACTATGGAAGACAGTCGCAGTCGGACATTTTTTGTCCTACATTTTTGGGAGGTTCCATATTAATTTTCGGTGACAGAGCAAGCGGGTCAAGTGGAAATTCTTTTCTGTGTTCATTTTCGTCCCTAACTTTTTTTTTGTCCATTATACACCGCTCTTTGTTCCAAATCGGTCCTCGCGCATTCTTTTGGCTTCTTCAAAGGTGGGGATGAGACTATTTTTTGTGAGCCAATTTGTTGGTCTTAAGAAGGTTTCCCCTCTGCATTTCCTTTGCTGTTCCCTTTTCGCCAATTCTTCTTTTTTTTTGCCCCACTGAATGATTTGATGAGAGTAATTGATGCTTTTCCTTCCATTCTATTCTCTTCCATCGCCTCCGCCTTTCTTTTTTGTTGCGCAACTGCCCAAAGCATTCCTTGCTGCAAAAATGAGCAATCCAACAAAATCACCCAATTCCCCCTTTTGTGGGCTTCTGGCCCCGAAAATTAGTTGCCTTCGCCGTAAAAAAACAAAACAACGGCCATCATCCAAAAATGGGAAAGAAGGGCCAACGGAAGGAAGGGAAGGCGCGCCCAAAAATGATCGCCGCGGTTCCATCGCCTCCTTGCTTTTCTTTTTTGCTGCGCAACAATCCCTAGGCATTCCCTATTAAGAGCAACCCAAACACCTAAATTCCCTCTTTTGTGGGCTTCTCGGTCCGAAAATTAGTCCTTCTTCTCTGTAAAAAAACGAAACAACGGCCATCCATCCTAAAGAGGAAAAGAAGGGCCAATACGGCGGAAGGAAGAGGAGGAAGGGAAGGCGCGCTCAAAAATGATCGCCGCGGCGTAACCAGTTTTGACCCAATTTTTATGGCTTTTTGCCTCCAATTTTGGGGCCCTTTATAAGCAGCCATATTGCAGAATTGCCCAATCATTCTCAGCAGCAAAAGTAGCGCAGAATGGACGGCGGCGACTATGATAAGCAACAGCAACGGCAAGAGGCCGAATCCCTCCGGGCCATTGCCTTCTTCGGCGTTTGCCTCTCAACGGTGGCCACGCTGATTTGTGTCATCTCGGTGCCACTTGCCTACCAACATTTCCAACAAATTGGCACACAAATGCAAAGTGAAGTGGACTTTTGCAAACTTCGCTCTGGGAACATTTGGCGTGAGGTCAGTGGGCTTATTCTAATTTTTATGGAATATTGGTGCAAAAATAAAGGAATTTCGGTACTTCTTAAGTTTATATCCTTTTGCGTTAACTGGAGAAAAATGGAGCCCCCCCCCCCCTATGGTCAGGGTCATTAGGAATTAGGATAGGATTAGGATTTGGCTGATTAGGATTCATTCAAAGATAGGATATTATCTCAGGTAAAACCCTTAATGGACCTAATCCCTATTCCTAATTCTAATGAGAGGGGAACCCTTCACTTTTTCCATACTCAACAAAAAAGTGGATATAAACTTAACAAGTACAGGAAATTTTAATATATAATTTCGCGAATTAAAAAATAATAGTCGAATTTTTAGATTTTTTTATATTGAAAAATATATTTTTGGGCATAATTAGATCATTTTTACTTCAATAAATTAATTAGAAAAAAGTAAAAAATTTTTAATTTTTTTAAAAATATTTATGAATATTGTTGAAAAAATAAATGAGCCTGTATTAGCTAAAAATTTTTGAATTAAAAATGGAAATTTTTAGACAACAATCGGTATTTTTAAAAAAATTTTTTTAGGTATAATTAGATTTTTACTTCAAAAAATTAATTTAAAAATTAGAAATTTTCAAATAATTGGTTAACAAAATTCGTCGGGGAAATTCTAAAGGAATATAATATTCCCTCAGGTCACTCGCACCCAAGTTTTGTCTGATGTGAACGGTGTTGTGCGTGAGCCACGTGCTGCCAACAAGGCACCAGGCGGCAAAAAAGCTCATCGCAGTGTGACCCAACATGGTGTCAGCATTGGCCACATCAGTGGTGTGAAGGCATTCGCCGCAAAGGCCGTTCGTCGTCAAGCTGGCGGAGGCGGTGGAGGATGTTGTGGATGCGGTAAGATTTTTGGCATTATTTTAAAATACGATTATTTAGAGGGATTAGGATTAGTGTTCAAATTTTGTCAAATAAAAAATTTTTTTTTAATTTTATGGTTATTTTTGGTTATTAAAATTAGATCATTTTTGGGATGATTTTATTATACTTTTTTGCCATTTAATCATTTTTATTTTTGATTTTATTTTTATTTTTGATAATTAAATAAAATCATTTTTTCCTTGATTTCAATTATTCGTAATTTTATGGTTGTTTTCGCTTTTTATATTAGATAATTTTCAAGAAACTATATTCATTTTACAAAATAGAAAATTTTATTAAATGATTATTCTATGCTTATTTTAAGCATTTGTCTTTCATTCAATTGTTAAATTATTTTCTCTATTAAAATTCCCTCGAATAAATCTCCATTAATCCAATAGGTGTTTCCCAACCCGGACCACCTGGCCCACCCGGACCACCTGGACCCCCAGGAGGCGATGGCCAACCCGGAGGCGCTGGACAACCCGGACAAGATGCCGCCCCACCACCACCAGCGGCAGCAGGTGCCGGATGCACGCCAACATGCGAGCCAGGTCCAGATGGACAACCCGGCCCACCAGGACCACCCGGACCCAACGGAAACCCAGGAGCGCCCGGAGCACCGGCCACTGGTGGCGGCCCAGGCCCAGCTGGCCCACCAGGACCTCCCGGAGGCGATGGACAGCCCGGAGGCCCTGGAGAGCCCGGACAGCCTGGTCCACCTGGAGAAGTTACGGAAGGTTGGAAATTTTTTGCTATTTTACTGATTTTTAATGCTTATTTCCTTAAAGGCCCACCACAACAAGGCCCACCCGGACCACCTGGACCCGATGGACAGCCCGGAGGCCCTGGCGAACCGGGAGCACCCGGAAACGACGGTCAACCCGGAGGACAAGGCCCACCAGGCGATGGCGGCCCACCCGGATCACCGGGATCCCCAGGTCAGCCGGGAGGACCTGGCGAGGCTGGCAGCGATGGTGGCCATGGAGCTTGCGACCATTGGTAAGGGAAAATTGTTGGAAATACGATTAAAATTTCGAATAAATTTAGCCCACCGCCACGCACTGCCCCAGGATATTAAATGATGGAATTGAAGAGCAGAAAATGAAAGGAGAAAAAATTGCTCAGTCAACAAATTTTGAGTATTCTTTCAATCATATCAAAATTCAATTTTATATTTGCCATAAAAATTTCACATTTTTGGAAGCTAATATGAAATGATTGAATAAAAGATAGCATTTAATATTTATGATTTTTCTAGGGGTTTCAAATAATAAATTAATATATATATATATTGGGGTCAATCCTGCTGGAAATTGGGCATTTCCAGAATTGCCTAGTGGCCTTTAGCTGACCAATGGGAATCTCAGCTAGTACTTATCTATATTCCTCCCGGGAATAAGCTCATTCGAACCAGCATGGTCGATTTAGTGTTAGAAATTTAAATTGCAATCCATTATTAGAGCCTAGTAAATGTTAGCAAACCAAAACCCAGTTTAGGTTTAAATAACGGTTCAGATTTTTTAAGACTAATTCAAACCATTTTGAATTTAAAATTTCGTTAAGTTGAATATATCGATTCGGATGATCTTTTTTTTTAAATCCGTGCAAAATTTAGAGGACTTAATTTTCAAAATTGGCCGGCCAAAGATATGAGCAATTCTAGAAATGTTCAATTTTCCAAAATTGCCTGTAACATGTGTAATAGAATAGAATGGATAGAAATTAGAAATCGAAAAAGCTAGGAAAAAATTTCCGATAAAATTTTTAAATTTTTACTGAACTCAATTGCCATGATTTTTGTAAATTTTACTTCCGTCTTCCTCATATTATTTTCTCCACAACACTTTCCACTCCATCTCTTTCAGCTGTCACCAAATGGGTATTTAATAAATTTGGAAGACATTTTTGGACTATTCAAAGGATAAGTTGGTCAATGGAATTTAAATATTTATTATTAAAAAATTCGAAAACTTTCAAAAGTCAATTTATACTATTACTAATTTCCTCGTAGATTTTCTTGTCGTCATACTATTAATGTAAGTAAGTATATAATTATTTTGTTTCAAATATTGCGATTTCTGCGTATCCCCCTCAGCAGCAGTTTTCCATCTATTCAATAATTCACCCCCTTGTTGAATTAACTTAGCAGTTTCCATTTAACACCTGCCAATTTTGCCGATAATTTCTCTAAATAATATTAAAATAAAATTGGTGCCTTCATTTGGCTAACAGCAATGCAACATAAAATTTAATTTATATTTATGAAGGGAAATGTTCAATATTGAATAAAAAAAATTTTCTATATCCATAAAAATATTATTAACATTTTGATATATTAAATGCATTATTTTTCGAGAAAAATTGTTTTATTAGGAAATTATTATTGCAATAAATATTTAATTTGCAGAAAAAAACGTTGAAATCGCTGAAAAAAGTTTTGAAAATGCAGAAAAGTTTATACCAGTTTAGTGGTTTGTCCAAAATTCACAAACCATATATCATTGGATAGAGCTCGTCAAGACGCATCGAATGATATATAATTTATCATGGTTTAATAGGTTTTTAACCAAAACACACTTGATGGTTTAAGTGGTTTAACACCCTTAATTTTTGATCAAACCATGACAAAATTATATACCAATCAATGCGCCTTGACGAGAATTATCGATTGGGTCAAACCACTGAACCGGTATAAACATTTCTGCAAATTTAATATTTTTTTCTGCAAATTAATACCATCAAATATTTAATGAATATTTTTAAAAATTAATTTCTATTTATTCTATATTGTTTTTAATTTATATATAGTGATTTGTGAATTTTTTTCAACATTGATTGAAAGCTAAAAATAATAATTGCTTAACAAATATTTTTTTGCCAATTTTTAAAACACCAATATTAATAAAATATTTTATCAAAAGAAAAATCTGAATATTTCCTTCAATCTTCCACTTAAATTTAAAATGAATTCAACGGGAACATCAACTAATGCCGATAATAACAACAATATTATTTTGGCCGCTACAATTGGCTCCGCCATGGAATTATTTGTTGTCCATCCAATGGCATTTATTATTTCCATTTTTAACATTTCACTGATTTCTAACACAAAATTGCTTCATCCCAATTTGAAAATTATTTTGTTAACACAGAGTGCCACCATTGTTTCGGTTTTTATTTAATTTTAATTTCTTCTTATTACATCTCTTTATTTTATTATTAAATTAAGATTCATCAATAATTATTTATGAGAAAAGTTTTTTGTAGACAAATCAGTTTTTTGATTACAACTTTTTTGTGCTTGATCCTAGATTCGCAAACTTTATACCCATTTTATAGTGCTCATCGAGTCGCGTCGATTGATGTTTAGTTTGTCGGGGTTTGGTTAAAACTAAAAGAGTTATGAAACAAAAACTAAAATATGGTTTAGTCGGTATACTTTTAATTGTGGCCAAACCAGATAAATTATATACTTAATCGACGCGTCTCGGTGTGCTCTACAAATAATTTAAATGGTTTAGGTTTCTAGAAAACTGATCTTTCGGCAAAAGAATGTGATATTTTATTATTAAATTATAATTCTCATCATTGATTATTTATTAAAATATTCAAAAAACCGACAAGCAAAAAAATTTTAAAATAATTTTTATTTAAACAGTTCTCAATGAGTCGAAGCACATATGTGGTGGCCAAATTCCTCAATGGGGATATGTTCTACCAGGGATTATTCCCCGTGCAAACTTGGGGAATATACACAATATTTTTGCGCAATTACACAATTCATTCACTCCTATTGGAACGCACTGCGGCCACAATTTTTTTCCGCAATTATGATGGCCAATTCGGTGGCAAATGTCCCATTTTGGCCATTTGCACTGTTTCTGTTTCGGTGATTCGCTATTTTTTTTTTCAATATAATTGTCCAAATTTTCATAGATTATTTTGTCAATTTTACAATGTTTTTACCAGAATGGATCTCTACGCTTT
Organism: Pratylenchus scribneri; assembly: GCA_030063045.1. Classification (NCBI taxonomy): domain Eukaryota; kingdom Metazoa; phylum Nematoda; class Chromadorea; order Rhabditida; family Pratylenchidae; genus Pratylenchus; species Pratylenchus scribneri. Next base: position 103,865 of record JAQSEB010000065.1, read on the forward strand.
ACTGATTTTTATAATATCATTTTTCATTCCCTATTTATTCTATTGACATTGTCCGAATTTGTTGTGAGTTCAATTTATTAATTTATTTTTTAAGGTTACTCTTTTTTTACTGACAAAAATTACTCTTTTTACCGACAAAACAAGTTTTTGACTTCTAACAAATCAGTAACAGATTTTTGACCCTACAAACCTTAAATATTTTTGTAAATCTCATCAAGATGCATCGATTGGTATATAATTTGTCTGATTTTGGCCCAAAATTGAAGGTATTAGACCGTTTAAACCGTCTTTTCGCTCTTGGTTCAAAACTTCTTTATTTTTGAGCCAAACCATGAAAAATTATATACCAATCGATTCGTCTCGATGAGATCTACAAAATGTATGTATAGTAGGGTCTAAAACCGGTTTCTGATTTACTAGAAGTCAAAAAACTATTTTGCCGGTAAAAAAGCATTTTTGTCTGTAAAAGATTAAATTTGTCGGTAAAAAATATTTTTTTATTTTTTTATTGTTTTATGCGCCAAGAAAGTTAAATTAAAAAATTTTTTGTCAGATCATTTTTGTACTTTATATTTTCAACTGGAAATTTTATCTTTTCCAGTATTCAATGCCATTGAATCAACGGTATCAGGTAAATAAAATTAAAAATATTTTTAATTTTTTATATTTATAATTTTTTATTAAGAATTTTAATTTTATATATAATTTTATGATATTGTAAAAATTAGATTAATTAATTATTTTATTAGATTTGTAAATAAATTTATTTTTTTTCAAGCTTTCCGAAAATATTCGCACTGCAAAACAATTGATGCCAACATTTTTCTTCCATTTTTCCAATATTTGCATGAATTCAAGCTCACAATATATTCAATATTTTCATGTGATCGATTCCCCTCAAATAATCAGCTTTTATTTTATGTGCATGAATCTCGGCAATGGAATATTGCATTCCCTCATTGAATTGACTGTGATCACGTAATTAATAAAAAAAAAAAATAATTAATTTTTAATCATTATAAAAAAACGTACGGAGTTAATTCCTCAAAAAGCAAAGGGCCGTGCAAATGTAGGCGATTCCTCAATAGTGCAAATGTGGGTGATTTCGACATATAATAAATTAGAAACCGGTTTTAGATCCTACAAACCTTATACCATTTTGTAGTTCTCATCTAGACGCGTTGAATGGTATATAATTTGTCATGGTTTGGCTTAAAATTAAAGAGTTTAAAACCAAAGACTGGAGAAATGGTTTGAACGGTTTAATGCCTCAAATTTTAACTAAACCATGATAAATTATATATCAATCGACGTGTCTTGATGAGATCTACAAAATGGTATAAGGTTTGTAAGGTCTAAAACCGGTTTATGATTTATTATAAGTCGAAAACACTCACATTTACACTATTGAGGAATCGACCTAGCACCATATAAAATATAAAGAAAGAACTTAAAATGATAAATTATGGAATGAATTAATTTATTACAAAATTTTTAAATTTAATAATTTAGAGGACGGATTTATATGCAAATGCATATAAATATATTCACTTGTATATTTTTGTCTTATGGTTTTGTTGAAAAAGTAATAAAAATTGAAAAATTTCTTATTGCATATTTTAATAAATTTTTACGAAATTTGCATATTTTAGCACTTTTTCGTGCAAATAAATCCGCCCCCTAATTATTTGATTTTTATTTTTATGATCCATTATTCAAATAGAATTAGATTAAGTTATTTTCCACTTCAATCAACATTGGCCGGCTAAAATCAAAAATGGCCGGCCAAATTCGAAAAAGGCTATTAATAATCAAAAAAGGCCGTAACACATATATAGAATTTATTCACAGAATTCATTCATTCAATTCACTCACAGGCATCATCCATTGTTGAGAAGGAAAGCAATGAATTGGCTGCGAATGATCCACGTTCGATTGCGCCGTGCGAATGCAGTCGAGGATTTGGTCAATCCCCAAAAACAACAACGACAAATGTTGGCCAATTTGAATGGACAAACATTGATTCCCGTTTCGGAACTGGAAAGTCATTTCAAAATGCTTGAACAATTGTGGAAATGAACGGTGATAGATGGATAAAGCACATTTAATTCGAATAATTTTCATTAAATTTAATAAAGAATTTGAATTGTCAATCGCTTCATTTGAATATAAAATTTTGTTAATATTTCAAATTTTTCCATAGTATTTATTTAATTTTTAAATTTTTAAACTCATTTAACCCAAATAAAATAATTGATAATATCAATCAAAATGGATCTTTGGACATAATTATTTATAAACACAAAATTTACAATAGCATTAATAGAATCCATAATTAATTATTAATAAATTTTAGTAAAATTTTTTCTATTCTTAATTGAGATTTTTTTTAAATTTTCCTTCTTCTTCTCCACATTATTCTTCACAATTCTTTCCAATTTTTGCGCAAATTTTCAGCATCAAAAGTTGTTCCCAAATTTTCGGGCAAGAGGAAAAAAGGGAATTTGTGCGCATTGCGCAATTCGCTTCTTCCATTGCTGCTTTGTTTAATGTTTTCGCCTGTGGCGAAGATGGCTTTTCCATTGTCATTTTCCTGCAGAAAATTGGGTCAAATTAAAAGGCAGAAGCAAGTACATATTTGGCTTTGTGTAAAATATAGGAAAGGAAATGACAGAAAAGGGAAGAAATCAATCACAATTTCTCCCGGGCCCTTAAGACACAAAAAGTAAGCGGCCATAAAATTCTGCAAATTAATTTAAAACAACGCATTCCGAGAAGATATCTAAATTTTTTCGGGTCCCGTTCATTTGCCCTAAAGCAAAATTTTTAAGCTTTTTCATTGTCATTTTTCCTGCTGACTGAAAATTGGGTAAAATTAAAAGGCAGAAGCAATGCATTGTAAAAAGGCAATGGCAGAAACGGGAATAAATCAATCAAAAATTTCTAGGCCCATATAACAGTAAACTGCCAGAAAATTCTGCAAAATTAATTTAAAACAACGCATTCCCACTAGAGTCGGGAAAGCTGAAAAAATTTTCGGGACCCGATCGAATTTTCTGTCAGTGGTGGTTAGCAGAGCAATTCCCATGCTTTAATTTTCGGGGCCCTTTGATTTGTCCTAAAGCAAAATTTGTGTAAATGGCGCAGAACAGCAATTCCCGACAATTTAATTCCCGTTTTGCTTTGTCCCAATTTATGCATGATGAAATTTTGTGCTATAAAAGTTGCATCAATTTTAGCCAAACCCAATCATTCTTTCGATTCCTCCACACCTCCAGAACCAAAAAAATGGAGGCCAAAAACTATTTGATTCGAATTGTGTCCGGCTTCTCGGCAACAGCCATCGTTGCAGCACTCATCATAATTGGCCTTCTTTTTCGGGTAAATTTTGGGATAAATTTAATCATTTTTTGACACTATCCAATTTAGGGAGATTTAGGAACAATTTTTATTATTAAAAAATATTTATTAAATTTTTCAAAAATTTTTCACTCTTCGAAATCAGAAATTTGGGTCAAAAATTTTATTTATTTGTTAGTATATTAGTTTAAAAAAATTTGGACATAATGGATTATCCCAAAATTATTGTAAATAAATTACTTTGCCATAAAAATTCCAAAATCCAATTTAAACAGCTAATTAGGAAAAACAAAGGAATTTTATAAATTGATGTTCTGACTTTTCGCCTAATAAGGGAAAATTAGCATAAATCAACAAAGAAATATGAAAATTCCAAAAAATCCTAAAACTCATGGAAAATTGCAAGATAAAGGGAAAATTAGCATAGATCTGAAAATTCTCTTCTATAATTTTAATACTAAAATAATTCTACTCAATTTTAAATGCCAATTTCCATTTAAGGACATCAACAATTTGTACGATGAAGTAATCCATGAAATGGACGAATTCAAAGTGATGGCCAATGATGCATGGGACAAAATGCAAGCAGTTCAAGTGGAAATGACCGGAGGAAAGGCAGCCACAGCGGCTGCCATTGGACGTGAATTCCTCGAATTGGTGCGTGAAAGACGACGGGCAAGCTATGCCGGTGGCGGCGGTGGTGGAGGAGGAGGCGGATATTCAAGCGGAGGAGGAGGCGGCGGAGGTGGCGGATATGCCAAAGGAGGAGGTGGCGGAGGTGGCGGATATGTCAAAGGAGGAGGTGGGGGAGGAGGCGGATATGCCAAAGGAGGAGGAGGTGGCGGAGGAGGCGGATATGCCAAAAGTGGTGGTGGAGGAGGTGGCGGATACTCAAGTGGAGGAGGCGGAGGCAAGTTATTTTTTTTTCTATAAAATTTGATAGCAAATTGGTTAATAATAGAGTAGATTTGTAGGTTTTAAACTAATTTTGCATCAGATTTGATAAGAAAAACAAAACATCTAACTAATATTTTTAAGAAGCATTTGATTTTGATTTAATCTTTTGACCTATTTAATTTATTATGGCACCTTTTGAGGGAAAATTTAATTTAAAAAATGCAATAAAAAATACCATCTATTTTTTTATTCGAAAACTATTTGGACAAATTTCACAAAAAAAGATAATATAAATAGGCGAAACTATTTTGAGATTTTTTCGATCTAAAATCCACTTTTAATTCTTAGAAATTAATGGAATTTATTGAATTTTTGAAATTAATTAATACATATATTGAATTGTCAATTTAATTTCAAAAATTTTGTTTTTTCAACCAATCAAATTAATTTAAAAATTCCCATATTGAAGGTGGCCGAGGAGGAGGAGGTGGCGGATATTCAAGCGGTGGCGGTGGAGGTGGCGGATATTCCAGTGGCGGCGGTGGAGGTGGCCAAAGCTACCAATCCGGTCCATCCAATGGCCCATCAACCGACTACCATCAACAACAATGCCAACCCCAACCCGGTCCACCTGGACCTCCAGGTCCACCCGGTCCACCTGGACAGCCCGGAGGCGATGGCCAACCTGGCGGTGCCGGCCCACCAGCCGAAGCTGGCCCAGACTGCGGCAGCAGTGTCAGTTGCCCGACTTGCCCTGGAGGCCCACCTGGACCACCCGGAGGCGTTGGACCACCCGGTAAATTTATTTGGAAAAAATTTTGGATAAAAATGAAAAAATTTTAGGCATATTTTAACATATTTTCGTAACAAATATTTATTAATATTTTTAAGGCCCACCCGGACCTGATGGACACCCTGGCGAAGATGGCCAAGGAGGAGGAGGCGGGCAACCCGGCCCACCTGGACCACCCGGCGATGGCGGACCACCTGGCCCACCCGGAGGCAATGGACCACCCGGACAACCTGGAGCACCCGGAACTGGTGGAACTGGACAGGTAGACAAAAAAAGGATAAAATTTGACATTTTGGATATTTTTAGCCAGGACCAAAAGGACCACCTGGACCAGCCGGTCAACCAGGACAGCCGGGAGGACCTGGCGAATCACCACCATCTGGTACTCCTGGCCCACCTGGACCCGCGGGACCACCCGGACAGCCTGGACAACCCGGAGGACCGGGCCAACCCGGAAATCCAGGACAAGCTGGCGAATCGGGCGGTGATGGAGAATAGTGAGTTTTGCTGAATTAAATTAATTAATTTAATGGGAATTTGAGTATATTTGTAGTTTGAGACGATTTTGATTTTCCAACAACCAAAAATTTAATAAATGGCCATATTCAGGACATAGGCAACCTAGAGTATTAATTTATGGCTCATTCGAAATTCGATTTAGTATGGTCAGGGGAAATGCTAATTCTGGCCAGATTTGTTCTATTTTAATAATATTAAACCGTTTTAAAAACCGAAATTACATTTGGCCATAAATTAAGATTCAAACTGATCAAATCGATTTGGAATTTAAATTTTCTTTACAAAATTGATCTTAACTAATTTATTGAGATTAAAGGTTTTAAGATATCCAAAATTCGTTTAAAAATATGTTAAAACCGTATAAAAACCATAATTTCAGTTTCCTTAACTCAGGTTCAAATAGTTTAAATCGAGTTGAAATTAAAAACTTATAAATAAACCGACCTTAAAAAATCGATTAAACCAGAAATCAAGGTTGTATCATAATCAAAATATGCCGAAATCAAAATCGGCTGCAACACAATGAAAGAATAATCTTACTAATCTTATTCATTTCCAGTTGTCCTTGCCCACCTCGAGCAAGCGGTGGCGGCGCAGCTGCAGGCGGTGCAGCTGCGGGCGGTGGCGCTGGAGGTGGCTCCTATAACGCTGGTGTCGGAGGCGCTGGAGCAGCGGCTGGCGGCGGCGGTGCTGGTGGCAAAGCTGGTGGCTCTTACATGAGCCGAGCCGTGAAAAAGGCGGCTGCTGTGAAGAAAGTCCGCGCGACGGCAGTGAGAGCCCGTGCCGCAGTGAAGGCCAAGGCGGCGGTGAAAGCCCGTGCCGCAATGGCAATGCCCCATCGGGGAATGACTGGTGCCCAACCGCATCAACAGCAGCCAATGCGAATGCAAATGCAACGAAAGGCAGTGAAGAAAGTTTAAATGAACAATGAGGAAAATGGAAATGCAAAAATGATTAATATGACAAATTAATTTGATTTAAATGAATAAATTTGAAAAGTAAATATTTGAATTGGTGAGAAATAAAATAATATTGAAATCTCATTTGGATTTATTTGGTTTAAATTTATTAAATTTTGCCAATCACGGCGAAGGAATTTTTATTCAAAACTTTGGTGTAAAAAATTCAAAATTTTTGAAATAACTATAAAATTTAATAAGCCAAAAAATCAAAATTTTTAGGCCGAAAAATTGCCAATAACCATAAATCTAACGAGCCCAACGCGCCAAGCTTCTTTCTTACATTTAATTATTTCCCAAGTTTAGTCTTAAATGAGTAATTCTAAATAATATTTCTTCGTTGTTTTTAGGCTTTTTAAAATCGACCCTTTTAAAAACAAATAGAAAAGAAGGAGGAAAAAAGGAGAGAGAGTATGATGTGAAGAACGAGTGTCATTGCCTCTCAGCACATTCTCTACCTACTTCCCATTCAATTTTTTTACCTACGGATATAAAAGAGAAGAGGAAATTTATATTTTATTAGAGAAGAAGAGGAACAGTTGTTCAAAAAAATATACGGGAGTAAAAATAAATTTTTGGAACGGGGAGGAATTCCGGAGCCTCCCCTTAAAATACTTTATAAAATTATTTTAAATTTTTTTTTAAATATTTATTATTTTATTGATAAATATATGTGAAAATATAGAAATAATAAAAAATAATATCACACGCAATGTAAATAGCATTTAGAAAATTCAATAATTTCAAATAAAATGCATTTGTAATTTTTCCATTTATTTTTGAATTGACAATTCCGTCATTGGATTCATTTGTGGCCGATGTTTCAACGTGGAAACTGCCCTTTGCCTTTCCCTCTTTGTCATGAATAACAATTGGACCTTAATTAAATCAATAAAATAATTTTTAATTATTTTTAAATTATTACAAAATAATTTAAATTTATATTTTTAATTTACAAAATAATTTAAATTTTTATTTTTGATTTATTAAAAAATAATTTAAATTCATATTTTTAATTTACAAAATAATTTTTTTTAAATTTATTACAAAATAATTTAAATTCATATTTTTAATTTACAAAATTATTTAAATTTTTATTTTTAATTTATTACAAAATAATTTAAATTTATATTTTTTTAAATTTATTAGAAAATAATTTTAATTTATTTTTTTTTATTTTATAAAAAAAATTATTTTAATTATTTTTAATAATTATTTATTATACCTCATCAAGATTGAGTCCTTTGGTTTCGGGAACGACAAAATAGAATAGGACCAGCGCTATGGCCGTTATGGCGGCATAAATGAGGAAAGCACCTGTAATATTTTTAATTTAATTATTATTTTTTATTATTTACCAAATTTGGTGGCTTCTTGATTGAGTGAGAGGAAAGTCAACGAAACCAACAAATTGAATGCCCAATTACAAAATGTGGTAAAGGAGACGCAAGTGCCACGGGCTAAAATTATTATTTTTATTTATTATCCATTTCTTTGAAAAAATAAATAATAATAAATTATGCTAAATTTTAATAATTGATAATTAATCCATTAATATTAAATAAAATTAACTAAAATTGATTTAATAAATTCAAATTTTTTTATGCTTAATTTTTGTAAAATTTTACTAAAAAAACAAAAATTATAAAAATTTTAAATTCCGAAAAATATTTTTAAATATTTTTACCCCAAAGTGGATAGAATTCAGCATTGAGCACCCAAGGCAATGGGGCATAGCCTGAGGCAAATGCGCATAAAAATAGGACCATAATGAGGATTGGCAGAACTGTGAAACTGGTTCGGCACATTACATCACCCCTAAATTAATTATTTAAGTAAAAAAATATTTCAATTAAATTAAATTAATTAAAAATGCCAAAAAATTTTTATTAAAAATTTTTCCCACCATTCATAACGTGCACCTCCCAAACTGTGCCATCCATCCGTGCTATTTTCACTGGAACATGGGCCCATTGTGGATCGAAATTCAGCATTTTGGTGATCCTTAAAATAATTTTTTTAATAAAATAATTTTATGCGAATTTATGAAAATTGATTAAATATTTTCTAAATTTTGAGCTTTCAAATTTAAAATTTCCAAAATATTTTTAGTTATTTTTAAGCTTAATATTTTTAAAAAATATAAAATAATTCCTCACTTTAGGCAAACAATAGCCATTTTTGCTTTGTCCATCCACCGAAACTTCAGCACAGAATCCACAACTTTCGTCGGTTGTACAAAAATCGCAATTGCTTTAAGAGTGAATTTATTCAAAATTAAAAATAAATCATTTTATTTACCTAAGTTGAATGCATCTTTGGAAATTGGCGGCACTCGAATCGATGTTCAAATCCGCAGAAAAATTGGCGAAATTTGTTTCGGACAAAGCAGAATCTCTGTTGATCAAAAAGAATGCTAAAATGGGAATTAATTAAGGAATTTTTTTAAATTTTTTTTTAAAAATTATTTTCATCTTTAGTGAATAAAAAATTGGGAATTAATTGTCTAAAAAATTTTTTAAAATATTTTTTTAGAAATTAATTTCAGAAAATTTTTATTTTAATTAAATTTTTAATTTATTTTCATCTTCTCAGATGTTTATCGAATTTTCCCCCCTATTTTCCCCAGATCTTTACCTATTTTCCCCAGCAGTACCTATTTTCCCCAGATCTTTACCAGATTTTTCCCTATTTTCCCTGGTTAAAAATTTATTTTTAAATTTTTAAAATATATTTTTGTTATTTTTCATTTATTACATTTCCAGTTACAAATTGAGGAATTAATTTAATTAATTTTTTAATTTATTTTCATTTTTAGGCAAATTTTAGAATTTATTTAATTTTAAAAATTTATTTTTAATTATTAATTTTACCTCCACTCATCAACAACAATGAGACCAAAACGCCAACTATGCTGGCCAACAACAAAATTCGTCGTCCCAGTCGTTCCACAAAATATATAGGAATGAAAGTGGCAAAGAAATTGACACCTCAAAAAATGTTATTAAAATTTAATTTAAAAAATTATTTACACTTTAAAATATATTAAAATTTAATATAAAATTAATTAATTAGTTCTTAAAAAAGCTCACTTGAAGTTCCAACCGAAATCCAAATTGTTGTATGCTCATCTTTGACACCGGCCGAACGAATTATGGCACCCGTATAATACCTGAATAATGGTAAATATAATAATTTTTGTTTTTATAAAAATAAATCATTTCAATTTTTCAATGGCACAATAAAATTTTTTTATTTGTACAATAAATTAATTTCGTATTTATTTTTAAATTTCGCACGTTTATTACCTATAGCTAACCTTGTTTCAGATAGGATGAATTAATTAGAAAAAGAATTTAGTGAATTTGTTTCTTTTTTTGAAATTAACACAAAGTTACAAGATAGAAAAACAGTAAAATATGCTTAAATTGGGTTTCTTTCTTTTTTGTCTTGGTCACAGTAGAAATTGGAGTACTTATGGCCTATAGACAATGATATAGATTTAAAACTTGCAAATATATTATTTTAGCCTTTATTGAGATGAATTTAAATTTAAAAAATTAATAAATTTGATTGGAAATTGACAAAATTATGGTCAACAAAAATGGTAAAATAGGCCAAAATTTAGTTTTTCTATTTGTTTTACTTTGGTCCCAGTTTCATTCAAGGGGTATTTTTTTCGCCAAATTAAATATTACCTATTTAAACAAGCTTAATTTATAATTCATTTCTAAATTTATTTACTATCAAAATAATTTATGTTTATTTTAAATTTTAAATTCAGACATGATTGTGTTGATGCCGGACATTTGTTGGAATGCTTGAAGCAATGAACCAATTATGAGTGCCTTTCGCACCGATGGATTCGTCAAAATTCGAACAATTACATTTCCATCACCTTTTTAAATATTATTTAAAATAATTAAATTAGTATTTCCCACCATAAATTGTGTCATCCTGTTTTTGTTGCTCATGGGCCATGTGAATTTCTTCTAATTCTAAAATTGATATATTTTGACGATAATTTCAAAGAAAATCCAGTCCTGACCATATGCAATCCATTCCTTGTCCCCATTGTAAATTTTGGCCAACACCTCTTCGCATTCCTTTTTCGTCCCATTCTGATAAAGCCATCTCGGGCTTTCGGGCAAGAAAAGGAACCCAATGAATTGGATGATTGAAGGAATGGCCGCAAAACCGAACATTAGTCTGATAAATATGTAATGGAGAAATGTTAATTGGATAATTTTTAAATTTTATAGTAAAATATTTCCAAGATTTGGAAAAAATTTTTTTATTAAAATATTAATAAATATATTGAATGCATTTATTTATGGTTTGATAATTGGTATATATCTAATTATTTTTACTGATTAAATTCAAGGGAAAATTGGCCTAATTGAAATAAAATAAATTCATAAAAATTAGTGGAATGAATCAATTTTAAAAATAATGAAATAATTTGGCCAATTGGCAAAAAGATTATAGTAAAAATGTTACAAAAATTGATGAAAAAATTTGATAGAAAAATTAATTCCTTTTTGAAGGTTTAAATTTTTATATTTTTAAATAAAAAATAATTGCGAAAATTCAAAATTAATTCAATTAATTTTTAAATTAATTTTCCCACCTCCATCCAATTCTTCTTGCATCAATGTAGGAGAAGCCGCCGGCAATAATATTGGCAGCCACAAGACCAAAACAAATCATCAGCTGGGAAAGCATTTTTATTTTATATTTTATTAAAGTTATTTTACCTGAAATCCGGTAACCAAACGACCTCGAATATGCGCAGGAGATGATTCGCCTACATAAATAGGCACAATCATTGAGGCAAATCCTGAAAAATAAAGCCGATTATTTTATTTATTTTCAATAATTTTAAACCAATTTTTATAATTTAAATAAAATCATTTAAAAATCTATTTTATTTTTAATTTTATTCAAAATTGTAAAATTAATTTTATTATTTGATTTTATTTGATTTTAATTATTTTAAAATTAAAAAAAATTCAAAAAATATTTATTTTATTTTATTCAAATTGCATAATTAATTTTATAATTAATTATTTTATTTGAATTAATTTTAATAATTAATTAAATAATAAAATTTTTAATATTTTTACCAATTGCAATGCCAAGCAAAATTCTCCCGATTAGAAGAATCCATTTGCTGAGTCCAATTGCGCAAATCAATGCTCCAACAGTAAAAATTATTGTTGACAAAATTATCATCTACATATTAATTTATTTTTTAATTTAATTGAATTATTGATTAACTTTTCTCCTTCCATATTTGTCGGATGCTTTCCCCGCAAAAAGTGCACCAATTCCGGCCATCCCTGGAGTAATGGAAACTAGAATTAATTAGATATTTTTAGCATAATTAATTTAATTTTACCAATAATTTCATGCCAAAAAGTATTAATCGGTTTTAATTGTTCATCCTTCACAACATAAAGCATTGCGGATGAGACAATTCCTTAAAAAATCATATAAATATTAATTATATTATTTTTTATTAATTTTTTTCAAATTTTAATTAAATTTTTTTTCAAATTTTAATTAAATTTTAATTAATTTTATTCTAATTTTAAATAAATTTTAATTTTTTCATAATTAAGACTCTAAAGATTATGCCTGTGTCATATCCAAATAGAAAGCCACCAATGACGGCCATCCCAGCCAACTAAATTAAAAATAATTATTTTCAAAATTTTTATTATTTACTCATATTAAATAAAAAAATTTCATTGAATTTTTAGAATTTTTTTATTTAAAAAAACAATTTTTTCATACAACCAATTAAAATTAAAATTTTAAAATATTGTAAAATTACATTTCTTTAAAATTATTATTTTTAATTTGACCTTTTTTAAATTAACAAAAAAAAATAGTTTGAATTCGTGGATTATTAGATATTTATTTAAATTAATTTTAAAAATTGACCAAATAAATGAATAATCCAAGCCGGGGAGAATGCCTTGGATGGGTTACGGTCCCACCCATGGAAACTGTATTCATCGCGACCATTCTGGCACGCCAAAGTAAATGATGCCTATATCTCTTAATTAAATATTTAAATTAAGTTATTTAAAAAGGAAGAATAAATGAATTTTTTGAAGATGGAATTTTTAAAATTTATTTAAAAACTTTTTATGATGTTTTATTTTATGCTGGCAAATATTTTTAATTTTTTTAATTTTTAAATTTTTTTTACTTGCTTTTCCAACCAAGCCGGCGTTTTTGCCTCATTATTATGCCTTTTGTAATAAATTGAATATGAATTGTGATGACTGCCTTTTAGGGAGGAGGATGGAGAGGACAAAATTGCCCCACAACTGCTTTGACTCATTTTTTATAATTTTAAAAAAAAAATATTTGAGGTAATTAATTAAGCTAAAATATTTTAATTATTGAATAAAATTTTCTTAATTTTGGTTGCTTGATTTTTGAGTCATGACTTTTATTGCAATTTTGGCTGGGAGAGTTATTGTGCTATTCTGTGCTCATTCTGTGATTAACAACAAAAATATTTGTTTGTTTTTGCCCATTGTTTTAAGCGGATTATCACATGGAAATTTATTAAAAATATTCGGTTATTTTTGTGTGTGATTGGAATTTGGAAACATTGAACATTCGTTTCTAAATTATACTTAAAGCTTTAATATAAAAAAAATTTAAATTTTCTTAAAAATTTTTTGAATTATTATTGTTAAGAAATTAATTTAAAAAATTGTTTTTTTTTTTTTAAATTTCAAAAATGTTAAATTTTTAAATTATAATTTTTAAAAAATTATTTAAAAAAATTAATAATTTATTTATTTGTTCCCGAAAAATGGAGCCATTAACAAAAAAAAATAAAAACCAGAGTAATAAAAATGTCGGAGATTCAGAGCTGGGATGGGATGAAAATTGTGTTCTGATTTGTTTTTTAATGTAATTTTTTGATAATTTGGAAAATCAATTAAAATGGACTAAATACTGAAATTTATTTTCCTCATTGATCATAAAAATTAATTAATTAATTAATTTTTTGATTGAGGAACTTAAAGGAATGAATTGAATTTTGTGGAAAAAGTGGGGTGCTTTTCCCCAAAAATTATTTATTATGAGAGTAGAAGGTGGAATTGGAATGGGAAAGGAAAACCACGTTGGCCAAAATTTCATCAAACATCATTTTCCATTATATTCCGCTAAAGGAAAATCGAAAATGTCACATTTTGGGACGACTGTTATTTTTCTTATCTTTTCAAAATTTCTCATGGAATTTAAATGATTTTATTTTATTTTGGGATAACATTTTTAATTAATAAACATTTGTATTTATTTAAATATGTTAAAATTTAAATAAAAATTCAATCAACCAAAAATTTTTCTTTTATTCATAGACCAACTTTTAATAATTTTTGAAAAAAGTAAAGACTTCAATCAGTAATTATTTCTACCTAAATTAGTGTTAAATGTGTAAAAATTAATAGAAAATTAGAAAAAAATTTCCAACTCATCAATAAAAAATGGATTAATGAAATGTCAAAAATCATATCCCAAATTATATTTGTTCATATTTTCCATATTCCAGATTCCCAAATTTTGAGAATATCTCTCATTTAATATTCGCCCATTTAGAAAAAATTGCCTATTTTGCAATAAATGTGTTTGTTTGTTAGTTCCATGAATTCCCACAATTCAGGCGGAAATTATCGAATAATAATTTTGATAAATATTTATTTTGGAGAGGAGTTCAGAATCAATCTCTGATAAATATTTTTTTGTCTTCGCGAAATAATGGGAATTCGGCGATCTTTTTATTTCATTAAAAATAAAACAAAAATATTTGCCAGCATAATTGGAATTTAAAACAAATTTAATAATTTAAATTATTAAAAAAATTTAATAAAAAATTCCATCTTCAAAAATAACATGTGGAAATATAAAAAAACGCGAATGTTGTAAATATGCATATAAAAATAAATAATAAAGAGAAAAGGAATAATTATTATTATTTATTAATTGACTTTATAATTTTTGGGTTCTGCAAAAATGGAATAAGGCGAATTTTTTTAGGCTCAATTAAATTGGAAAAGTTTAAAATTTAAATGTGAAAAAATTAGTGGTTTATTTGTGGTTCCGAATTTTCTGGTTTAATCAATTTCATTTTTATTTTCTGGGGACAAAAATTTTTTGAAATGTGAAGAACGGCGGGGGATAACAAAATAATCCCATGGGCGCAAAATTGGGAGGAGAGATTGCGCAGCTGAGTGAGAGGGGAGTTCTCGTTCATTTTAATGGGACAACAAAAGTGTTCGCCAAATTGCGAAAGGAATTAAAATTGGCAGGGGAAAATTGATTGGATTGAAACTGAAAATAATAGGGTGGTGTCATTTTGTTGTAATTTTAATCAAATCAATTAATTCCTTTCTTTTTCATTTAAAGTTCACTTCGCATAATTTAGGGTCAGATATTGTAAGTGAAAAAATATTTTGAGAAAAATTTTCTTTAGAATATTGAAAAATTATTTTCAAAAAATTATTTCGAACCATCATAATTTTCATAAAATTTTATTTCGGCCATTAGAAAATTTAAGTGAAAAAAAAATTTCCAGAGAATTTTCTTTAGAACATCAGCAGGAAAATTATCATAAAATCATTTTTCTTTGTAAAATGAACTAATTAAATGAATAGGTAATTAAATTAATTTTAATATAAATACTAAATTTGTTTTAATTAAAATGGCTAAAAAGCAATAAAAATGGTAAAAAATTCTTGTGAATTTAATAGAGGAAATTCCCATTTTTTATTCCGAAATATTCATAAAAATGCATACAATTAGGCCAATATTCGAATCATTTGAGCGAAAATTTTATGACCGCAAACACGCATGCCGCTTTTATCGATACTAAATTTTATAGGAAATCAGGCCAATTTTAATGTCGAATTAATTTTAATAGGTGTTCGTTCGTTTTTTATTTGTACATAATTCCATAAAATTGTGCCCATAAAATTATTTTAATTTTTTTTTCTTAAATTTCTATTAATTCACGTTTTTTTAATTCTATTTTTATTTAAAATTCTAATTTCTTATTAAAAATGTCAACTTGTACTTATGGCAAAGATCACATAAAACTAAATGGAAATTAATTTGATTCATATCGAGGGATTACTAATTTTGACTGAGCTTCTTTGTTGTTTTATTTAAGCAAATATTTTGTGGATTTAGTAGGGAAATGGGATCACGTTGTTTTAATTTTGAATGATACTTAAAATTTGATGTTTACATAGTTCGTTTAATTTTATAAACAAACATGTAAAATTAGGTAGTAGAAAGACGAAAGAAGTTTGTGATTGACGTAACATTTTAAAGGGGAAATGTGAGGATTATTAAAATTTGACAAAATTGTGTTTAAATTTGTAAAATATTTTATAAAAAAAATAATAAAAAGGTTTATATTAAAAATCAAAAAAAAATAATTTTTTAAATATTTATTAAAATTTTATGAGAAAAATTAATGTTAAAAATTTTTTTGACTAATTTGGGAAAAATAAAATAGAGGAATTATTTACATATTATGTAGATATAGATATTGGACATATTCGGGGCTATTATAAATGATTAAAGTCCAAAAATGAGGCAACATTATTAATAGGATTTCAAACATTTTTATTTGTTTTTGAAGATCAAAGTCCAAATATTTCTGAAATAATTCAATAAAATATATAAAATTATATAATTTAAATAAATTTGGATAAATGAGACCTTTTAAAAAAATTAAAAATATGCTTAAAAATTTTTGTCATTATTTATTTTAAATTATATTTTAATAAATTTTACTACCCAATTTTTCAATTATTTATGTCTTAGTAGAAAATAATTTTTTAATTATAAGAATTTAATTAAGAAGAAAACTAACAATAAATAATACAAATTTCCTTATTAGAAAAAGAAAAAATTGCCCTTGTCTAATTTTGAGATATGGGTTTATGCTTTATGGGATATGGCCATAGAATACGAGATGAAAGAACTTGAACTTTGAATGGGATCAGGGGTGGGGTCGAAATTTCGATTTTCGATTTCGATCGTCGAAATTTCGATGTTTTAGTTTCGTTTCGATTTCGATTTCGAAAAGTGCCGAATTTCGAAAAAATTTCGAAAAAGGCAAAGGGGGGACCCTTTGCTAGTTTCATTCAAAATTTGGTTAATTTTTGGAAACGAATTCCTTTTTTACTTAAAATTTCCTTATTTTTGTCTCAAAATATTTAGTTTTTTAATTTATTTTTCAATTATTAAATCATCAAAATATGTTTTATAATTGTTTTAGCAATAAAAAATGAAAAGTTCAAGATTTAATAATATTATTTTGATGGAAATGGCCAAACAATAATGTAACATGGAAAGAACCGAACCTAAAATAATCATTGAAAAAGAATCTACCAATTAATTTGTCATTTAAAAAAATATCAAATAAAACCTTATGAAAAAACCAAAAATTTTTTTAAAAGAAAAGCTAAATTCGGTTGGGTTTGGGTATTGGTTTCATTGGCAACAGTAGTAAGGGTCGGGAAAACCACCACCGTAATCCTACCGTATATTAGCGGACATCTGTAGGCTTACTTTTTTTTGGGAGAATCACCGAGCAGCGCTTACCTATAGGCTTAGTTGGGAGAGTCAGCGGCGCGCGAGCGGCTGTCTATGGGCTGATAGAAGCGAAGCACTTTAATTTTAAATTTAAATGGCCGAAAGATAGATCGATATTATTGGAATATGAAAGATTTAAATTTTTAATGAAAATCAATTGAATTTTAAAATTTATTTATTTGATATGGATGTAATGGGGGGAAAATCACCGCGAGCGTGCGGCAAATGGCTTGGTGGCGAAAAAACATCCTGTGTGAGCTTGGCTTTTAAAATTAAATGTTTAAAATACGAAATTATTTAATTATTAATTTATTAATAAATATGAAAATAAAAAATTAATGAAAGAAGATATTTAAAAATAAAATGCAAATTTATTTTTATTTTTTTAAAATTTATTAATATATTATGAAAATAAAAATATTTATGAAATATGGATAAAAATTTAACATTTTATTTCACCCCATTCTGCTCTGTGTGTCGAAGTAAACAGACCCAGGTTCGTCTAGAGAAATGTCCACAAAAGGCCCTTGTGTCATGCGGTCAACAATTGTCTGAAAATTTACATTATTTATGTTTTCTTAAATTTTATTATTTTTTACATTTTCTGAAGAAAAATCAGATGAAGATGATGATTTCTGTTGTTGCCTTCGTTCTTCCAATTGTTGTTTCAAAAGGTTGGCAATTGTTTCAAATTCGCGCCGTGACTCAGCCAAATGAGCTGAAATTTCCCGCAAAGGGACAATTTGGACGCCGGAAACATTATCCACTATTTAGAAAAGATTTAATATCAAAATGATTGACAAATCATAATTTGCCAAAAATGAAATTATTAAAATGAAAAATCAATTCATTTCATTATCTACTAAATATTTGATAATCCAAAAGATTGACCAAAATCATAATTTTCCAAAAAAAAAAAAGAAATAAATAAAATGAAATAAAAATGATGTAGGCAAATTATTTTTGCCATTTTTGGCCAAAATTTTTTCCAATTTCTAATAAATCCACTAATTCTCATTCAAATTTAAAATATATATTAAATCAATTATCAACAAATCATTTAACCTCTATTTGGCGGAGGAGGGCGAGGTGGTGGTTGTGGAGGTTTGGCTCGAAAAAAAAGAATAAAAACAAATGCCAAGAGGAAAATGGCACACACTGCAATCACTCCAATCTGTATTTTATAAGGATTTTATTAACTTTCCCCATAAAATATTGCCAAAAGTAATAATAATTTTCCCCATAAAATATTGTCAAAAACAATAAAAAAATCCATTCAATACCCAAATATAAAATGATGTGTAATTGCTGACAGTAGGCGTAAATATTGTTTTGGGTGGCAAAGACATTACTGGCGTTATTAATGTTTTTTGGGTGGAAGTGAATGTAAAAATTGTCGTTTTTATGGTTGCTGATGTTGTTGTATTAAGTGTAGTTGTTGTGATTGTTGTAGATCCAGGATGGAAATTTGGATCCTGAAATATAATTAAAATGGATAAATGAAAATAAATAAAAAAAAATCGATAAAAAATTATTTTACCTCTATTGGGCATGTGTATAAAAACTTTCGATTGGAAAATTTTCCCTTTACACACAAAAATGGTCCAGATTTACCGTATGGACGGTAACATGATGCATTTTGTGCAACTAACAACAAACAATCTTCATGGCGATTAATTGGATTGCCCATTGTCGAAAAAATGAAAACAAATAATAAAAAAATCATTTTATTATTGTGGGGATTAATGATTGAGAATGATGGAAAATCGATCTTGGGAATAGGCCATAGAGATCTTTATCTTCATCGCATCATAACATTTTTCCATTATTAAGGAAAAGAATACACACAAGTTGAAAAATGTAAAATTTGAAAGAAAGCAATGTTCTAAGCCAAACTCGGAAAAATAAAATTAAACTCGACATTTGAAGAAAAGTAAATTTTTACCTTAAATTTCCAAAAATTATAAAGGTCTTTTTTTAAAGGACATTTAGAGTTATCAAATTGAAAATGACCTTCCTGATTTAGTTACTTCTTTTTTGGCATATGAGCTAAAGAATGAAAAATGAATCATTAAAAAATTTAATGATTTGTAATGGAAAGAAAGCTTTTTGAGAGCATTTAGCCTTTCAAATTATATATGATATGCTTTCAAATTATATAAAATATATCTAAATTAAACTTCATATTTTTTTGACACCTAAGGAAACAATCATCGAAAACTACAAAAGAATGAAGAAAATCATTCTTACTTAGACTCACATGTAATTTGAATGCTGTAGAGGAAATAAATAGGATTAAAGTAAAATATAATAAAATTAATTAATTAACAAATTTATTTTGCCCCTCAACATAAAAAAGGCCGGGGATTAGCCTTAAATTTAAAAAGTTATTTAAAAAAAATGCCACTTTTTATAAAGTTGCTTCATTCTTTATTTATGAAGTGCTGAAGGCATTCTTTGGCCGTTTAGGGGTCTCAATCTGAAAAAAATAGCAAATTAATTATTCAAATTTAAATTCAAGAAGATGAAATAAATCATTTAGATTTAGATTTATCATTTTCAACATAATTTAGAGTACTCAAATTGGAGTACTCAAAGTGGTTTAAACTCGGATTTTCTCAAATTCCGAGATTTTTTTTTATAAAAATATCAGTTTTTTGTTCTCCTATTTTCTGTTTAAATAACTAAAATCCCTAATTTCAGTTTTAAAAATTCATCTATTTCTTAAATCAATTCCGAACAATCATAATAACTTTATTATTCTACTTACTTCAGGTCCAATCACCCGAGGAAATTTCGGAGTCGGCACATCACTTGCCATATCACTCGCCTTGCGTTTTGGTGCTTGACTCAGTCCGGATGATGGGCCCTGAGGTAGAGGAGGAGGTGTTTTCATGAAATCCATAATTTGACGTAACTGGGCCAAATTTTGTTCAAAATCGTCCATTTTATGGCCGATCCAATCCTAAGAATAAATATAATAAAATTCAATAAAATGTTTGATGAATTCTAAAAAAAAATTACCAAATGACGGATCAAAAGGTGTTCTAATTCATCCAATTTTTTCTCGACCGAGTCCTAAGAAGAATAGAATAAAATTTAGATGAATTCTAAAAAAAAATACCAAACGCTCCACAATCAAATTTTCACGCTTTTCCTCCTCTTCTTCGTCCTCATCACCTTCTTCCTCCTCAATTTCATCTTGAATGAACGAACTATCATAATTCTCCCGCTGTTCCTCTTCATCCTCAAATTCATCCTCAGAATCATCAGAACCATCTAAAGCCACAATAGAATCATCAGAGCTTTCTAGCTCATCTTTACATATTCCATTAAACGACATTATGGAATATATATAATTGCAATTGAAATGTAAATTGATCTCTAAATTTAATTATAATTAAGTACCAAAAAACTGATGAAAAATGTTAAAAAGAAGCAACGAAATCCAATAAAAACGAAGATATAATATTATTTGGAAATTGGGCATTAAAAACACATTAATATCACAAAATAAACTTTTATTCCACTAAATAAACGTCAAATGCAATCTTCCTTTGTCTCAAAATTTGGCCATAAATCAGGAAGTTTCCTATCCTATTTTGCGCCCAGACTCTAGAGCCAATGATTCCTGAAAATAGGAGTAAAAAAAAGCAAAGGTCAATAAATTTGTCAACTTTTTCAATAAAAGTGAAATAATAAATTTATATATTGAAAATTTATTTAATTTGATTTATAATTTCCATTATAAAATGACCCATAGAAATGAAAGAATTAAAATCCCGATTGCCATCTAATCATCTCATAATTTTTATTTTCCAATTTTATATTCCCTATTTGTATAGAAAAACATTTTTAATAACAACTTAAATTATAAATGATCATAGAAATAGCAAAAAAAAAATGTGAAATAATATGAAATGGGAGATTTTTGTTGTTGCTGAAAATATTTTATATTGGATCATTTCTCCTTAAATTTAAGTAGATTCTATTTGTCCTTCTTTATTTCTTTTGGGCAAATCATCATTTGCCGTTGAATTCATCGTCGATTCTTATCCGTTTTCATCGTTTGAAATTGCTTCCAGCATTGACATATTTTCCTTGGTGGAATGCCATATTCATTCATGCATTTTTGATAGACACGAAATTTCCCTATATATCGGATTTTCGACTTTCCTCCCCGTCTTTAGGACTCTTGGATTAGTTGTAATGTATTTTATTATTTTTTAAACAAAAATATCACAATTGGAATTAATTTAATAAAAAGGAGAATAATTAAGAAATTATATTCAATAATATGTGGATTAATTCATAATTTATAAATTGATGCCGGCTGAGTAGATTTTTTGCATTAATTGAGGATTGTTCGCTTTTAAAATCATTGAGAATTATTTAAAAAATTGTTTTATACAAAAATATTAATGGATTTCTAAATTCAATATAAAAAAGTTTTAATAAAGTAATATCACAATAAAAATGTTGTGAATTTGGATACAGTGAAATAGAAATGAGGAAAGGAAATATTGGATGAAAATTTGCGAGATTTTGGTCAAAATAAAATAACATTTTTGAGGGAAACAATGCATTTTTGGTTCAACAAAAAGGAAAAAATGCGGCAAATTTTGTTGCCTCTTAACAAAATAGCAGATTATTCGGAATTGGCCAATGGATTCTGAATTGAAGGGAAGAAATGATCTTCGGGAATTTGTTCAAGAAGAGACCATCGTTGGAAAATGGGCAAAAGGAAATTAGCATAAACGGGATAAACATATGAAAAATTGAGAGTGTAAAATTAACCAGAAAATACGACAAAATTGATGTGGACATACAACTTTCTGGCATTTTTGTAAATTTTTATTGGAATCAATTTCACAAATTGGGGCTAAAATCCAGAGAATTTTAGATGATAATCCACTGCCAGATGATGTTGATGAACCATTTTTACTTTGGTTAAATTCTATAGTGATTTCTGGAATTGGGTTAATTGAATTTCATATTGAAATAAACAAAAATTGGAAGATAAAAGCGTGTTCGATCCGAATGCTCGATATTTTATTTTATTTTAAAAAGGTAAATAATATCAGAATAATCATTAATACTTTGATGGTTTGTCCTATATTTACAAATCATATACTCAACTAGATAAAGTTAGCTAAGACACATTGGATGGTATATTATTTGTTATGGTTTCGTCAATAATTCAGAGTATAAAACGGTTTAAACCATTCTCGTTTAATGGTTCAAAACTAAGTTAGAATTGTTTAAACCCAAACCAACAAAAATATCAAATAATACATCTTGACGAAAACTATCAACTGGGTATTAGCTTTGGAATTTAGATAATATAACGTATCACTATAATATTTCCCGTATTTACAATATTTTTATTGTATATTCTCAATATTTTTTTTTCCAAATTATAAAAATATTTTCTTTTAAAATATGTTCATATTATTAGGAATTATTATAATTTCTAGTTCAAAACAAAGTTAGAACTGTTTAAAATTAGGCAAAATTATTATCAAATTATAAATGGCATTTCAAACATAGGTAAAATTATTATCAAATGATGCATAGCATTTCAAACAATCTTTTTTGCCCTTTTCAATTTTTCCTATCAAATTGAATATTTTTCAAATTAATTTTTATAAAATCATGTCAATAAAAAGTTCTTCCAATGTACGAGCATAAAAGTCAATAAAACTCGATATTTGTTGAAGATTATATTGACGATGGTTAAACGAATCGATTTGAGAATTGCAAGTCCGAAATGCAAATGAATGAAAGCTCTTCTTAAAGGTTAAGGGGATTTTGACAATTTTTATGGACGAATTTGTTATTTTTGATTAGAAAATTGAGAGATGAATAAAATGTTTTTTCATCATCAAAAATCACAGGAACTGTGGATTTAATATAATATTGATTATTTCGATTGGAAAAGATAATTAAAAATAATAAATAAGAACAATAAACAACTTCAAAGAAATAAAAGAAATAAACAATGGAAAAGTTTTTGGTAAAAAATTATTAGGATATATTGTCATTTTATATTAACGCCATAAAATTAATTCTAGATTGACTTTTGAAAAATATTTATGGGAAAATGATGAAGAATACTGATTTTATTTATTTAAATTAATTATCATGAAATCGAATAAATGGACGACTGAAATGTCAAAAGAAGAAGCCAAAAAGGAGAATCAAATTTGAAACAATTACCTTTCAATAACATTATAATTATAAACTAAATTTATGTATTTAAAAACGATATGATACCGGATATATCCAAATTATTTGAATCGATTTAAAAGTTTTTTAGCCAAATCCCTCATAAATCAGACTTGGGTTTGGTCAAATTCCAATCCATTTTAAGTCCAGCTTTGCTTCGATTAAATTCGAACCCTTTCAACTTTACTCTGGCCCATTTTAAATGAGGGAAATTAATTGATTGGCTTGGCTTGGCTTCGTTGCTTGTCGAAATAATGAAAGGAAATTGGGTCATCATTTATTGACTTTTATTTACAGCTGATGTTTAGGGTTAAAAGTAAATTAGCTTGGCTTTGTTTTCTTCAATCGACTCATTTTTTGACTTTTATTTAAGTTGATGTTTGAATTAAAATATTATTGTAGGAAAGAAAAAAGAAGGAAATTGTGCTCATTATTATCATCTAACATTTATTGAAATTTATTTTAGAATAGCTTTTAAAAAATTGCAATGTCCAAAAATAACAATAATGCTTCTTTTATTCGTGAATTTACACCACCGCCAATTCTTGAAAGGCAAGATTTATTCCCATGTGAGCCTTTTGAGCCTATGGAAGAATTGTTATCTCCGGATGCCCATGAAATACCTTTGGAACCAATGAATGAACAAATTAATGTAAAAATGAATTGAGTAAATCTAATGAAAATTTTTTGTAGCAAATTGGGCAGGGAAAACGAACTAGCGCCAAAGTACGTCATGAAATTGTTTCAAATGATGGTGATTTGCTCGAAACTCATGGAATTCCCAAACTTGCGGCTAAAATGAATAAGAAGTTGGATAAGCATCAATTTGATGGGCCTTTTTGGAAATGTTTGGATGCCGCGCAAGCAACAACGGGCAATTTTAAAGGTAAGTGAACATTGTCATGATCTTAAATCACGAATTGAAATTCTATTTCTTTAAATTTAGCAAAATCAATATTTAGTTTGAATTTTAATAGAATTTTAATTCATTTTATTCATTTTCAAAACATGATTTAACAAATTTATCAGCAATAATTATTATATATATTTTAATTTTTGAAATGTTTTCAGCATATAGGTTTATTGGCACTTTCGAGATGAATGAAATTCACAAAGCTCCTTATCCCGAAGGCGAATTAAAAAGATTATATCAAATCGTGCTTGACCATGCGAAAGCGGGAGCTAAGGAAATGTTAATCAGGCCAAATCACTACAACTTTAGTATTCATTCTCGATTGCTTGATTATGAAATATTCAATAATTTGCGACAAATCGACAACAACAGCACTCAGGAAATTCTCAACCGCTTTGAAAAGCATGATCAGAGCAATATGGCCAAAGGCAGAAATTCCGTGATTGTTGGCCCATTCCAAATTGATGTAATGGCGATAGAGACAAAGGGACCCCGAGCAGCAAAACGGGGATATCCGGGGGCAGGTGCCACAAAGAAAGTTCAAAGAATGAAGCCCATCGGATTTGATTTCAATCATGATGGCCTCTTTGAGATCAACAATCCGAATGATCCATATTGTTTGTTTCGTGCTGTCACCATGGTTATCGCTAGGCATACGATGCCTCAAAGAAGATTTAGCGAATTTCGGCGAGATGGAATCAAACAAATGGAGGCAGTACATGATCTGATCAACACAATGGGCATATTTCCACAACATTTATTTTATGACGTTGAACAATATGGCCAACAGATACAGGAATATTGCAATATGAATTATCCTACGGCCAAATTTAAACTTTTTGCTTTCAAAAGTAGTGGAGACCGATTCAAGCATTTTTACCAGGCACAAGTTGAAGAGTGGATTCAGCCGTTGAGCGTTTTTTATTGGGAGGAAGACGGCCACTACGACGGAATCAAATCTTTAAGCTTACTCATGGATAACAAGTCCCATTACAAATATTGTTTTACAGTTTGCTTTATATTCATTTTCATTTTAATTTTAATTTTAGTGTGAAAAGCAATACTCAAGTGGCGATAAAAAGCATAGAATGGCTTGCAAGTGAATTTTTGATGTTACTTTAGATTTATTCATTGATTTTAGATCAAAGTGCAAAAATTGTCTACGAGTTGGTCCACAGCATCCATGTCGTCCTGATGAAATTAACCCAAATTTTTCTCAATTTTGCGCCGGGTGTTCCAAGTAGGCTTTTGATAAAATAAATATATTTTCTTTTAGATTATTTGTAAATCTTGAATGTTATGAATGGCATTGGAAAAGTGATGGCTGCCAGCAATCAAAAAAATGCAACGAATGCAATATTGTATATATGGTGGATGTAAGTTTACTATTTAAAATAAAAAATTACTAATTTGAAAATATAGAAACAACCAAAAGAAGGTCATCGTTGCGGGCATTTTAGATGCCCAAAATGTTCCGGGTGGCATCAAAAACGTCATTGTTATATGCAACCCTATCAACCAAAAAAGCTGAAGGATAAACGGTTTTTCATTATTGTTTTTAAAATATTTATTTCTATTTATTTGAGGTATATTGCTTATGATACGGAAGCCAAAATCGATTTTCAACCAGATCCAAACATTTCAAAATTTAAACATCAGGTCTCTTTTTTCTAAAATTAAATATTACTCTTGATTTTTAGGTTAATTATGTTTGGGCATCGGTATTTTGTACGAAATGTATTGCCAATGACACATGGGACAAACCATTGACTGAGCCATGCACAATCTGCGGAATACATCGGACCTTTGCTTTTGCCCCGTTTGAATTTGAAGGAACCGAAGTTGATGAATTCACCCTTTGTGATGATCCAATGGCAGCATTCACGGACTGGGTAATACATTTTGAGCAAAGGCAATTGGAAAGATGTGGAGACGGGGATGAAGATTTGGAAGATGCGATGGAAGGAGAAGACGAACCAGACGTTGAATTTTTAATCGGCGGTGGAGAAGAGGATGATAATTGGATTCAAAATGCTTTGACGGCAAAAGATGGAGACAATCCCACAAAAAAACGGAAAAATAAAACACAAACTTTGGTCTATGCGCATGCAGGTAAGTTTAATATATAAATCAGAAATAATTTACATTTTAGGCTCAAAATATGACAATATATTCGCTTTTGGGGAAATATTAAAAAAAGAGAGAATAATTCCGAAATTAGTGAGGAATGGGAATCGCCTTTACAATATGAAAGTTGCGGGAAAAGGCTTGACACCCACTTCATTTCGGGATTCGTATGATACAAAATAATTTTTATAAATAGCATTTTTAAGTTTTCTTATTATCCCAATTCGCCTGGCCAATTTTGTGAAAACATTCGGGTTCGACATGGAAACAAAAAAATTTTTTCCATACCATTTTAACATTGATGAGAACTATGATATTACATTGGATGGTTTGCCCGATATACAATATTATGGACCTGGAAGCATGATGCCAGCCGAAAGAGCTGAATTAGAAGAGTGGTATGCCATTAATAAGGACAAAATTAAATTCAACTTGAACGACCAAATAGCTGCATATTGTTCTCATGGTTATTATCAATTTTTAATTATAAATTTGATCAATTTAGATGTCAAATTACTCGCCACTGGTTTGGTACATATGATAAAATTATTTGAGAAGGTCACAACTCTGGATATAACCGATTCAATCACAATAGCCAGTGCTTGCATGCGCTTTTTCCGCCTCCATTTAAATCCAGACCATTTGGCTATCACACCCCATATGGTAAGAGAGCAAAAATTTGTTAAATCATTTATTTAGGGCTATGAAAAACATGGAAGTCAAAGCATTTTGGGTCGTAAATTTTTAAAATGGTATGAGAGATGGAAAAATGTTTATGTCCGGTGTGCCGAGTCTCCTGAAAAGGAGCTCCGTAATGGCAATTTCTTATTGGATGGATATGTGGAAAGGCCAGGGGAGGAAAAGAATTTAGCGATTGAAGTGAATGGGTAGGTATTTGAGATATTCTTTTTGATAATCCTTTGAAGTTGTTACTGGCATGGGTGCGAGCGCTGTTATCCTGATCCAGACACGATCATTGCAGGTGGATTTCCGGCGTCAACAGTGAGAGAAAGAAATGCCGAACGACTGGTTGAACTGGAGAAAAAATTTGAAGTCGAGGTTTATTGGGAATGTGAGATAAATGCCATGCTAGAAAATGAGGAAAATGTCATCCAATCTGTTGGGAATAATGGGCAATTGGAGACAATCAACATGCGCTCATTTTTTGACAATATTCCCGATTCGGGTCTAATTGATCTTCATGATGCATTTTTTGGGTAATATATCATAAATAAATTAAATATATAAAATTAAGTGGGAGAACGGGTCCTGAATGCATGCTCTCGACAACAGACCGGAATCCTAAAAAAGTGATAAAATACAAAGATTTCAAATCACTTTACCCGTCCAGGTAAATTTTTTATTTTTTCTCATTTTTCAAAAAATTATAAAGAATGTGGAAGACCGATTATCCAGTTGGACATCCTGAACTTGTGGTTATTGATGGCCCAGTTGATTGGCGAAAGCCGGAAGATATTTGTGATCCCGAGACCGGGAATCGGATTATGGGGGTAAATATAGAACTTTTTGATAAAATTCTCATGTATTTAGATTGTAAAATGCTTTGTTGTTCCGCCAAGACATCTCGAAGGAGACATTCCTGTACTCCCAAGCCGTGTTGACAATTATTTAATGTTTTCTGCTTGCAAAACATGCGCAAAAGAATTGAGAGGATGTGGGAAAAAAACGGATTATCAATGCCCTCATTTTACTGATGAAGAGCGCGGGGATTCCGTAACAATACCAACATTGGAACTGGAGATGGCTTTAGAGGTAAAATTGATTAATTAGCAATATTCGATAATTCAAGGCGGGATATCGAGTAACGAGAGTTTATCGTGCATATAATTGGCTTTACATGAACGATTGGGATCAATATCTATTCCGTGATTATTTGGAAAAATTCATGAAGTTGAAATACGAGTCTGAAGGATGGCCGGCCCATTGTCGCGAAGATGGAATTAGTCAAGAAATTTTGGAGCAAAGAAAAAAGGCTTATTTGGATGAAGCCTGGGATCATTATTATATTCGACTTGATCCTGACAATATTGCCTTCAATCCAGGCCTTCGTTTCATTGCCAAAATTTGTCTAAACTCGCTTTGGGGGAGGTAATTTTTCGGGAAAAATCATAAATAAGAATTTAGATTTGCACTTCGTAATCGATTAAGCATCAGTGTAATTGTGGACAATCATGTCGATTTATGTAAATATTTGGACGATGATAAATTGGAGGTGCATATCAGGGAGCAATTGGATGACAAAAATTGGTTGATTTGTTACAAACGGAAGGATGAACATGTGCTCGAACATGATTCGAGCAACCTAGTCATCGCCCTTTGGACCACCTCCGCAGCGAGGATACACCTTTTGAAACATCTTTATCAAGTGAAAAAAGATCGAAAGGATACGGAAATCCTTTATATGGTAAAATGATCAGAAATAAGTTTATAAAGTTACTTTCAGGATACTGATTCAATTCTGTATAGTTATATTGATAAATGGGGTGATCCATTACCAAATGGAAATCAGATGGGGGATTTGGTGGATGAATACCCAAATCATTTGATCAAAGAATTTCTTTGCAGTCAGTTTTAAATTTTCATTATATTTGATTATTCAATAATTGATTAGCTGCGCCAAAAGCCTATGCAATGCGGATGGAAAACAAAGAGACCGGAGAGGAAGAATATGTATGGCGGTTGAAAGGCATTCCTCTCACAGTGGATAATAAGGAAAAAATGGGCTATGATGATTACAAAGAAATGATCAGAAAATTCAATGGCGATGAACCCGAGAAAGCTGAAGAAATATTCCATTTGACAAAAAATTTTCGAATTGAGAAGAAAGGGGCAAAAGGGATAGTAACTGCCCCCATGAACAAAAGATTAAGACCTGTGATTAATAAAGGGGTATTGGTCGATGAATATAAAATTGTCCCTTATGGCTGGTCCAATCCATATTGGTGTGCCACAAATAACCCCTATGATTGTACATGTAAACATAATTTAAATTGAATAAATTTTGTACAATATCATTTTATTTAATTCATAATATTCGGAGTCATAGAATTCGCTGATATATAGGTATTTTGTTTTAATATCTGTGATGGATTCCTTCTCTCTTTACTTCATTCATTTTTGGAACTGTTCCAAATTTATAAGAATATTTACCCAAGATGACGGTTCGTCCTGGCGATAAAAATAAATTTCAAAAATTTATAAACGAATATGTAGGCGTTTTGTTCTAACGTCTGCAATGGATTTTCTCCACCTTAACTACATTCATTTTGGAACAGTTCCAATTTATAAGACTATTTATCCCAAAATGACGGATTGTCCTAGCGCCAAAAATTAATTTTAAATTTATTTAACGCGTGTAGAGGAGTTTTGTATTAATGTCTGCGATGTATTCTCTCTCTCTCTACTTCATTCATTATTGGAACAGTTCCAATTTTATAAGACTATTTATCCTAAAATGACGGATTGTCCTAGCGCAAAAAAATATTTTAAAAAACATAATTAAAATTGAAAAAATTTATACAATTTCATTTTCTTTAATCCAATAATTATTAGGATAATCTATGAATTTAACTAATAATTCTTTACTTCCATCTTTGTTCTTTCTTTTCTTTAATACTTTTTCAATCCTATAACTTGTCTTATCATCAATTTTTGTCTTGACCAACTCTGGCTTATAAAATCGTCCTTTTACTTTTTCCCCTGAGTGACTTTTTAATTCATAATATTCCGGGTCCGTAGAATGGGGCTGGTCTACAGTATATATATGATCGGAACGTGCGGGAAAATAGCCTTTATCGAAAATCTGCTTAGGCTTTGTAATCCTGACTGCATCTCCTTTTTGAAGTTTGGTTGTTGTTTTCAATTTATCTTTGTCGCCATAAACTTTTTGCCAAATAGTCGGCCAATTCTTCTCATTAATTGACGATGGCTTTACCCCTGTCGACCGGGAAACAGAATTATTTATTGCTTTGAGAAAATCGGGTAAAGGAGTAACCCAATCCGTTGTATTCTTTTCAGAAAAATACTTGTAAATTCTATAAAGTAAAAATGAATTATTAAATAATATTAACCTCGATTTAATTGTCCTCAAAGCACGTTCGGCTACACTAGCCTTAATTTTACTATCCTTTGCCGCATATTTCTCAATTCGATATTCTTCAAAAAATTTTTTCATTTCCTTTGATTCAAATTCTAATCCCCTATCAGTATAGATGGACTTTGGGGGAAAAGGCATTTGTTTGAAAACCTCCTCAAAGGCTTTTTTCATGTCCGTCGCCATCTTGCTTTTAGTCGGTGCAGCGAACATTTGTCTGGACAGCACACATACGCCCAATAACAAATAACGCATTCCTTTATTTGTTTCGCGCAATGCTTGAAAGTCTCCCAAATCGAATTGTACATCTAAAACATTCTTTCTGAAATTTCTTAGATTTATTACCTGTCAAATATCCTGTAGGGATCGTTCTTGCCCGAGGAAATCTTTTTCTTGCTTGTTTAAATAGAGTAAAAGTTCGATTGGCTTCAGCGAAATCCAAAATTTGTCTCCTTGGAATTTGTGGATATTTCTCTTTTATCGCTTTAATGAGGGCCTCAAGACTGCTGTAGGAGCCTGGGTTTTTTGGGTCAGTATACACTTTATTTATTTTTTCCATTTGACCGGCCGGAATAAATTTGGTTTTCCTTTTCCTGTCTGATGATAGAAATCGTGTAATAATTCTCTAGCTTCTGGATCAGCCATAAGATTCTTCTTCAAATAAGTCATCCCAGAAGGAGATGGAGCATTTACCATTGTAGGGCGTATCAATCTTTTCACAGCCCAAGTTAAATCAGAGTTATTCACCGGCTTTCCAGTTTGAGGATTTAAAATTTTTCCTTTTGATACCCCGAATTTTTGTGGGCTTTTTTCTATCATGCTCAATAATTTTTCGACTTTTATCTCGTCGGCTTGTCTTTTCGCTTCAGAAGCTACGCGGGCCCCTCTTATTTTTGGTGTAACGGGTGATTGCTTTTTCCTTGGTGTCGGAGTACGTTCATCGTCAAAAGATGAATAGCTAGCCCCATTAGATGTGCCCGTTCGAGACTCTGCTGAACTCTTTGCAGTTTTGTAATTATTTTCCTCGGGTTCAGAAAATCGAACACTCGGTTCCGATTGTTTTATATCGACACTTTCCAAATCACCCTCATCATTTACAATTGCCACTTTCAATGGCTCTTTTGGCGTATTTCCAGCTTTTAGGATTCTTATATTCCTAGGATCATTACTCAATTGAACTTTTATCGGTTTATCCTTTGTCTCTTTTCTTGCCCTAAGATACCGCCGTAGTTGTTGGTTATAAAGAACATTTTTTATGGATAGATTTTTCCTTTTCCTTCCTTTCACTTTCTTTAATTGCGTCTTTTCATATTCTAATGGGCCATGTTCAGGGAGATCATCTGTCTTTATTTCTTCTTTATTTGTCCTCAAACCTTTGTAAAGGTCCATTGGTAGAAGTATTAATTTTTTAGCCATTTCCCGTAATTTTTGTAATTAAATGGTGGGCTGCTTCAACAAGTATAGGTGCTAACAATGCGCCTATAACCGCTTGACCTCCTTGCTGGTTTGAATATATTTTTCTGGCTCCTTTTTCACTTCTTGCTCTGGCAATTTTTCGAATATAATTGGCAAAGGGTAATAATTTTTGACGTTGTTTTTGTGTCAATTTAAATTGTCCACTCAATATATTAGAGCTAATCTCTGTCAATGATAAAAGCTCATCCGAATTCGCATTATTGATTATTGCCTTCCATTTTTTAGTTGAGTGGGTCTTGGCTATTTTCTTTAAGAAATTAAAGTTTTTTATTATTCTCTCTCCAACATTTTGCCGTTCCTTCTTTCTTCTACCCATTTTTTGGGGTGAAAACTATTTGCTCTTCCTCGGGAAAAATATTTGTTCTTAGTCGAATTAAATTATTTGATGCTGCGTGCAAATTAACTTTAAATATAAATTTTAGTTGATAATAATTTTAAAAAAAAAACCTAATAAATAACCGTAGGGCTCGGCACAAGCTTGTTTATATGCGTCTAAAAAATAGGAACTTTCTTTTGGAAAAAGTTGATGCGCCAAATTTCTAATGCTCAGCATATCATTCTAAAATCAAATTTAAATATAAATATATATATATATATATATTATACAGGAGCTCTCGTCAAAAAAATATATTGCGCATTTGTTCTAGGGACTCTCATTGCTTTGTCGAATAAATTTTGACTAAGAAAAATCACAGTAAAATTATTATGATGTGATTTTTTTGTGAATAAATCAGCCAATCTTTTTGGCTCTATTTCTCCCATCATATCGTCAAGCACAAGTACAAACGGTTTTAATACTTGATTTAACTCATCATCACTAGGGATTCCCGCACGAACAATTACACCATCTCTTTCTAAACCGGGAATAAGTTCGGAAAATTCACCATAGCACCATACTAATAAATCAAATAAATTAATAGAAAAAAATGAAATTACCTATAGACTCTGGTTTAGGATGGAATAAATTTGAAGTATTCTTTAAAATTCTTAACACCAACTGGGTTTTACCCGAATTAGATGGCCCAGAGATAATTATTCCACTAGGAATCAGTAATTTTAATTCATTTTCAGATAAAGAAGGGTATTCCATTTTAAAAAAATTTATCTAAAATAAGAAATAAAATTAAACATTTGGTTGGGGTATAATTTCTGGCTGATCTTTTCCTCCTTCTTCTTGCTTTTCATCAATTCTTTTCAATGGTAAATTGAAGACTTTATTTCGCGCACTAATGCGCATCCATTGGCTCCCATCAATTTCGCGCACTTGATCGAATGGTAAAAATCGTTCGCCCCCCTTGAGTCTTGTGGAAAAAACGGAGACACCGGTTGGTTGAATCACATAATCCACCTCTACTGTTCCGCTTTTGCATCGAGAACACCGTCC
Organism: Pratylenchus scribneri; assembly: GCA_030063045.1. NCBI lineage: Eukaryota > Metazoa > Nematoda > Chromadorea > Rhabditida > Pratylenchidae > Pratylenchus > Pratylenchus scribneri. Next base: position 137,270 of record JAQSEB010000065.1, read on the forward strand.
AGGGAGATCCCATGGAATAAAACGTGGGGTCAAAAGACGGGAACGGCTGAAAATTAAGATAAATTCGCATTTTCACTGTGTAACCTGTAAACAGTAATGCCTGTAGTGTTTACAGAAAATTCAATTTCTGGGGAACTTGCCATTTTCCGTCGATTCAGGTGGCCAGAGATAATTTTTGAAATTTAAATATTCGGCGTAATCCTTTTCTGTTCTACTTTTTTCCTTGATTTCTTCCTCTTCTTCTTCAATTCCAAGCAATACTAAATATAGAAAATATATTTATTTATTTGAGTTTAAGAACCTATTGGATAATATTTGCTGTGTCCTTTATTATGGTATTCCACAACACACTTTAATTTGGGGTAAAGTAATCTAATTCGATATTTGACGTAATAATATTGAATTATTTTTACGTCTAAAAAAGAAAATTAATTAAATATTTATTATTTATTACCAAGAAAGCCTTCAAAAGCATATAATTCGGCGGCAGACTTTAAAGTTATTCCTCCAAATTTCACTTCTTTCTTTTCTCCTTGTTTGTCACAATATGTGGTGAACAATTTTTTCCCTTTCAGATATTCTTCCACGGAATTTTTCGTGATCGGGTTATTCAAAAATTCTTGAAGATGTTTTGGCTCACAGTAAAGCAATTTAGAGAGAGCAACAGTCAAAGGTGTAAGTACCATTTTTATTTGGTTTTTAGAATAAATGGAGTATGGTAATGGTTGGAATAAAGTAAAGTTTTCCTACCGTAGGCGTCCTTTATGGGTCTCTGACCTAATCGATAATTTATTTTCTCTAGTTATTATGGAAAAATTATGCCTAGTTTTAAAATTTTTTCGCTGTGTATGGTAGTGGTTAGAATAAGACGCAGTCTTCCTACTGTAAGCGTCCTTTTGGCTCTCTAACCTAATCGATAATTTATTTTCCCTTGCCATTGTGGAAAAATGATGACAATTTTTTTTGGCGCCAAAATAATCGCGTCCCTTTTTCAACCAATCGCAGCCCAAGACACAGTATGCTTCACGCTAAAGTTTCGAACCATAGACCTCCAATAATTTAGAATCTAGAGCAAAAACAATGGACTAAATTGTTTCAATATATTTTGGTTTATTGTTCCATTTAATTCAGATATCTCATTAAATTAAAATAAAAATGTCTGCAATGAAAACTGAGAACCAGAAACGAAAACGTAATGCTCCAAATGGTTTGATAAGTGATTGAATTATTAATTAATTATTTATTTAGAAAATGAGGAACAAGTTGATAACACGGGAAAAGACGAGATTGAACAAAAAATTGCCCGCATAGATCTTGCTTTGGAAAAGGAGGAAGAGAATGTCGAGGAAAAACTGCCTGGAGTTTTTGGTCAAAATAAAATGTTCTGGAAGGTTAATATTTTTATATCTTTCAAAAATAATTTTAATAGATTGGCCGACCAAAATATGGGATTTTCAATTTCCAATGCGACATGTGCCGTGACCGAAACATGAAATTGGCTAATGACCTACGCTTTAAAGTCTATGAAACTGGCACAAAGGTTTTATTCTATTGATTATTTAGATATTAATTTATTTAAAGGGCGAATATATTTTCGCACACTGTCAATTTTACTGCGAGAAATGCGTTCAAGTCAATTTCGAAATTACTGATACGATGATGAAGAACAATGGAAAGCCAAAGAGCAATTTTGTGAATTTCTGGCAGAAGTGATTCCCATCGAATTACAGAAATCATTCTTATTAATTTACTATTTTTAAAATGAGCAATTCCTTCTATTTAATTGTTCCCAGTAATACTCCTGGATTTCCTGACAATCGAACGAATAAATTTAAAATCCATTTACCTAAAAAATTAATTTTTGATGGCTCTTGGGTTGTTGGATTAACCGGTATAATTTACCCTAATAGGTATATTTTTAATTGGAATATTTAAATAATTCATTTTGAAGTTGGGCCACCATTGGTACAGTTTCGAAACAATATATTATTGTTAATTTGAAAGATGGGAGAAAGTTTCGATTTTTTGTCCCGAGTGGTTCATTTATTACTCCCGAACAACTTGAGCATGGAATTTACAATGGAATGATCCAAAAGTTGGAGTCAAAACTTAACATTACATCCAGAAAGAGACGAGCTTTGATCGATGAGGAAGGAGAAATAGAAGACGTCGAAGATGTAATTGAGGAAACTGAAGCTCCAGTTTATTCTACAAGTAAAGCCAAGGAAGAAGCCGAACGTAAGGCTCGAGAAAAAGAAGCTAAACGTAAAGCAAAAGAAGAAGCAGATCGTAAGGCTCGAGAAGAAGAATCTAAACGTAGAGCGAGAGAAGAAGAAGCTAAACGTAAAGCCAAGGAAGAGACCGATCGTAAGGCAAGAGAAGAAGAAGTTATACGTAAAGCGAAAGAGGAAGAAACTAAACGTAAAGCCAAGGAAGAGGCCGATCGTAAGGCAAGAGAAGAAGCTGCAAGGAAACAACAGGAAGAGGTCATTAAAAATGCTCAAGAGGCAGCAAGATTAGCTGAGGTAGACCGGAAGAAACAAGAAGAAGAAACCAAAAGAATTAAACAAACCGAATCAGAGTCGATGATTCCAGTTTATGGGCAAAACAAAGATGGTCTTTCCTATGGGGTCTACAGATCAATTTATACAGTGGAAGGAAAAGACCCACACCCCGAACTACATTATATGCATGAAAAGGATCGTTATTTTTATGTTTCTTCTCGGGATAAGTACATGAAAAAATATAATTTGAAAATCGAGAATTTTGTTGAACATGTACAAAAAAATATTGAAGAATTCAAGGAGATGTTTGAACGAGAGGAGTACAATGAAGATTACTCAAATAAATCAGAACAAATGAAAAGAGAAATATTAGAAATAGCGAAGGGGATCCAATTTTATTACTTGGATGATATTTCTCGTTTCAAATTAAAAATTGCAAATGATCAAATTGCCGATATTGTACTTTCCGATCAATTATCTTATGTACTCGGGTATGAAAAGGGCCAAGTGATCAGGGATGGTGAAGTGGCTAAATATATGGTGGATTTGCATGGAGGAGTGAGTCATCTTTGTGTGTATCTTAACAGTGGCTTGATGGTTCTCTAATATTTTCTATAAATTTCAAAAATTAATTCAGGAAAGCATGATCATTGGGAATAAATTTGCGAATTTATTACAGGTTATTGCAGTTGAGGGTAAAGTCGGTCAAGTAATTGAGAAGAATTTTCCCTCACCATTGTTCCATAAAATAATTGCCAAAGATTTGGACGTAATTGATGTTGAAATAAGATCATTAACCGGAAGAGAAGTCCCATTTGAATTTGGACAAGTTATATTAACCCTCCAATTTAAAAAATCATTTGTATTTTGACAAGTTATATTAACCCTACAATTTAAAAAATCATTTGTATTTGATAAAATTAAATAAATGGTCCGTGTTATATTTGACGGGTCTAATTTACGTCTTGGAAAATTCCATCAAGTTGGATCGGGTCCAATAGAATATTTTTCTGGATTGCCACCTTACCAAAGGGGTTTTGGCCATGGTTCAATAAGGCAGAGAGGAGCAGGAGTAGGAAGAGTTCTGAGAAGTCTTTGGAGATATTTGAAACCTTTGGCATCAGCTGTTACCCCAATTGCTATGAATGTAGGAAAGGAGATTGGAAAAGAGGGTTTAGCGACAACAGCAAGAGTATTGAATAAGGTGGAAACTCATAAAATATATTTCTAATGTACGAAATTTAGGTAGTAGAAGGTGGAGACATAAAGGAAGCAATAATTGGGGAAGGAAAAGAGGGCGTTCGAGAGCTTATGACCAAAGCAGGTCTACAAAGTGGAAGTGGAAAAAGAAGGCGAAAAGTGACCCCCCACCGAAAATCTGGAGTCATTTTAAAACCAAACGATTTTATTGGACAAACTGTTCCGGAAAGAGCTCTAATTAAAAAGAAAAGAATTGATAGTCTAGGATATTATTAAAAATGCTGTATAAAAAAGTGGATGTTTCATCGGCAGACAGTATATCGAGTGGTTTGGATTTTTTTACAACGCCCCCCACAAATTGCGCTATATCCAATTCAGCCAATAGAGAATATTTAACGGTTATTTTATTTATTAATAATTACTAATGATTATTTTAGTTAAATCCAATTAGTTCTACCCCTTTCCATTTTAAAATACACCCTATTACAAGTTATATAGACTTGAGTAAGATCTATATTTTGACTGAATGCCGAATAAGGAAAGTGGGTGATGATGGATTGCGTGTGAATTTGGATGCAGGTGAAGTGGTTTCCTCAATTCAAATGCCAGGAAGCACATGGATTAAGGATATCAAGATTATGATAAACCAAAGGGAAATATATTCGTCAAACCAATTGTACAGCTATAAGACCTACTTGGATACGGAACTTAGCTATCCGAAAGAAGCAAAAGATAGTTTTCTCAGTGTTACTGGTTACAAAAGAGACAAAAAAGATCCAGATTCTATTGCTGATGAAGGTTATGTAGCAAGGAAAAATATGTTTGCACAAAGCAAGACAGTGCAATTGATTAGCAAACTTTCGACGGATATTTTCAATCAAGACCTATATTTGATAAGCAATGTTGAAATGGATATAGAAATTACGCCGCAAACAGATGACTTTATGATTATCCAGCAAAAAACTGTAGTTGAGCCCCCCGCAACCCACACTAAATACGTTTTTGAAATTACGGATGTTCGGCTGCTTGTAAAAACAATAGATTTGATGGACGGTTTGAGTCTAGACATTGCAAAACAATTAGATGTTCAGCCAGCTAGATATGGAGTGAGAAAATCATTCATGAAGTCTCTGTTTATCACTCAGGGGAGGACTGATTTTGTCGCTAATTTATTCACTGAGGAGTATGTGAAAAAAAAAATTTAAATAATTTTAAATTAATTATTCAGGGTTCCAAGACGTGTAATGATCGGAATAGTCAACAATTCTAGATATATTGGAGATAAATTCGAAAGCCCATTCAAATTCACTCATTTTAATGTACAAAATATTGAGTTGAGAGCAAATGGGAGGTCTTATCCCCAATACAATTACAAGTATTTTTATTTCTTTTTATGTTTCTAAATAAATTTAAGTTTAAAATATGGTTCCGATAATTATGCTCAAGCTTACCATGATACTCAAGAACATTTGGGCTTTGCATATACTAATGAAAGTAACGGAATAGATTATTCGATGTTCAAAAATGGATGGTGTATTTATGTATTTAATTTGACTAATAGTCAAGAGGATTCGGAAGGATTTGAATTGGTTAAAGACGGGTGCACATCAGTAGAGATTCGATTTTCTACTCCAGTCCCTGCTGGAGGCGTCACTTTAATTGCCTATGCTGAAGCCGATGGGCTTATTCTCATTGATCGTGAATTTCTTTATTATTTTATGAATCATTTTAACTTTTTCCAGGAAATCGAACTATTACATCTGATTTAACAGTCTAAATGACAGTAAATTATTCAACTGCCCCTGATTTTATTCCCCCGCAAATAATTACAACACCCCCGGGAATAATCTCTTGTTTTGCTGAGAGTGCTGAGTCATCGCCTTGGAATTTAATCCTTTGTTTAATTTATTTTCTGGGGACCGGTGCAGCAACAGCTTTTGCTCTTTATCTCTATTTGCGGGATAGGAGCAGAAATGCACATTAAAGAATGAACACTGCTACGATTAATAAGCTGCTTTCTGAGCATCCTGCTACCACGAAATATTTTAAGGGAGTTTTCCCTTCCGATGGTATTCCAAAATGCGCGAATTTTCCGTGCTCAATGGTTGTAAATTTGGTTGGAATTAGTCGGAAATTATTTTAAGATATAAAGTATTTTAGGATCCATCTACTCAAAAAGGATCACATTGGTGTTGCATATGGGCCGAAAATCCGTTCCATGCTTTTTATTTTGATTCTTATGGGGACCGTCCAGAAGGAATGATACTCGATTATTTAAAGAAAAATTTTAAAAAAATTACATATAATAATACGAAATTTCAAAATTTGTTTAGTTCGATGTGTGGTCCTTACACTATGATTGTAATTGTTTTATTATCTTTAGGTCTGAATTATACTTCTATATTAAAATTATTTTCTCAATATAATTCCCCAGATCAATTTATTAATTATTTTTATTCTTTATTTTTTAAAATAAATATATAAAAAAATAAATATTTATTTGCGATTAATCTTTCGAAAACGTGTTAATTGATGATTCAATTCGTTTTAATTCTTCAATTCCATGATTTTCCAAAATTTTTATCGTTTCAATAAAAGCATCACGTTCCAAAAAGTCACATATGTCATCGCCACATTTACGAATTTCTAATTGATGTTCATGTTCTTCTTTAAAAAGTAGAGGATAATAAATGGCAAAAAATTGTCCCTTGAAATTTCGAATAAGTCGTTCCCATGATGACGGGTCCTTTTTGATCTTTTTTTCCAGATCAATAAATGAAGGCAATTTTTCTTTGATCTCTTCATCGGCTATTCCACGTAATCGCCAGAGCAGTGGTAAATTTTCCCAATTTTTGCATAATTTAACCGAAAGCTCAATTAAAGTCCGATAACTAAAATATTCAGTCATGAATTTTTCGTACATCTGAATTTGCGGTAATATTTTCTTTTCAAAAATTACTATCAGTTATAATCATTGGTAAATAATTTAAACTCAAAATAATTTTTATTTAAGCAAAAATGATTTTATATCCAAAAGAGGCAGAGAATCCATAGCAGACATTAAAACAAAACGCCTCCATATGCGTCGCTTATATTTTTAAATTTAATTTTTGGCGCTTAGATAAATCGTCATTTTTTTTGGATAAATAGTCTTATAAAATTGGAATTCTTCCAAAAATGAATGAAGTAGTAATGCGTGCATATGGATATATGATTTGGCATTCTGTTTTAATTAAATAAAAATAATTAAAAATTTATTTGAATTGGATAATTTGTCTCAAGTTGGAAGAATTCCAAAAAAAAAATGTTAGAGTGTACAGGGTAGACTATGTGAGTTGGATACAATGTCTTGTCTTTCTGTTTTCCTGTAATTAATTAATTTGAAAAAACTATTTGTTTGAAAAATCGAATTAATCCTGTCTTTTAAATTGAATCTTCTTCAAAAAATATTTAATTGCTGAAATAATGAGAATTCGCTACTATCATCCAGATCATATACCAATTGCCATCCATCAAAGTTAATTTTTTCAAAAAATGTTAATATATATTTTAATTTAGTGATGAACACACACAAATATTGTATGCTGCACAAGTATTACTTCAAAAAGGACGAGAGCGAGCCACATATTCTCTGCATCTACCGCTTTCGTGGGATTCCCGCAAACAATAACCGAAATCATTTGGTTGGACATGTAGTTGAAGAGCAATGGATGAACAAAACTTGTATTTCATCGGAGATACTTCAAGGTTTTTCTGATCATTGATTTCAATAAAAATTATATTTTTATTAGAACGAGGTCTTATTTCCTCTGAATTTTCCCATGTGGTCTTCATCTGGTTCACGGATTATTTGCCACATGTCCCCTGGCTCCGTGTAACAATCGATCTTCTTGACGAGAAATCCGATAAAGAGATAACGATTAATTAATTTTGAATAATTCAATGTATGCAATTCATATGCATAATATTATTTTTAAACGGATAAAGATCAGAAAAAGAAATAATGTTTAATATCATGTCGTTTAAAAGTGCTTTAATTTGACATTTTAAATTATAAATAAGCAATAGGATATAAGCGTTATGCCTCTCTCAGATATGGCCCACCAAAATGGCATATATAGTTGTCCGCTCGTACGTACGCGTTGCTGCAATAGTGACCCAATAGACATACGCTCACTCTTCGCTCCCTCATTGTGAACCATAGACAGCCGCTCGCGCATCTCTGACTCTCCCAACTAAGCCTATAGGTAAGCGCTGCTCGGTGATTCTCCCAAAAAAAGTAAGCCTACAGATGTCCGCTAATATACGGTAGGATTACGGTGGTGGTTTTCCCGACCCTTACTACTGGCAACTATAACAGAAACAAGAAAATTTGAAAAAGCTTCTTTTATTTCATCAAAATGTTAAACCCTACAATTTTATTTTTTAAATATCATTGAATATTATTTTTTGAAAAAAAATTTCACTTTTTTGTATTTTAAGATTTTTTTTCAATTTTTAAAGGATTGTGAAAAATTTTTTGAAAAATTTCGATTTTCGATTTCGATTGTCGAAATTTCGACGTTTTAGTTTCGTTTCGATTTCGATTTCGATTTCGATTTGGAAGTGAGTTTCGATTTCGAAGCAAATTTCGATTTCGATTTTTTTGAGTTTCGACCCCAGCCCTGATGAGCATTCCTTTTTTCGCGTATCCCTCAATTTGGAAATCAAATTCCAGAAATTAGGAAATATCATCCTTTGCGCAAATATTATTTTCTCCGATTTACGAAAGCAAATGATTATCGAAAAAATACAAAAATATTTGGACTGGAATTATTTTGTCATATGCCTAAAGTGTCGCCCTTGCCCAGGGACGGATTTATTTATTGCCACAACTAAAAATCGTAGTCAAAATATGGCAAATATTGGGCTAAAAATGGCAATATAAAAAATTCCAAAAATTCAGAAAATTTCTGAAAAAAAATTCGGATTTTTTCAATATTATTTCTTAAAATAATAAATCAAAATATTAAAATATATAATGTAAAATTTTTTAAAAAATAATAATATAAACATTTTAATGAAAATACTGGAAATTTTTGAAAATTTTTTAAAAACAATTTTCTAAAAAATTCTTAGATAACTTTTTCTTATTTCTTTAGGGAATATTTTTTAATATCAATTAATCATTTTTTTTAGTTAATAGAAAAGCAGTAAAAACATCTGCCGCCTTTCTTAGAATGTACAATTCACCTCAGAATCTCTTCCAATAAAATGTCGGTTTCTGATGCTATTCAGTCAAAGTAGACAGCTGAAAATTTTTAAGGAAATCTTTTGGACCCTAGAAATATTAATTTATAAATTATCGGCTTATTTTTTGATATATTCTTTTCATTATTTTATTTTAATTTAATTGAAAAGCCGTGAATAAAGATTCAATTTAATTAATCTCCAAATGAAAAATGATTTTTTGACTAAAAATCATTCTTAAAACATTCAAATATTTCTCATAAAGGGATGAATTGATTAGATCTAAATTTAAAAATTATCGAAAAATTTTGGTTACTTTAAACTGTTGAATAGATAATATACCCATTGTTATGTTAAAAATTTAATTTAAAAATTTTTTTATCAATTTTTAAAAATCTTTTTATCAATATTGAATAGATAAAATTTTAGTAAAAATGATTGGCTTCTTCGATGTCTTTCTTTTTTCACTTACAATTGCCATTATGATCCTTCAAATCTATTTAATTTGGTTGGTCCTATGTAAAACGCCAAAACGCATGGAATCATTTCGTTTTGCACTTTTCATGCTTTTGGTAATAAAATAATTTATTTTTAAAAGTAAAATAATTTTAAATTTAATTGTAGTATTTTTAATTTATAATATTTTTAATCATTTATTTATATTATAATTCCAAAAAATTAAAAAAAGCTTTTATTTATAAAATTAATTTAATATATGTCCAAGTTTTAATATCGACTCATTATAAAAAATTTTTCATTTAAGCAAAATGAATTTTTCCTCACTCTTATCATTGGGTTCATCCTGGACCCGGATTTAATAATTTTTGAAGCTGGTTTCCAAGGCGGAATTGTGAATGGCCTTGCCCGCTTCCTTGGGCCTCAAGGCGGCAGATATGGAGTAAATTATTTTTTATTAGTATTTTTTTTTTGGAATTTTTAAATTATTATTTACAAGTTTGCTATTGCAATGTTTTTTGGCGCTTTCGTTTTTTGTAATCAAGTGTATTGTTTGATATTTCGATACACGGCTGTTCAACAAAATTACCCAAAATTGCATAAAAAATTCAATAAATGGACAACACGAATTGTCTTCACACTCTTCGCCATTGCAATTTGTGCTATTTGTGCGATTATGGGATTCTATGCAATGGCCGATCCAAATGTCCCTAAAATTATTCATTTAATAAATTAAACTAATTAGTAATTTTATAATTAAATAATAAATAAAAGTAATATTTTAAGAATATCATTTTATTTACTAATAATAATAAGTCACAGGAATTTATATTTTTTTTTATTATATTTTATAAAATAGATTTTTAATTAATTTGTAAAAAATAAATTTTAAATATTAAAAAAAATTTTTTTTGCAATTAAATTTTAATTTTTTTAATTAAAAAATAAATATAAAAGAAAAGAAAAAATTAATTATTTATTATTATAATATTGCAATTGCAATTTTTTAAAATATTAATTAATTAAATTTGCACTCAAAATTTTTAAGGAAATTCAAGAAAAAATCGCCCAACCTTTTCATGCAAATATGATGACCGATGAAATTGCGGTCAAAATGGCCCAAAATGGCAATGTTTACATTTTGTTAAGTACCCGCGAAGGAATGCGTCAATTTGGCTTTTTCATAATTGTCTCCTATCCGATTGTCACAATATTGAGTATCATCTTTTCCGTCCTCATTTTTCGGACAATCCATCGAAATGTGGCACATTTCACTGCACACACATTCAAACTTCATCGACAATTGACTGCATTACTCATTGTTCAAGTATTTTTTTTATTTATTTTGGGATAATTGTTTACTTGGTTCAAATCATTAAGTGAATATTATTTTTAATTTTAAGCAAATTTATACATTCTGATTGGGTTTGAGAGAAATTGGAGTTATGACGAAAAAAAGGCAAAATAAATCAAAATTTTCCTTATTTTATTCAAAACTTTTTAGCAAATAGATTTTAGCCAATTATTTTGATATAAAAATAATTTTTAAAACGAACTTACTGAAAACCCAAGTGGATTGGATTGAAGTTTTATCTAACAGCTTAAAAGATTGCCAAGATATTGTTTAAAAAAATTCAGAGATTGAGAAATTCCCTTATTAATTATAATGAAAAAATTTGTCTAAATTCTAATTATATGTCTATTAGAGTGTTGACAACCCTCACCCTTAAATAATTACATATTTTTATTCCCTTTCAGTTTTGTTTGCCCATAGTCTTCCTGATTGTTCCAGTGTGTTATGCTTTCATTGTAGTCATTTCTGGAATAACAATTCCCGGTTTCAGTGGCCAAATATCCATTCTTCTTCTCACACTTTATACAATGGCAAATTCCCTTGTTACCCTTTTATTTATTGCCCCATATCGAGAGCATACTCTTCGAATATTTGGACTGAAAAAGGCGGCATTACCTAAAAGAAGGATTTCATTAAAAACAACGCAACAACATCCAGTGGAATCTCAGTTTAATAAAATTGTAACAGCCGAAGGTCAACGACCGGTCATTGAGCCCGGACAAAATGGATTTTAATAAAAGTTTTTGATTATAAAATAAAGATTACAACAATGAATTTTAATTGTTTATTATTTTATAAATTATTTAGTATTCGAATTATGTTTTATTGGGTTTAATTTCATCCATATTAAGTCTGAAAACAAATTTTATTTCCGCCTAATAAAATACATTTTACAAATTTTAATTCCCCCTGCTGGTGAAACAGATTTTTATTCCGCCTGATGAAATACATTTTAATTCCGACTAGTGAAACACATTTTAATTCCGCCCTATGAAACACATTTTAATTCCGTCTATTGAAAAACATTTTAATTCCGCTTGATGAAAACACATTTTAATTCCGTCCTGGTGAAAACACATTTTAATTCCGTCTATTGAAACACATTTTAATTCCGCCTGATGAAAACACATTTTAATTCCATCTGATGAAAACTGAAAACACATTTTAATTCTGCCTGATGAAAACACATTTTAATTCCGACTAGTGAAACACATTTTAATTCCATCTGATGAAAACACATTTTAATTGCCATTTTTATAGCCTCTGGAATGAGGAAGACCCAATCAAAATAAAAACATTCATGAGCGACACAGACGAAAACAATTCTCTACATCGTTTCCTTTGGAATTTGTGGGATTTGGAATAAAATAGAATTTATGGAAAAATATTATAATTTGATTGGCATTTCTTAGATCAAATTGAAATTTTTTTGAAACGAATTTTTTATTATAATTCGAGCATTTTTTGATTGACTATTTAACGGATTTAAAAGAAGATAAATTTTTATTTGTCGATTTCGATTTTGACTTTTATTTAAATATAAATTTTTCAATCAAATTTGATTTTAGTCAATAATAAGCACAAAAAGTAAAAATTCGATGGAAATTTTAAAATTTTTCTTTATCTAATAATTTATATAATTTTAAATTCGTCCGGGGTCGATTCCACAATAGACAAAGGGCGGTACAAATATGGGCGATTCCACAATGGTACAAATATAAAGTTTTTGGCTTCTAATAAATCAGAAACTGGTTTTAGACCACACAAACCTTATACCATTTTGTAGATCTCATCGAGGCGCATCGATTGGTATATAATATGTTAACTTTTGGCCCAAAATAAGAAAGTTTAAAACCAAAATCAGGAAAAAAGGTTTAAATGGTTTAATACTCTTTATTTTTCCAAATCATAACAAATTGTATACCAATCGATCCGTCTCGATGAGATCTACAAAATGGTATAAGATTTGTAGAGCCTTTCTAATTTATTAGAAGCCAAAAATTTTATATTTGTACCATTGTGGAATCGACCTAGCACCTTTTAAATTATTTAAATTTATTTACTAATTAAATGATTAAAAATTAATTAAATTGATGTTCTCTAAATTTTGAATTCCAGAATTTTGTACATTGGCCAATATCAGTAATCTTTCAAGCTATTAATGAAATCTATATGTTACCGGCGAAAAGTGGAAATCGGGCGAAACCGGTTTTGCCTAGGCGAAAGTGGAAATCACACACTATCTCGTCGAAAGAAGCAGAGCATAAACCTAACCTTAGACCCATAGTCCTTACCTAAAACCATGCCTGCCTAACCCTAACCCTAACACTAGCCCTAGTTTTTTTATACAATACAATCAAATCATTTATTAATTATTATGTTATTAATAAAATTAAAGTGATATTTACCCGGAAATTGTTAAAGCTGATATTCACGTGAAAAATTTATTTGGTGCAAAAAAAATTCGCGTACGCAAATTTCATACTAACAAAATCTCAATTAATTATGACTAATGACCTAATATGAATTAATTTTCAAAATTTGTATTTCCCATTTTTCGAAAATTAATCGAAAGTCAGAAGCATAGCAGATGTTTTTTTATCTTTATTAATATCAATTCTTCATTTTCTTTACTTTTAATTAAAAGAAAAGTAGTAAAAGCATCTGCTGCGTTTCATAGAATTGTCCACTCCATAGCAGAATCGCTCTCCACTATAAAAGGTGATTTCTGATGTTTTTCAGCCAAAGTATTAGAGAGCTGAAAATTTTCAAGGAAATATTGGTGCTTACAATTAGAAATAATAATTTTTTGATTATATTCTTTTCATTATTTTATTTTATTTTTAGTGAAAAACTTTGAAAAAAGATTCAATTTAGCGGAAATTTTTAGAAGCAAATAAAATTTTTTGGAAATGTAAAATTATTTTTTCGATTAAAAATCATTTTAAAACTCATATAAATAGTTTATCTATCCCTAGTTTATGAATGAATAGATGACGGCAAAATTTTTAAAAAAATTTTCAAATTTTTTCTTATATCAAATTTTGGATCTATTATTAATACGAAAAGTAGGGACACTTATAATAATATTTTTTTTATTAATTAATATTATTAATAAATCTGTTTTTCACTTTTCTTTTGAATAGATAAAATTCATTTAAAAATGATTAGCTTCTTCGATGCTCTTCTTTTTTCACTTACTGTTGTCACTATGCTTTTTCAAATTTATTTAATTTGGCTGGTCCTTTGTAAAACGCCGAAACGCATGAAACCATTCCGATTTGCACTTTTCATGCTTTTGGTACTTTAATAATTTTTCTAAAATATTTATAAATTTATTATGAATTATAAATAAAATTTAATATTTTTAGCCACTTATTTTAAATAAAGTTAAAATTTTAAATTTTATATACAAAATTAAATTAATAATAAAATTCTAAAATAATATTTTAATTATTGATAAAATATTAAAAAATAATAAAATTTACATTTAAGCAAAATGAATTTTTCCTTACTTTTTCCATTGGCTTCATTTTGGATCCGGATTTGATCCTTTTTGAAGTCGGTTTCCAAGGCGGAATTGTGAACGGGCTTGCTCGCTTTCTAGGGCCCCGTGGCGGCAAATATGGGGTAAATTATTTTTAATTGCTAATTATTAGAATTATTAAATTTTTTTCCTTTCAGTTTGCAATTGCAATGTTTTTTGGTGCCAGCGTTTTTTGTAATCAAGTAAATTGCTTGATATTTCGTTTTGTGGCTGTTCAACAAAATTACCCAAAATTGGATATAAAATTCAATAAATGGACTACAAAAATTGTTTTTATTATTATTTCCACTACAATTTGTGCTCTTTGCTCATTTATGGGATTTTTTGCAATGGCCGATCCTAAGGTATATTTTTTATATTAAAAAATATTTTGTTTATTTTTAATTATTTAAAAAAATATCTTTTCTTATATGATGAATTAAAAATATGAATAGAAACATTTAAATTTTATCTTTTTAAAAAAATTATTTTTAACATTTTAAGGAAATTAATGATATCATCACTTATAAAGTTCCAACTTTTTACATTTCCGATGAAATTGCAGCAAAATTGGCACAAAATGGGAATGTTTACATTTTATTGAGTAAATATGATGGAATGCGTCAATTTGGATATTTCATTATTGTATCCTATTCATTGGTCACAATATTGAGTATCATCTTTTCCGTCCAAATTTTTCGGACAATCCATCGAAATGTGGCCCATTTCACTGCTCGCACATTCAAGCTTCATCTACAATTGACTGCATTACTCATTGTTCAGGTGCTAAATAATTATAATTATATTTATTTTGGGTAGAAATAAATATACCAAAATTTTGTACGTCTTCAAATCAATAAGCGAATATTAACAGTAATTTTAACAATGTTTTATTACCATTGTAATAATGCTCTGATTAGGTTGAACTGATTAGGGCAAAATTTATGAGAAAAATTGCTAAATTTAACCAATCGACCAGTTAGTGTTTTTTGTTCATAAAATATTCAATAATTATGTTTCATGTTGATCAATCGTTACAAATAAAAAAAAATGATTAATTATATAAGATTATTATGTAAAAATGCTGAAATATTAGCTAATACTCGTTCGGATTACATAATTTTCCAATTTATCTAATAACTAATAAACCTATTAGGCAGTTGAAAATAATTAAATTTCATTTCAGTTCTGTTTACCCATTCTCTTCCTGATTGTCCCTGCTGGCTATGCTTTCATTTTAGTCATACTTGAAAAGGCTGGCTCCGGTTCCATTGGCCAAATATCTATTTTTCTCCTCTCCCTTTATACAATGGCAAATTCCCTCGTCACCCTTTTGTTTATTGCCCCCTATCGCGAGCATACTCTTCGAATATTTGGACTGAAAAAGATTGCACTCCCTAAAAGAAGGATTTCATTAAAAACAACGCAACAACATCCAGTGGAATCTCAGTTTAACAAAATTGCATCCGTCGAAGGACAAAGACCTGTCATTGAGCTCGGACAAAATGGATTTTAATAAATATTTTTGATTATAAAATAAAACAACCAACATTTGGGAATTTTTGTTTATTAAATATTTATTTTATAAACAATTTAGTATTCGAATTACATATTATTGGATTTGATTTCATCCATATTCTGTCTGAAAACAAATTCGCTGAAAACAGATGAAACACATTTTAATTCCTCTTGATGAAACATATTTTACGCCTGATGAAACACATTTTAATTCCTCTTGATGAAACACATTTTACGCCTGATGAAACACATTTTAATTCCACCTGGTAAAACACATTTTTAATTCCTCTTGATGAAACACATTTTAATTCTACCAAATTTGCAAGCAAATTATTTTAATATTTTTCACTTTCCCAATAAGGATTATACAATCATATGAAAAAATTATTTCAATTGAAAATTGTTTTGAATTGAAGCTCAAATTTTAATTTCATCCATCTCATCAATTAATTTTTTAATTTACATTTTTTTTTATTTTCGAAAAGTTTTCGGAAACAGATGATTTTATCAGAATTGAGAGTATCATCTGTTGCATGCCCTTCTTCACTCCTACATATCAATTCGTTATTTCTATTGCTTAATTTCTTAGAAAAAAAAATTTAATATTTAAAATTCAAACCATCTGCTTACAAATAACATAAATTTTAAGCTCCCGCATCAACAAAAAATTTGTGTTAATATTCATTATTCAGTCGTGTTAGCTCTTGGTATAACAGCTGAAAATTTTCTCCCATTTCCAAGCAACCATAATATTATTATAATATTTTGACATTTAATCATGCCTAATTTTTTTCAATATTTATTTTATAACTGTTACAAAATTTGTTGTTGTAAATCGATTTTTAATGTGAATTATTAAATTTAAATCCCACTGATGAGCAAATTTTGAATAAATAATCTTGATTTAAATGAATTGCATAGATAAATAATTAGTAGATCTGACATGACAAACCAAAAACGTTTAAAATAGCCCAAAATGGGCTCCAAAAATTAGCTATCTATTTAATATAATGAGCATGAGTAAGCTTTATAGATTCTTTTCATTCAAGAAAAATTTTTAGAAAAATTTTTTTAAAAAAACCCATATATATGGGAAACTTTTAGAAAAAGATCTCGGAAATTGACCGGCTAGATTTTCCAAACTTGAAAAGAATTAAGATAAACAGAAAATATTATAATATTATATAATTTTTAGCGAATTTATATATTCTTAAGCCAAAAATGATGAGCAGTAGCTTCTTTGATGTTCTTCTTTTTTCAATCACTCTTGCCACTTTGGTTCTTCAAATTTATTTAATTTGGTTGATCCTATGTAAAACACCAAAACGTATGGAATCATTTCGATTTGCTCTTTTCATGCTTTTGGTATTTTATTTAATTTTTATTTTTAATTTTTAGTAAATAATTTTTAAAAAAAACTATGATTTTACTTATAAGATATATTAAATTTAGGAATACCTTTTATAAAAATATATTATAAATATATAATTATAAATTTAAGCAAAATGAATTTTTCCTCACTTTTTACATTGGTTTCATCATGGATCCGGATTTGCGATTTTATGAGGCAGGTTTCCGAGGCGGTAGTGTGAACGGGCTTGCTCGCTTCCTAGGGCCTCAAGGCGGAAGATATGGGGTGATTTATATTTTTTTTATTTATTAGATTTATTTTTATAATTTTTATTCCTGATTTCAAGTTCGCCATTTCCATGTTTTTTGGTGCCTGCGTTTTTTGTAATCAAGTAAATTGTTTGATATTTCGCTACACGGCTGTTCAACAAAATTATCCAAAATTGCATAAAAAATTCAATCAATGGATGGCAAGAATTGTCTTCATCCTTGTCACCAATGCAATTTGTCTTGTTTGCGCAATTATGGGATTTTATGCCTTTGCCGATCCAAATGTTATTTTTCTAAAAATTTAAAAAATTTTTTTTTAAATTTATTTAATAATTAAAATTTTTTTTATTTATTTAATAAAAAGTGACTAATTTATTTTTAAAAAAAATTATTTTTTATGAATATTTTTAGATTATTAAAGAATTTACAATTTCTATTTTTTAATATTTATAAAAAAAATTTAAATCCATTATAAATTTTACTTTTTCAAGGAAGGGAAAAAATTATTTATTATTAAAAAATAAATTTTATTCAATATATTAAATTATAATAATTTGCTTATTTTCAACATTTTAAGGAAATCCATGAAATCATCACTCATCCCGTGCAGGGACACGGATTTTATATTAGTGATGAAATTGCGGTCAAAATGGCCCAAAATGGCAATGTTTACATTTTGTTAAGTACCCGCGAAGGAATGCGTCAATTTGGCTTTTTCATTATTGTGTCATATCCGATTGTCACAATATTGAGTATCATCTTTTCAGTCCTCATTTTTCGGACAATCCATCGAAATGTGGCCCATTTCACTGCTCGCACATTCAAGCTTCATTTACAATTGACGGCAATGCTTATTGTCTAGGTAAATATTATTGTTTAATTCTATAAATTCGAATGCGGCAAATAATGAATAAGAATTTTAATTAATTAATTTAAAATAGCAATTCTGACATTATTTTTTTATAGTCATTGATTGGTAAATAGGCTAAATTGATTAAAGAAAAATTAATGAAATTGTTTATAAATTGCTTATATTTAAAAATGATAAAATAAACAAAAAATTGGACAGTTTCCATAGTCATAACATTCTGGCAATTTCTTTTTGACAAACATTTTGATGCGAAAATTCTCTGTTACTTATCTATTATCTTAGTCCAGCTTTTTTTGAGTCAACATGGAAAGATTACGGTAACCCGAATGCATGGTATAGGCTTTTGGTCAGGAATGGTTCATATCTGTCTTATCCATAACTAACCTAAATCTTGATCGCCCGTAAAAATGGGGATCCCTTTATTTCTTAAATATCTAGATCCCGTGATAACCGATAAGTACCAAATATTTTATTGTATGTAATTTAAAAAGGTTCAAAGTTTTATAACTAATAAATTAAAAGATTGCTGATTAGATGTTGGCACGTGAGCAAAATTCGGGGTCTCCTTATTTTAATTACAATAAAAGTGCATCTAATTAAATTAATAATGTGCCTATAAAATTGTTGTCTACATTCTAAACAATTTCACATTTTCCTTTCACAGTTCTGTTTACCCATTCTCTTCTTGATTGGTCCTGTTTGTTGTTCCTTCATATCGGTCATTTTCCTCGTTCCATTTGCTGGTTCCACGGGCCAATTGTTCGTTCTGCTACTCTCTCTTTACACAATGGCCAATTCCTTGGTCACCCTTTTGTTTATTGCTCCATATCGAGAGTTTACGCTTCGAAAATTTGGACTGAAAAAGGCGGCACCAATCAAAAGACGGCTTTCATTGAAGACGACACAACATCCCATAGGGCAATTACCGTTTAAAACTGAAGAAACAATCACCGAGAGACCAGCAGTCATTGAATCAAGACAAATGAACTTTCTCAAAAAATATAAATAGTTATTTTTATATTCTATATTTTAAAGGCATAAAAAATATGGAATTATTGTTATTATTGATTAAAATTAAAAGTTCCCATTTTACATTTTTTCCCTTGCTATATTTCATTTAGATAAGCAAGAATTAAGATCATATTAGAATTAAAAATATTTCTGCATTTGATGAATTACATTTTAATTCCGCCTAGGTGAAAATACATTTTAATTTTGTCTGGTGAAACACATTTTAATTTTGTCTGGTGAAATACATTTTAATTTTGTCTGGTGAAAACACATTTTAATATCGACTGGTAAAACACCATTTAATTCCGTCTAGGTGAAAATACATTTTATTTCCCGCCTGGAAAGACACATTTTAATTCCGCCTGATTTCCAATGAAGAATCAAGGATTTCCTTTGTAGATATATACATAAATGGTGCCATTGGGGAAATTGGGTGCGAAAATTAAATTTTTTCTAAAATTTTTCTCAAGAATTTTACTAATTTTCAAAATTAACTTTTATTATATAAGGAAAATATTTGTGAATATTTCCCAATATTTACATTAATTTCCAAGTTGACGAAAATGAATAAAAAAAATGCTCAGTGGAAGAAAGATGAAAATTATGTTTTCATTTTTATTAGTATTTTTCTAAAATTTTTTTCAAATTTGTTTGGAAAAAGATTTTTACAGAAAAGGAGCTCAAATTTATCTCTGAAAAGCTATAGTACTAGTACCTCATTTTAATTAATTCACCTCAATTTTTACTCCTCAATAAACTCATTTCATCTCCATTCCTTATTTTAGCCAATCCCCATTCACCAATCACTATGCGATAGGAAGGAAAAATATTTGAGAATGAGAATTGATTCATCGCTTTGGAATTTAGAGGGTGGGTGGGAATGGAAAGGGAATGGAATGAAAAAATGTGTTGGAAGAAAAAGAAAAGAAATTCATAATTCATTCAAGCTATTTGTTCTGGATTATGGTAATAGGGTCGAATCCACAATTGAAAAAGGGGTGGTGCAAACGCAGTAGAATTATGGCCTAAAATTTGCAAAAATATGCCAATTTAAATAAACTTCATATTCTCTTGATCCAAATACAAAATACAATCAAGCCAGATTTTTATTAAACTGTGTTTACATTTTTTCTCATTAAACTTTATGCTTTGTCAATCATAGTTTTTAATGGGCACAATTAGACAGTAAATTATTTTATAGTTCATCATTCCAACATATTTTTGCATTCCATCATGTCCATTTCGATTATGATGAAATTTTGCTCATTTTTATCATCGTAAATCTGTAAATATTAAAAATACATATACATATAGATAATAAATAAATAAATTAACCGCAATTTCTGTTGTTGGATCCAAATTTTTAGCAGCGGTGAAAACAATCTCCTGCTCCTCATTCTCATTCACAATGATTCCAATTTGATCCGCACTTTTGTAGTAAATATTCAGATGAAAAATTTCTCCAACTTTTATCGAAAGCGGACAAGTTTCTTTTTTATATTTGAATTCATCAAAAACCGTATACTTCTGAAATAATAATTATTTAAAAAATAATTTGAAAATTAATGAATAAAGAACCTGTGAGATGAAAAGCTCAGATGCATCTTCATCTTCACGCATATTAAACTTCATTTCAAGATGAACGAAATCTCCAGCTTAAAATTTGATTTTTTGATGATAATTTTACAAGTTAACTAACAAATTAAAAAATTAATGAAAAATGTAGTAGAAATTTTTGAGGGTAACATTTTTCCAACAATTTTTAAGCTTTTTTGTTCTGAATCCGACATTTTATACGGACATCTGACAAAATTTCTTCGCATTTTTGTCAAATTTGCTGTTGCATCGCCGACAATCTCGAAATAGTTGATTATTGAAATAACCGTTTAAAATAATTTTTCAGACCTGAACAAAATGGACCAAATTGTTAAAGCTAATATCATTTGGATGCCAATCACCGATCAAGATAGTGTCCATCCAGATTTCAATTTTATTTGAATCGGCACTAAATTTGAATATTGCTTCGAATTTTGAGCCAGCTTTGCATGAATGGTTCAATTCATAAATATTGCATTTGTTATTTGGCAAAACCAACTTTTGACAATATTCATTTGTTGGCTTCAAAAAAATTACATTATTTTGAATTAAACAGAAATATATATATGACCAACCCCAATCAAAAGTTTAGAATTATTTTTGTGCTCAATGCCAACTTGAAACTCGAGAATGCCTTCGAAAAATCCATCTTCTTTTTGATGCAAAAGTTTGATAAAAAACTTTCCGGCATTTTCGCTGATTTTGCCTTGGAGCAGAATTCCACCACTGTTTTTGCCATGAAGGCCATCATCAAACATCCAGGATTTTTCTGAAGCATTGACATTGCTTAAATCCTCATTGAAATCATTGAAATAATTGTAATCCCCGGTGATCTAAAAATTATTTATGGAATGGATAAAAATGGCAATGGCCAAAATGAAAGTGCACATTAATAAAATGAGGATTCTCAAAGGCAAACTCAGCATTCGAAATTTGCCGTTCATTGCA
Source organism: Pratylenchus scribneri (assembly GCA_030063045.1). Lineage (NCBI taxonomy): Eukaryota > Metazoa > Nematoda > Chromadorea > Rhabditida > Pratylenchidae > Pratylenchus > Pratylenchus scribneri. The sequence goes on from JAQSEB010000065.1 coordinate 159,103, forward strand.
ATTCACATTGACATTCATTCCATCTTTGCTCAAAATGACCACCAATTGGAAGGGGGCACCGCGAAAAAAATGATTTTGAAGAGGTGCAATTCCTTCAGGGGTAGTCCATTTACTGTTCTTAATAGAATATATTTTTTATGCATTAATTAGAATTACAAACAATTTTTTGCTGGAAAATGATGGAATTTTTCCCGAACTTAACAATGAATCGCATTCCTTTAGCCTTTTGATCTTAAAAAATATCCAACTTAATTACATTTTATTCTGCTTAAAAACACACCAAATTGGTCAACAATTTCGAATGTTATGCGATCGGCATCTGATTTGATGCTGCCATTCAAAATGATGGTGTAATTCTCAATAATGCTGACATGCTTTTTGATTGGTCCTTCTTTGTCTTCTATTTTAATTGGATTTTGATATGGCATTAGAGCACTTGGCTGATTGAACTGTAAAATATTCAGGGTTAATTGTGTGCTTGCTTAGCTCGATTAAAAATGTGTTTTCGTCTAATTTTGATTAAAATGTGTATTCGCTTAGTTTGATTAAAAATGTGTTTTCGCCTTATTTTGACTAAAAATGTGTTTTCGCCTTATTTTGACTAAAAATGTGTTTTCGCCTAATTTTGATTTAAATCTATTTTCGCTTAGTTTGATTTAAATGTGTTTTCGCTTTATTTTGATTAAAATGTGTTTTCGCTTAGTTTTGATTAAAATGTGTTTTCGTCTAATTTTAAAGATTTTTCGCCAAATTTTGACTAAAAATGAGTTTTCGCTTTATTTTGATTAAAATGTGTTTTCGCTTTATTTTGATTAAAATGTGTTTTCGCTTAGTTTTGATTAAAATGTGTTTTCGTCTAATTTTGAAGATTTTTCGCCAAATTTTGACTAAAAATGAGTTTTCGCTTTATTTTGATTAAAATGTGTTTTCGCTTAGTTTTGATTAAAATGTGTTTTCGTCTAATTTTGAAGATGTGTTTTTGCTTAATTTTGATTAAAATGTGTTTTCGTTTTATTTTGATTAAGATGTGTTTTTGCTTAGTTTTGATTAAAATGTGTTTTCGCTTAGTTTTGATTAAAATGTGTTTTCGTCTAATTTTGAAGATGTGTTTTTGCTTAGTTTTGATTAAAATGTGTTTTCGCTTTATTTTGATTAAAATGTGTTTTCGCTTAGTTTTGATTAAAATGTGTTTTCGTCTAATTTTGAAGATGTGTTTTTGCTTAGTTTTGATTAAAATGTGTTTTCGTTTTATTTTGATTAAGATGTGTTTTTGCTTAGTTTTGATTAAAATGTGTTTTCGTTTTATTTTGATTAAGATGTGTTTTTGCTTAGTTTTGATTAAAATGTGTTTTCGCTTAGTTTTGATTAAAATGTGTTTTCGTCTAATTTTGAAGATGTGTTTTTGCTTAGTTTTGATTAAAATGTGTTTTCGTTTTATTTTGATTAAGATGTGTTTTTGCTTAGTTTTGATTAAAATGTGTTTTCGCTTAGTTTTGATTAAAATGTGTTTTCGTCTAATTTTGAAGATGTGTTTTTGCTTAGTTTTGATTAAAATGTGTTTTCGTTTTATTTTGATTAAGATGTGTTTTTGCTTAGTTTTGATTAAAATGTGTTTTCGTTTTATTTTGATTAAGATGTGTTTTTGCTTAGTTTTGATTAAAATGTGTTTTCGCTTAGTTTTGATTAAAATGTGTTTTCGTCTAATTTTGAAGATGTGTTTTTGCTTAGTTTTGATTAAAATGTGTTTTCGCTTTATTTTGATTAAAATGTGTTTTCGCTTAGTTTTGATTAAAATGTGTTTTCGTCTAATTTTGAAGATGTGTTTTTGCTTAGTTTTGATTAAAATGTGTTTTCGTTTTATTTTGATTAAGATGTGTTTTTGCTTAGTTTTGATTAAAATGTGTTTTCGCTTTATTCTGATTAAAATGTGTTTCCGTTTAGTTTTGATTAAAAATGTATTTTCGTCTAATTTTGATTATGATGTGTTTTTGCTTAATTTTGATTAAAATGTGTTTTCGTTTTATTTTGATTAAGATGTGTTTTTGCTTAGTTTTGATTAAAATGTGTTTTCGCTTTATTTTGATTAAGATGTGTTTTTGCTTAGTTTTGATTAAAATGTGTTTTCGCTTTTTTTGATTAAAATGTATTTTAGTAAAATGTGTTTTCATTTCAGTTGATTTGAATTTTGAAATAATTATTATTAAAAATACAGATTTCATACAAAAGCCTGGATGTCTTGGCAGCATTTCGATCTTTTGACTATAATATCAAAATGGTCAAAGCCCTCTTTTGACGGCAACATATCCAGGCCAAGGCTCCAAATGCCAGCATAATTTTGCCTAAATACGAATATATTTTACTTTATTATTCAGCAAATTTTACAATCGTTCTTGCATTGCCTTGCGCTCCATAAACAACATTTTCAGCTTTTCATTGCTCACATCACGAATTCGATTATCTGCCTCTTCAGCCTCTCCAAAATGATCATTTTTCCATTTCATGAAATCACGATATGGATCTAGGAATGGAAAAAATTGGATGCAAATTCTATATTACTAAATGTTTTGGAGATGAAACTTTCGCCCAAATCCTTTGCGCTGGCCAATTTGTAGAAAAGCCATTCCAAGGCGTCCTTTTCTCCGTCGATGGTAAAACTGGAAAAGGGCAATTAAAATTTTCGTAAGTATTAAAGGAACTAACGTTCGATTGGTGGTGGAAAAGTGGATAACAAAATTGCGCTGATCGTTGGTGCTGATCAGCACACCATGCCAATCGGGACCAGCCAGCTCTTGGCATCGTTCCGCCACTCCATTCCCGACAACATTGCGGAGCTCATATTGACGAGTGGGCTGCATTCCCATGGGCAACAATGCACTCTTTTCCAGCTGACTACGGTAGCAGATCAAAAGGCTGAAAATAATTGAAATTGGAAAAGAATTTTTATATCGTGTCTTTTTAATACTTTTTTAAAATAATTTATTTTGGTATAACCAAGAAATTTGTGATAGACAGAATTTAGCAATTAAAATATAAATAATTTAATCAAAATCATTTATTGATTTCTAAACATTTTTTGGTTCTTTTCTTAATTTCTAAAGTATTTAAAAATTGAAAATAGTTTAAAAATAATTTCGGCATTATTCGAAAAAATAATTTAAATATTGCCAACAAGATTGAGGTTCTTGTAAATATTCCTTTTCCCCTAGTCAATTACCCGTCCATTCCATCTGTGCCACCCCCGCAGATTTGATGTTTATGGAGGTAAAATGCAAAGCTGAAATGGTGCAAATGGAAATATCCAGGTTGCGCCATGCATTGATCCTTCGCATAATATTCAGTGATATGATTCAGTCCGTCGTGAAGCTTAAATGATCCATCGCCGGCGAAACATTCCTTTTGTATAAGGATTGTGGCCAAAAGAAGGAGCAATTCAAGGGAATACATTTTTGGGAAATAAAGGAAATTATCCTTTTTTTAGGGGATGGGAGGAGGAATAGGAATGACTTTGGATGGAGAGGGAGAATGAGGGCTAACTGGGGAATGGACCAATTTTTAATTGGTACAAATTTAATGAATTATTATTGGCTTCTATATTTGGTTCAACCGATGGATGGGATGTAATTTGAGTGATGATTTTATAGGGATGGGCCAAAAAAATGAGATCATTTTTGTTTTTTACCGCAAATTTGGTCAAAAAAACATTTGGAGGGAATGGGCAATATTCGAATGGACAAAACTGAAAAAGATGATTCAATTTTTAACGGTTTCCTTTTTTGCTTATTCCATCTATATTTTTGGAGACTCAATTTTTGTGAAGAGATGATTTGTCCTTTTAGTTGGCTGTGCTGAACAAATTCCTAAATTGTACGATTTTTGGTTGGATGGAATAAAAAAAAAGGAATTGACATCGACTATAAAATAATTATAAATTTTGTTTATAATTTGGCGAAAACGAATTAGGTTTGAAAATGTCATAAAAATGCTTTGTAATATGGATAGCGATTTATTTAAAAAATGAGTCTTGCTTTGATCACCTATTATTTCCTCATTGTTTATGAAAAATATTAGACAAATTCATTTTCTATTTTGCAAAATTTAAAAATCAATATGAATATTTTATATTTAGAAATCAGCAGGTCGTTTTCATTCTTTTTCACAGGCTTTAGGAGATGGAATTGTGAGTAAAAAATATTTTGATTGATTCAAATTTTTGATTGATTCAAATTTTACAATAAAATAAAAAAATTGAAAGAATAATCAGCGCGCAGAACTCATTAATTAACCAAAAAAAAATCAAAACATTTTCCGGAATGAAAAAATATTTTTAAAAACACACAAAAAATCAGCATATCACTTTTATTTTCGAATCCATTTTTCACAAAGCAACCAATTAATTTATGTAAATATAATCATTTGATTACAATGACTTTGTGCTTCAAAATGATATCAAATTACTAATAATTCATTCAAAAATTCAACACCAATCTCAATTGCTTTTATTGTTATTTTCAATTACCATAATCTGAAAGAATTTCTTTTCATTCATTCACCACATTTTTCTTTCCATTCCATTCACATTATTCTTCCAAAATCCAAAGTGAATGAGTCAATTCTCACTTTTTCCTGCCTCTCGTCTTGAGAAATGAATGGGGATTGGCCAACCAATAAAAATGAGTGTAAGTTCTGAAAATGAGATGAATGAATTTAAAAAGAGGTACGATAACTTTTCATATATTAATATCATCGCTTTTTCCTACATAAATATTTTCCAAATTCAATTTTAAATAAATTTTAGAAAATTATTTAAAAATGAATACAATCAAATTTGGCATCCTACTGCTAAAATTGAGCATTTTATTCACTTCCATCAACATGGAAAACAATGTAAATATTGGGAAATATATAAATATTTTGAAAATGAATTATTCAGAAAATAAAGTATAAGTCTTGGAAATTAGCAAATAAGTACTTTTAGCAATATTTAAAATTTTAATTTTTTAATAAAGGTACTTCCAAACTTTGCAAAGCAAACCTCTCCCATTTACATAGAAGAAGAAATTGATTCCTCAACGGCATTTGGCCCGATTGATTCTTCAACAATGGGTTTTAATTTTTCAATGTCAATTTTCTCGACTAATTCTTCGATGGAAAACCAAAATGAGGCGGAGCTTGAAAGCAATGTACCATGGAAAGTGGGTTAAAATAAGTACAAATATAAAAATGTCCAAAATACCAAAATTTGAAATTTAAATTAGCTTCCACACTATAGGCAAGGGGCCGATGCAATTTTAAATGCATTTTCTTTTTTTTTTTAATATAAAATCTAATAGAAAAAAAGCGAATTATATCGCAATACAACTTTTTTAAATGCTTAAAACACTGAAATAATCGAAATTTTTCAATAGTTCCGATCTTATTCCTAAAGGTGGAAGTGCATTTGTCCGAAATGGCACGTTTTTCCCAAATCAGAGATAGGAGTGAATAGGGGGCTTATGGGTTTAGGAGCAGAGATGGAACCGGAATTCCGATTTTTTCAGTTCCGATGACAGCACTGCTTCTGAGCATAGGAATCTAGCGGAAATTATATTATATTATATAAAATTTAGAAAATTGCGCAATTTCGGAAAAAGGCGCACCAAATTTTAAATGCTCCAATTTTGTTTATTAAAAAATATGTTTTATTGAATTGAACCAAGAATTTGTAAAACAATTTTCTTTTATTATAAGGTTGTGGCCATTGTGTCCCTTAGCATCAATGTTGCATTGTTGGTTTTCATTGCTGGCTCCGGGGCTTATTATTACAAAATTACAAAGGGCAAAAGCAAAGCAACATTTGAAAATGGATTGCCGATTTAAGATGAAATGAAATTGAATAAAATAATTATACCATTAATATAAAAACACATAGACTAATAAAATAATTTCTAAAAATGAAATATTGGTTGCTTTGTAATCAAAAAAGATTTTTTAAAAAGCTTCATTTTTTGGGGCCAATGACAGGTCGCGGGTCCCTGCCCCTCATCAGCATATATTTAAATTTGTTAAACGGTAATTTGGAAGACATTGTGTCATTGTCAATGAAAATCGTCTTTTGGGGCTATTGCATTTTCAATTATTTTGAGCAAAATTTCCCAATTTCGATTTCAAATTCCATCAATTTTCTCAAATCTAAACCGACTCTGTCCAACTCTATTAAATTATACACACTGAATTTTTTAAATATTGTAGTTGACCTAATATCGATTTTCTCCTAAACATTAGTTGATCAAATGATATAATAGTCACTGAATTTCAATGAATGGATGGAAATCGAGAATCAAACCAATTTTTAATAATTAAAATTATACTTAATTTTGATTATTTTATATCAAAATTGAACTAATTTAATTTTTTTTAAAAACATTAAAAATTTTTCTTATCAAATGAAGAGAAGACTTAATAGTAGGTGCAAAAAAAATCAACTAATATAAATGCTTACACCAAATTACATATTTGGTTTTTAAGATAATTTAGTGATTTATTAATATAAATATATAAATAAAGTATATTATTTCCTTTCTTTCTATTAATTTATTTCATATAACCAAAATTTGTAAAATTTAAAATTTTGTTTAACCCTGCCAAAACAATAATAATAGAAAATTTCCAAGGACAAATCATTTCTTCACAAAAATCGAGGCTCCTAAATATGTAAATCATCCGCAAAAATTTAGCCAAAAAAAGGAAGTCGCCCTAAATTGAATCATCCTTTTCAATTTGGTCCGCATACAGAGGCTTCTTGCCGGACAACTTTTTTTTAAAAAATAAATTCACAATGTTTAGAAGGAAGAAATGAAATGGGGGTTAGTCAAAATTATTGAAATGAAAAATAAATAAAATAAATTTTATTAATAAATATTTAATATAGCAGACATGGACGAATGAGAATTTAGAAAAAAAAAAAGCAATATGAAAGTAAAGTATGTGAAGAAATTTTGGTTAACAATATTTGGAGTAGCCAAATTTTGATTATTTATTTATTAAATTGATAATAAATATGTTTAATTTTTTGAATTATTTGATGAGATTAGTAACAATTAACAAACACAATTTCAATTTATTTTCTCCAATTATTTGTACATCAATAAAATGTACAAATCAAATATTTGACATTAAGTTAAATTAGAGGAAGGGAAAAATTAGAGATTAAAATAAGTTAAATTAGAGACTGGGAAAATTAGAGGCTAAAATAAGTTAAATTAGAGGAAAGAAAAAGGCGCACTTATACTAAAAATGCACTAATCCCATTTTTCCTATAGGCTAAAAAGGCCACAAATCACAAATTGAATTACTACCTATATGGAAAAATTTAAAGGTTGAACATTTAAACAAAATATTTTCATAATTCTTTTTTTTTAAATTGTGCTTAATAAAGCATAATAAATTTATACAAATTTTGTGCCAAAATATTTGACACAAAAAAGTGCTAAAAATAAACATTTTCTTTCCATTCCTTTATGACAAATGGAAAATGCATTTATGTTAAAAAGATCATAAATCTCAATGCAAATGAATTATTTATTATATACGAAAAATTATTTTAGTCTTTTTATTGCATGAATAAAAATTGTCAATTAAATTCACAGAGATTTGACAATAAACGGGAAAAAATGGTAAAAAATATAATCAAAAAATTCACAAACAATAATTTCAAAAATGTTTTCCCATTCGTTTGGGCCATTCCTCTTACAAATTATTTATAAAATAAAATTTATTTTTTTAATAAAAATTGTTTTTCCATCAATATGGCCACAATTCCAAAATAAATCCCCACAATCCATTCCATCGCAACATATCGCGACAATAACAATAAGGAGCAATTTCATGTTTTTGCTGATCAACGCATTTTGATTGTTTTCCATATTCATTGAGTCTAGCAAATTTTGTGCTAATGAATTTGTGCCCAATTTGATCAGCAGTTGACGCATTCTTCTCCAATTGAATATAACCCCAAAAGCGGCCATTGCCAGGCACAGTCTCAAATGTGACCTAATTGTAGGGGGTGAATTTGAACCGGTTATTATTTTTTAAAGTCATTAAAATTTTCACTTGAAAAATGTTAAGTTGCTTTTCTGGCTCCAATTCCAAACATTCAATCACTGGCATTCCATCCGATCCAAATTTCAATTCCAATTCGACACAATATTCGCTTGCTGAATTTTTAAATAAAAAATAAGTTCGAAAAAAACCCAGAAAAATTAAAATTTAAAAGTTTTTATTAACTCGAAATATTAGTAAAAAAAATAATAAAAAATAAAAAAATAAAAAAATTAATTAATTCCTTATAACTTCATATTTAGTAAATAGTAATAAAACAAGGAAAATGATTTAGAAAAGCATTAAATATTTAAATTATTTGATAAATATTTGCTTAAAAATACTAAACATTATATATTCAATGATAGATAAAATTTTTTATATCAGGAAGAATTATTTTATAAAATCATTTTTGCCAATTGTAGAAGAAATTCACATTTGATTTTTCAGGTATTTATCTAATTTTTTTACATTAATATTTACTTTTATCATTTAACATTTTACCATTATGTTCGCGTATATCCGCATTAATTTTATCCACCATGATTTGGGCTAATCCCAGTGCCAATTCCGATTCATCATTTGTCACATCCGTCTTCTTGAATTGACAAAGGCAAAATTCAAATGGAATTGGCAATGTGCCACAATGCCGTGGGATCGTTTGACCAAATTTACGGAAAAGGGATTGACCAAATGGAGCAAATTTTGTCAAATTTGGAGAAGGCAGAATTTTGTTGAAGGAAGTGTTAACAGTCCATTCGGAAGCATCCTATAAATTTAAAAAAAAAATATTTAATACAGCATGAAAATTTTTTAAATGTTTACAGGCGATAAAAAAATAATTTTTCAAAGAAATTGAATTTAATTTTAAATTTTTCTCAATTTTTATGATTTTTAGGTTAGTTTTTTTGGATTTTTATTAATTTGCATAAAAACTGAATTTAAATAAATTTTTTCGTGTCAAAAAATATTATATTTTTAAGGCAAATATAACTTGGCTAAATCAGACCTTCAAGAATCCCTAATCCCAAACCCCTTACCCCAAATTCCATCCTGTCCTGAACCCTAACCCTGAGTCCCTAATACCTAGTTATGGCTAAGAGATTTAGGGCCTCAAAATATAATATATTTGACATAAGAAAATTTAGGTAATTTCAGTCGTTTTTATGTAAATTAATTTAATTCAGTATTTTGTGCATTTATTTCAGAATTTTATATATCATTTTCATTACCTTTTAGTATTTAATATCGAAAGAAAAATTAAAATAATTTCACAATTCGAAAAGAACAATATTTTAAGAAAAATTGACGGCCAATATGAGGAAAAATGCCCACCAATTGGTCACTCATTTCGATACGCATGTCACACTTTTGAGCATTGCAATGGTAAATTCCGTCCGTGGCCATCTCCACAATAGACAAAGGGCTCTGCAAATATGGGCATGTCCACAAATTCTGCAAATATAAGTTTTTGACTTCTAATAAATCAGAAACCATTTTTAGACCCTACAAACCTACCATTTTGTAGATCTCATCGAGGCGCATCGAATGGTATATAAAATGTTCCAAAAGTTAAAGAGTTAAACCATTTAAACTATATTTTTATGTTTTTGTTTTAAAACTCTTTAATTCTGGACCAAACCATGACAAATATTATACCATTCAATGCGTCTCGATGAGATCTACAAAAGTGTATGAGATTTGTAAGGTCTAAAACCGGTTTCTGATTTATTAGAAGTCAAAAACTTATATTTGCAGAATTTGTGGAGATGACCTAGCACCGGTAAATTCAAATTGAATTGCACGAAAAATGAACAAAAAAAAATATTCAATTCGAATAATAAAATTGAATCAATGCTAATAAAACAAGAATGAATGGAAATTAAAACATTAAGAAAATTCCGAAAATGTTTCTTAAAATATTGTTCTTTTCGAATTGTGAAATTATTTTAATTTTTCTTTCGATATTAAATACTAAAAGGTAATGAAAATGATATATAAAATTCTGAAATAAATGCACAAAATACTGAATTAAATTAATTTACATAAAAACGACTGAAATTACCTAAATTTTCTTATGTCAAATATATTATATTTTGAGGCCCTAAATCTCTTAGCCATAACTAGGTATTAGGGACTCAGGGTTAGGGTTCAGGACAGGATGGAATTTGGGGTAAGGGGTTTGGGATTAGGGATTCTTGAAGGTCTGATTTAGCCAAGTTATATTTGCCTTAAAAATATAATATTTTTTGACACGAAAAAATTTATTTAAATTCAGTTTTTATGCAAATTAATAAAAATCCAAAAAAACTAACCTAAAAATCATAAAAATTGAGAAAAATTTAAAATTAAATTCAATTTCTTTGAAAAATTATTTTTTTATCGCCTGTAAACATTTAAAAAATTTTCATGCTGTATTAAATATTTTTTTTTAAAATTTATAGGATGCTTCCGAATGGACTGTTAACACTTCCTTCAACGCAGCAAAAAATTGTAGAAATCATCGTCAAGTAGGAAAGCACCATTTTGGCTATCATGTGCTGGTTGATTGAACCAAGTGATGCTAAATTTTGGTTCCATTTCGTAGGCGTCAATGAATTGCTTCAAATAATCCAACAAATAATGTCGATAATCTTTACAACTTTTCGCATATAACTAAATTAAAAATAATTTACATAAATTTGATTGCAAAAAAATGAACAATACATTTTTAGTTAATGTGCCCCATAAATCGTCCGAAAATTCGTAACGTATATAGAATGGACTCATATAATGGTGCACTGGTTGCTGCTTAAAGCCGGGATAATTTGGCCAATTCAAACTGCCTATAAAAAGTATGTTAGAATGAAATTTAAAAATGTTTGTATGAGGACGGTTTATAAATATATAAAAGGAGTGAAAAAGTGTAAATGGAGGCGATTTCTAAAAGTGCAAATGTTGCCAATATTTAACTCGATTAAAATATATTGTTCGTCCAAATATTTTTTTTTTAAATTCCTACAAAAATTTTGTGTTTTTATTCCTACAAACATTGAATGCTTTTGTTTTCCCAAACATTGAATGTTTTTGTTTTCCCAAACATTGAATGTTTTTGTTTTCCCAAACATTGAACGTTTTTGTTTTTCCAAACATTGAATGTTTTTGTTTTCCCAAACATTGAATGTTTTTGTTTTTTCAAATATTGAATGTTTTTGTTTTCTCAAACATTGAATGTTTTTGTTTTCCCAAACATTGAATGTTTTTGTTTTCCCAAACATTGAATGTTTTTGTTTTCCCAAACATTGAATGTTTTTGTTTTCCCAAACATTGAATGTTTTTGTTTTCCCAAACATTGAATGTTTTTGTTTTCTCAAACATTGAATGTTTTTGTTTTCCCAAACATTGAATGTTTTTGTTTTTTCAAATATTGAATGTTTTTGTTTTCTCAAACATTGAATGTTTTTGTTTTTCCAAACATTGAATGTTTTTGTTTTCCCAAACATTGAATGTTTTTGTTTTCCCAAACATTGAATGTTTTTGTTTTCCCAAACATTGAATGTTTTTGTTTTCCCAAACATTGAATGTTTTTGTTTTCCCAAACATTGAATGTTTTTGTTTTTCCAAACATTGAATGTTTTTGTTTTCCCAAACCTTGAATGTTTTTGTTTTTCCAAACATTGAATGTTTTTGTTTTCCCAAACCTTGAATGTTTTTGTTTTTCCAAACATTGAATGTTTTTGTTTTCCCAAACCTTGAATGTTTTTGTTTTCCCAAACCTTGAATGTTTTTGTTTTTCCAAACATTGAATGTTTTTGTTTTCCCAAACCTTGAATGTTTTTGTTTTTCCAAACATTGAATGTTTTTATTTTCCCAAACCTTGAATGTTTTTGTTTTTCCAAACATTGAATGTTTTTGTTTTTCCAAACATTGAATGTTTTTGTTTTCCCAAACCTTGAATGTTTTTGTTTTTCCAAACATTGAATGTTTTTGTTTTCCCAAACATTGAATTTTTTTGTTTTCCCAAACATTGAATGTTTTTGTTTTTCCAAACATTGAATGTTTTTGTTTTTCCAAACATTGAATGTTTTTGTTTTCCCAAACCTTGAATGTTTTTGTTTTTCCAAACATTGAATGTTTTTGTTTTCCCAAACATTGAATGTTTTTGTTTTTCCAAACATTGAATGTTTTTGTTTTCCCAAACATTGAATGTTTTTGTTTTTCCAAACATTGAATGTTTTTGTTTTTTCAAATATTGAATGTTTTTGTTTTCTCAAACATTGAATGTTTTTGTTTTCCCAAGAATGTTTTTGTTTTCCCAAACATTGAATGTTTTTGTTTTCTCAAACATTGAATGTTTTTGTTTTTTCAAATATTGAATGTTTTTGTTTTCTCAAACATTGAATGTTTTTGTTTTCCCAAACATTGAATGTTTTTGTTTTCCCAAACATTGAATGTTTTTGTTTTCCCAAACATTGAATGTTTTTGTTTTTCCAAACATTGAATGTTTTTGTTTTTCCAAACATTGAATGTTTTTGTTTTCCCAAACCTTGAATGTTTTTGTTTTTCCAAACATTGAATGTTTTTGTTTTCCCAAACATTGAATGTTTTTGTTTTTCCAAACATTGAATGTTTTTGTTTTTTCAAATATTGAATATTTTTGTTTTCCCAAACATTGAATGTTTTTGTTTTCCCAAACCTTGAATGTTTTTGTTTTCCCAAACCTTGAATGTTTTTGTTTTCCCAAACATTGAATGTTTTTGTTTTCCCAAACATTGAATGTTTTTGTTTTCCCAAACATTGAATGTTTTTGTTTTTTCAAATATTGAATGTTTTTGTTTTCTCAAACATTGAATGTTTTTGTTTTCCCAAACATTGAATGTTTTTGTTTTCCCAAACATTGAATGTTTTTGTTTTCCCAAACCTTGAATGTTTTTGTTTTTCCAAACATTGAATGTTTTTGTTTTCCCAAACATTGAATTTTTTTGTTTTCCCAAACATTGAATGTTTTTGTTTTTCCAAACATTGAATGTTTTTGTTTTTCCAAACATTGAATGTTTTTGTTTTCCCAAACCTTGAATGTTTTTGTTTTTCCAAACATTGAATGTTTTTGTTTTCCCAAATATTGAATATTTTTGTTTTTCCAAACATTGAATGTTTTTGTTTTCCCAAATATTGAATATTTTTGTTTTTCCAAACATTGAATGTTTTTGTTTTCCCAAATATTGAATATTTTTGTTTTTCCAAACATTGAATGTTTTTGTTTTCCCAAATATTGAATGTTTTTGTTTTTCCAAATATTGAATGTTTTTGTTTTTCCAAACATTGAATGTTTTTGTTTTCCCAAATATTGAATGTTTTTGTTTTTCCAAATATTTGAATGTTTTTGTTTTTCCAAACATTGAATGTTTTTGTTTTTCACAAACATTGAATGTTTTTGTTTTTCCAAACATTGAATGTTTTTGTTTTCCCAAATATTGAATGTTTTTGTTTTTCCAAATATTTGAATGTTTTTGTTTTTCCAAACATTGAATGTTTTTGTTTTTCACAAACATTGATTGTTTTTGTTTTTCCAAATATTTGAATGTTTTTGTTTTTCACAAACATTGAATGTTTTTGTTTTCCCAAATATTGAATGTTTTTGTTTTTCCAAATAATTGAATGTTTTTGTTTTCCCAAACATTGAATGTTTTTGTTTTTCCAAACATTGAATGTTTTTGTTTTTCACAAACATTGATTGTTTTTGTTTTTCCAAACATTAAATGTTTTTGTTTTCCCAAATATTAAATGTTTTTGTTTTTCCAAATATTTGAATGTTTTTGTTTTCCCAAACATTGAATGTTTTTGTTTTTCCAAACATTGAATGTTTTTGTTTTTCACAAACATTGATTGTTTTTGTTTTTCCAAATATTTGAATGTTTTTGTTTTTCACAAACATTGATTGTTTTTGTTTTCCCAAACATTGAATGTTTTTGTTTTTCACAAACATTGATTGTTTTTGTTTTTCCAAACATTGAATGTTTTTGTTTCTCCAAATATTGAATGTTTTTGTTTTCCCTAACATTGAATGTTTTTGTTTTTCCAAACATTGAATGTTTTTGTTTTCCCAAACATTGAATGTTTTTGTTTTCCCCAACATTGAATGTTTTTGTTTTCCCAAACATTGACGTGTTTTTTCTTTTCCCAAACATTTGAATGTTTTAGTTTTCCCTAACATTGAATGTTTTAGTTTTCCCTAATATTGAACGTGTTTTTCCTTTTCCCAAATATATTAATTAGTATTGTATTTATTTTTAATATTTAATTAATCAATTTGCAATTATTTTTATTTTGAATAGAAAATTTAATTATCATTAAAACTTTTTATTAAGAATCGCTATATTTTCATTGTTTATAAAATTTCCTTGTACTCAAAATTTTTTGTAATTTGCAATTATAGGTGCCAAGAAAAAAGAATATTAAAATAAAATGAAAGGAATTCTTTTATTTGAATTTTCTCACCTCTAGCCCAATCCTCAGCCATCATTGTCCAATAATTTCGCTCACGAAATTTGTATCCAATAAATGGTTCATTGTCCAAATTATTTTCACCCAATTTTTCAACTGTTCTTTCAGGTGAATGTGCTGGGCCCATTGGATTTTCTTCGATTGGCCAAGTTTGAAAGCCTATAATATTATTGGACATTTTTTAAAACAATCAAATATTTATATATTTTACCGAATAACATTGCAAAAGCATTATATATGCTATTTTTTCCAACTTTATTTGAATGCGGAAATGCAATGGCCTCCATTCGTTCCAAAAGGAAAATTGCTGTTTTCGACAAGGAACTTTGATATGGGAAAAATTAATAAAGAAATAAAAATTATTAAAATGGATATTGAAATGAATAAATAATAGAGTGAAAAATAGCCTCGCAAAGAAAAAATTTGTCATTTTAGTAAAAAAAATTAAAATCTGGCAAATTATAAAAAATCTGACATGAAAAAAATTCTGGCCGGGCATCAAAATTTTGGAAAATTCCCAAAAAATTTGATATTATGGCACTCCTAAATATGGACTCGGGTTAATTATCAGTCTAGCCTACCAGACCCGTATTTCCCGCATTATTCTCGTCCCCTGATTATCCGTCAACCCGCCTACCCGCAACCTTTATTTTTTTAACTGTTTTTGCCATTTTTTAGATCCATATTTTCATATGCTGGATTTTTTTTTATTTTGTTATTGGCAACCATGCTCAACAAGGTTATTTAGAAATAAATAATATAATTAAAAGGATTTTTATTTTGGAAATTTCTTAAATTTGAGTAAAAAATTTCTAAAAAAATACAGTACACCTTCGAAGTACGGGACGGGTAATATCCGCGGATATTTTTCGAAAATTGCCTACCCGTCTCCTATCCGTGCCTTGATTATCCGCACTATCCATTACCCGTGATTTCATTATCCGTGCACGGATAATTAACCCTAATCTGGCTCAAAAATAATTAACAGGTAGGTACCCAAATTTAGGCTATAAAAATTTTTAATGTTTTCCTCAAAATTATTCCAAATAATATTACCGAAGGAACATTGTATGTGAAATTGAATCCAACACAATCAAATGGACATCCGGTGGTCGATGATTGCCTTTGCCGTCATCGCCATCATTAATAAATTCCTCAATGACTGGAAATTCGAATGAAGGCGTGGAAGAAATGGTTGTTTTTGGCAAAATATCAGCATTAGAATTGTTGTCGAATTTTCGTTTGTAGATTTGATGATGCAAATAATTGTAATTTTTGGCACCACCAAAAGTGCATTGCACCTCCACAATATCGCATTCACATTTGTTGATAATGTCCATCTGTTTGGAGCAAAACTCCAAAATAAAAATTTAATTTTGATATTTTTGATTTTATTTTAATTAAATATATTTTTATTCATTCAATTTCCATTTAATTTCAATTTTATTCATTTTAATTCTTTTATTCAATCAATCCCATCCACTTCCCTTCCAACCAAAGTTCACATTTCCTTTTTTACACAATTTCTCGCCAGCCAGCCAGCCGCCCCCATCCCATTCAATCAGCACCCCTTATTAGTTTTGTCCTTGGGATTGGAAGAGGGAAAATGGCAACATTTTCCCTCGCAAATAGAAAACATCCATTTTTCTAACCTTGAGGGGGGCAAAAAAGTGGGGAGAAAAATTGAACAGTCATTCCACCATTTTGAGCAAAATTGCCTATCGGGCGAATATGAGAAAATTGTGAGGAAAAGGGAGCTGGCTGGGAAATTTATTACTTTTTATGTTTTAATTTCAATTTTAACCACTTTTACGTTTCCCCTAAGGCAAATTAATGTTGATTTGGGTAAATAAGGAATACGTCTATCGGACGTTTGAGTGAATTAATAAAGATTGAATTTGCCTTAGGGTGAAATTTATCAAAATATATATTTTACCACTTTATCACTAATTCACAAATTTAATTTTACTTATTAATAATTTTGAATTTAACTCTTTTTCAAACGCCATTAGGGCAATCCAAACAATTATTAGAAAATTATTTAAATGGTAAATTTGTGAATTAGTAGATAATACGATGAAATTTGGTTTACTGATTTTATATAAATTTATAATTGTCCACACTATTTTTGCTTTAATGTTGAATGCCTTCTAAATTAATATCGCGATTTTGTATTTCCATTTCGGTTTAATTACCCAAGTTTGAGTTTGAGATTTTCATATAAATAAAATTTTGTGAACAATCAATCAAATCAATTGGAATTTACTAAAATAAAATTTGGCAACTTTATTTGGGTAATTTTCCACTGGGCAAATTAGTGTTCGATCGTAGCGAAATCGCAACACATTTTGCTTATTTGGCGACCCTTGTGCATTTGCGAACTTGCACAATCTTGCATCGATCCCCACCAGTGAAAAGCCAAGGCTCAGCTCAGACTCCTTGGACCTGGGTGCCCGATCAAAAGGTGCAAACTTGGTGTCCGATCCCCTCTTGTGAAAAGCCCAAGGCACGGCTCAGACTCCTTGGGACCTTGAGCCCGATCAAAAAGGACATTGATCAACACCGGATCAACAACTTCTGGTGGATAAATTTTTAAATTTTATAAAATTTTCTAATAATAATTGAAAAATTTTTTGCCAGTCTATCGGACAAAAGGCAATAAATTTTGTAAATTGAGAATAATCTAGCTTCCTATCGGGAAGTTTTTTGAGTTTTAATTAAATTTATATTTCTCATACAAAGTTCTTGTTCAATTATCGTTATTCCTATCGGGAATTAAAACGATTTGATTAAATTCGGGAAAATGGTAACTGTAATAAAAGAAAGGATCAAACTCTTAAAAGTACTGGTCATTGAAATATTAGAGAGCCCAATACCAAATCTTACTTATCAGGACCTCGAAAATGACCCTAGAGCGACCAAAACGGAATGGGAAAGGGCAGAATTAGTGCTTCAAGATCTAGAAATGTACTTGCAAGAATATGAGGGTTCAAGAAAGGATTGGATGGGCTATTTATCGAAACAAAGTGAAGCGAATCGTGCGCTAGCAGACACGGAAATGAACACCTTTTTGGAGGAGAATGCACCTAATCTAAGAACGTTGCATAAGAAAATCAGAGATTTGAAAAAAGAATCAGCACAATGGAGAGTTAACATTCAAGAATATGACAGAAACCAAAACAGAACAGCTTCAGGCCTGGATAATGATTCAACGCAAGGTCAACAAAATGAAATGTTTGAGGCAAATAAGAAAGCAATGGAAAAAATGGCCAGAGCATTCGAAAATCTCAGTCGACGATCAGCGGCACCAGCTGATGATCCCGATTTTGCTGCGCAAGGATCCAGCAAGAAAGGAGGAATAAATCTGCCGCCTATTAAGCTTCAGACATTCAAAGGAGGGAGAGACTGGGCTGAATTTTGGGATCAGTATCATGTTGGAATCCATAAAGATAATAGCCTATCGTCGGCTAGAAAGCTTATCTATCTCAAGACCCTTGTCGAGGGTGAACCGAAAGACTTGATCTATGGATTGTCGAATATTGATAAGAATTATATGATTGCTGTGGAAATTCTTCAAAAGAAATATGGGAACAATGAAGCAAACATTCAGCAGCTGCATATGGACTTGGCCAATTTGAAACCATCAACAACCTTTGCTGAAGATGTCAAGTTACAAATCGAGGCAGAAAAGATTATGAGACAGCTCGAATGCTACAAAGAAGATGTGAACAACCCTCAAGTGCTCATTGCTCTGCAAAATAAGGTGTCAAAACCGACATTAAGGAAAATTATGGAACTCAAAAAGTTAACTCCAGCTGATCAAAAGTGGGATACTAAGAAATTTCGAAAAGCTCTGAATATAGTGATTCAGGATGAATCAGAAGTGGAACAAATTTACCGTCAAAAACATTCAATCATACGAAAAGAAAATCCAGCAGAAAAGAGTCATCGCAAAGAGCCTAAACTCCTATCGGGAGATCAAACAATGGCATTTGCGGCAGTGGGAAAACCATTTGAAAAGAAAGTTACAAGCGCAAATGAGAACAAAGGGAATTTCGTTGGAAGAAAAAGGGACAAATATTGTGTCCTATGCGAAGGTGGAAATCATTCGACAGCTGAATGCCGGAAGCATCCGAATATAAGAGCAAGATTAGAACAAGCAAAAAAGATGAAGTTGTGTGCAAGATGTTTTAGGAATGACCACAAATCGTGGCAATGCGTGAAAGTCTTTAGACCATGCTTCTGGTGCAAAGGAAGTAATCATATTAGCCCACTTTGCCCATCTAAATTCAAAACTGAAAAGGAAACTATCTCCACAGTTTTTGATGGGTATGAAAGTGAAGAAGAAGAGAAAGAAGAAAAAGCGGACGAAGAAGAATATGTTGATCAATATGATAGCGAAGAAGAAGAAAAACCAGAAGAGCAACCAGAAGAAGAAGAAGAAGAAGAAAAAGAAGAACAGGTTACAACTTCATTTGTGGCTTTGAAACCCAAACAAAAGATGCAAAGAATTTTGCAATGTGCTAAAGTCAAAATATTCAATCCGAAGCGTCCAACAAAGACAAAAGAAGCTTATATAGTCTTCGATAATGGAAGCCAACGTTCATTTATTAGGGAAGACTTAGCCAAAAGTCTTAATTTATCCAAATTGGAATCCATTCACTTAAACCTATCGGGTTTTATGGAATGTGATTTGGGAAATGTTCACACAAATGATACTCAATTTGGAGTTATGACTAAATTTGGACCAATGCTAGTCGAAGGCACTCGCATGGAAAAAATTATTAAACCAGTCACGTATATTCCTATCGTGGAATCTGAATTAAATGAAGATGAATTGCTTATCCCTAAAGACATAGTCAAAACTGATATATTGATTGGAATTGACCAGATAAGAATGTTCGAAATCGTTGATCGGTATCAACTCCCAAGCGGGTTTTGGATTTCTGACTCAAAAGTGGGACCATTTATCAGCGGAAAAGGCCAAACCAAAACAAAGGGAAGACAAATTGAGCAAATTGGAATTACTATTATGGCTAATGTTCTAGATATGGATGAGCAAGAAGAATTAAAGATTAACCTATCGGGTGAAAAACTGAAACAAATCGAGAATTTATGGTTTTCGAATGAGGAAATGGGTCTAAAAGATGTCGAAATTAATGATGAAGACATTTGGATTAAGCAGCTCAATATTCAAAGAGATGAGGAAGGAAGATATGCAATTTCTTTGCCCTACAATGATCGAGCGAATGCACTTTTACCCAATTATGGTCTGGCTTATGGAAGACTGCTCTCAAATTTAAAACATATGAAGCAAAAACCAGAATTAATCCTGAAGATTGATGAGATATTCAAAGAACAATTGAAGCTAGACATAATCGAAAAAGTGATAGACTGGAAACATTGGCAGGGAGTTTTGCATTACATTCCACATCAACCAGTGATTAGAGAAGATAAAGAAACCACGAAAGTCAGAAATGTCTCAGATGCAAGTGCAAAGGATAAGAATGGACTTTCGATTAATCAATGCTTGGAAAAAGGACCTACTCAAATGAATGACATTTCAGGAATTCAACTTCGAAGTCGTTTACCTAAATACCTTATTTGTGCAGACATTGAAAAAGCATTTTTACAAATTCGGATTAAAGAAGAAGATCGAGATGCATTACGATTTTTGTGGAAAGATAACCCTTTAGATGATCAGTCACCTATCGTGGTGTATCGATTTAAGGGAATGCCTTTTGGACTGATCAGTAGTCCAGCCTGCTTGAATACCATTCTGAGCCTGCATTTGGATCAACACGGATCAGAATTAGCAAAGCAGATCAAAAATAACATTTATGTTGATGACATAACACAGGGAGAAGAAAATGAAGACAGAATTATCCCAGTTTGCAATGAAATGAAAGATATATTCAAGACAGCAATGATGAATCTACGAGGATTCTGCGTGAACCATCTCGAAGCTTATGAGAAAATTCCTGAAGAAGATAGAGCAAAGATGGAAGGAAGGAAAATTCTGGGAATAAGATGGGACCCAAAGGAAGACACAATTACCATTCCATTACCGGAATGGAAAGAAGGAAGCAAATGCACAAAAAGGACAATGCTTTCTCAAACGGCATCAGTTTTTGACACTCTAGGTCTAACAAGTCCATCGTTGCTTTCAGCCAAGAGAATTATTCAAAGTGTATGGAAATTGGACTTGAATTGGGACAATCCGGTACCAGAAGACATTCAAAAAGCTTGGATAAAATGCATGGAAGATTGGAAAGAAGTAAAATTCACGTTTCCAAGAAGGTTGTTCTCAAGAACCCTATCGGGGTCAAAGCAACTGTCGCTTGAAGTTTTTGCAGATGCCTCAGGGTATGCCTTTGGGATTGTTGTTTATCTGAGAGCTGAATTTGAGGATAAAAGCGTTCAGTTTGCCTTTCTTCAAGGAAAAAGTCTAGTTAGGCCCATAAATCTACCGGAAAAGCAAAATACAATCCCAAAAATGGAACTGCATGCACTTAAATTAGCCGTAAAATTAGCAATACACGTTCAAAAAGAATTGAAATCGGAAATTGAAGTGAAGAAAATACAGTTATGGACAGATTCAAAAGATGCAATTGATTGGCTCAACAGTCACAAAAGACATGAAAGATTCATTCAAAACAGATTGAATGTCATTCGACCTTTTGAAGTGAAGCATGTTAAAGGAGAATTGAATCCAAGTGACATCGCATCAAGAGGTTGCACAGCAATTGAACTGATGAATCATCCTTACTGGTTTCATGGCCCATTGTGGATGAATGATGAGAATTCTGAAATTCTATCGGAATTTAATTCAGAAAAATGGCATGAAGAAGAAATGACCATGGAAAAATATGACACAATTCTGAATATTAACATCAAACAAATAAAGGAAGATGAATGTTTAGTTCAAGACTGGAGCAGATACAACAGTTTATCAAAATTGAAAAGAATTGTGAGCTACGTGCAGATGTTTACGGATAAATGCAAAGAAGGCAAACAGAAAACCAACAAATTGCCTAAAAATGAGGACGAATTAAATAAGCTGATTGAAAAATTGGAACAGGTGACAGCAGAACAGATGGCAAAAGCGGAAATTCTCTTAATTAGAGAAGCCCAACAACTTTTTCCACCCGAAGCTAATCTCTTTCGAGAGAAACAATTCGAATATAATGAAGTAGGATTATTGATTTGCCAAAGCCGACTCACCAAAAGTGATTTAACAATGGAAGCAAAAATTCCGATTTATCTGCCTAAAAACTCACCTTTGACTAAGCTGTTTATCAAATACTATCATTGGAAATTATACCATGCGGGAATATCGACAGTGTTAGCCGAATTAAGACAAAGATTTTATATTCCACAAGCGAGAAGAACAGTCTTTGATGTGCTCAATCGAAATTTATTGACAAAATGTTATGTTTGCATTAAGCATAAAACAAAAGCTTATGCTTTGCCAAAAATGCCTCCTTTACCTACCTATCGGGTGCTAGGTAAAAGGCCGTTCCAATTTATTGGACTTGACTATTTTGGTCCCATGATTGTTAAAGAAAGTGATAAAAATCAGAAAGTGTGGGGATGCCTATTCACTTGTGCGACGACCCGTGCTATTCACATTGAATTAGTAGAAGATTGTACAGCAAGTGAATTTCTTTTGGCCTTCAAAAGGTTCATTGGACGAAGAATGGAACCAGAAATTATCATTTCAGACAATGCACTACAATTCAAACTTGCTTCTCGCATAATCAAGCGATTGTGGTCAAAAGATCAAAGTGATTGGAATAAAGTGTTCACAGACAAGGAAGTTCGCAATTTCACTAGTGAAAATGGAATTCGATGGCAGTTCATAACTGATCGAGCACCGTGGGCTGGGGGAATGTACGAAAAGATGATTGATCTGACCAAAAAGCCATTGAAGCGTGTGCTTGGAAAGACATTAGTGAAGAAAAGTGAATTACAAACAATTTTGATTGAAATTGAACGCATTGTCAATTCAAGGCCATTGACTTATATGGGAGAAAGTGACACAATAAGACCATTAAGACCGATTGATTTTCTTATTCCTTACCAAACAGCTTCCTATCGGGAAGGAGTTTTGGAATTGGAATTACCCATGAATCCAACAAAAGAAAATCTGGAAAACCGTTTTCGGATTTTATCTGAATTGTCTGATAAAATATGGAATATTTGGAGAACCGACTACCTATTAGCTCTCAGAGACTCTCAAAAATTCGGGGAGAAGAAAGGACAAAAAATTTTGGAGTTGGGAGAGGTCATCCTAGTGGATGAAGAGAATTTGCCCCGAAGTCGATGGAGAATGGGAGTTGTGACTGAATTTAGAATGAGTTCGGATGGCAAAGTGCGATCAGCCGTAGTCAGAGTCTGGGATGGAAAGAAATGGGGACAAATCAATAGGCCAATAAACAAATTATATCCTTTAGAGGTGAAATCAAAGATAATTGAACAAGAACAAAACTCTCTATCGGAGAAAATCGATAGAATTAATGAAAATGATCAAACACCTCTATCGGAGGATGTAAACTTGATTATTTCAGAACCAATGGCCGAAAATCAAGACACGTCCCAAATGATCGAAGACCAAGAAACGTCCCTATCGGGGAATAATGTTTCTTCGGCTCGAGTTCAACTGGAAAATTGGGAACTTTTGGCTGAATGCGATCATGAAGAATGCGAGCCAATATGGTTTGGCAATCTTTTGGAAATGGTTCCGGACAATTGGGATAAACTCAATGAGGTGGTGCAATGCCGAATTCGTTATGTGTCAATTTTCAAGCTGATCACAATGATGTGGGTGTTAACCTTTGGCTTGGATGAACATCAAATGTATGAATTGCTTGGCAACATCTCGAATACAAATGGAATTCATCTATGTATGGAGTGCGTTAAATTTAAGGAAGGAATGAGAAAAGGGAAAGGACGAATTCTCAACACCAAACCAAATGCATCCATGATGAAGAACCATAAGATAAAGGGAAAAGTCGATGGGCTAAAATTCACTCGGACGATATTGAAGGACATATTCAAATTGTGGATGAACAAATGTGAAGTGGCTGAGAGACAACTGCATCTTAAGCCTTGGGGATTTGTGACAATGGAAGTTGTGAATGATGAATGGGAATTGGCAAGAGAATGGGCAGACACTATCACTATGCAAAGAATCCCTCTGAATTACGCCTTAACACCGGATTTGGCACACTCAAATGTTGTGTTTATTGGCGATGAACTATCGGTTCTAATGGGCCAAGCTTTTGGGAAATGTTATATGTGGCAACCATCAAACATTGACGACATTGTTCAAGAATTTTCCGACAAATTGTTCTTGACTCGAGAAGTGGACCACGTCATACTGTACTTCGGAAAATATACATTGGAGAGAGGGCAACCGAACCGAATAATCGGAATTTGGGACCAGATGCGAACCGTTTGGTTGGAAAGAGGAATTGTTGGAGTGTTTATCATGCCACCGACCAATAAAAGAGAATTGAAGGCAAAAATTGACGACAACTTCAATTTATTTGTGGAGACAAGATCAACCGATTCGATTCGGGTTCTGAATCCGAATTACACATCTCGAGAAGCAATACCCAGTGATGAGGACTTGGCAATGATCATCCAGCAGTTGGAATATTGGAACATCAGTAATGAAGAGAAGCCCTTAACTTGGCAAGAGAGGAAAGGAAACTTCGAAGCCACTGGCCCTTGTCGAATGAGCGGACGATCCAGTGAAATGGAAGCTCTACACCTATCGGGTGTTAATGAGCCCGGTTCATCTGGAACAAGTCGTCAAAGCAACCGTTCTGGTGAGGAAACTCTACTCCTATCGGGAGTTAATGAGCCCCATTATTCAGAAGCTCAGCATCTCTCTGATGAGCCATGCTCGTCAAACAACATGGACCAGCTGCAATGTTCTGAAGGTTTTGTTCAACGACTGGCCAATTTCGCCAATCAATGTTCAATTAGAGAAGATCTTCATCCGATGCTAAGGCCTAGAAAACGAATCGAGCCTCCTTCTCCTGACTTCCACCGGAAAAAGGCAAGAGATGACAGCCCCAATCCACCTCCCGTGGATCCAATTACCGATGATGAAGAAGATTATGGGGGCCCAGTAAAACCATTCTTTGGATGCCACAGTTTTCTATCCAACATGTTTGAGGCTTCGTTCGAGTTGGATGGTCGACGTTACATCTCAAGCGAGCATGCATATCAATATGCCAAGGCAATGTACTTTGGTTATACCAAAACTGCGGCAGACATAATACGTTACGGCAGTCCGTTCACAGCAAAACGCTTGGCCAAAGGCTATAGGCTGAACGAGCAATACAAAAAGAGACTTGAACCTGGCTCCCGCCCATACATTAGGAACGAATGGAGGAATCACTGTATCATGGTGATGCGGAAAATAGCAGCTGCCAAGTTTGAACAAAATCCGCAATTGGCGGAAATGTTGCTGAGGACAAAACCTAAGATTTTGGCCGAAATGACTGAAACAGACGATTTCTGGGGCACAGGAATAGCTATCGGACATCGGGATGAACAACATCGAGAGAGATGGCCAGGCCAAAATCTTATGGGCCAAATTCTCATGGAAGTTCGGAACAATCTTCAGCTTAATCAGGGTTCATCCCTATCGGGGATTAATAACCCACCTGACAATGCTGGTTCATCCCTATCGGGGAATAGTAACCCACAAATTAATGCTGGTTCGTCCCTATCGGGGAGTAATGACCGCAAAGAAAATGAGGAAAAGGCTACTCAATCAAATATTTTGGTCGAAATAAATTACAATGATGATGAATTGGATTATGATGAGGAGGATTGGAGTGATAGAAATTGGCAAGGAAATATCGAATTTAGCGATTTGCTTCAACGCCTTAAGATTCAGTTCGACAATTTCAACAAATTAACCGATGAAATGTGGGAATTTTATGCTACAAATGTTCAAAGTCGTGAAAGTTATGAACGAAAAATGAGAGTGGTTGATGACATACAACGGAAAGTGGGAGCCTTGGGCACGGTAACCTTGTTTGGATCCTCTCGATCACACATTGGCAAAGATAACTCGGACTTGGACATGTGCATTATTCCTCCCGGACGTCATGTAAAAGTAGATGAAGTTGAGAATGCTAACAAATATCAAAAGGAAATGCTTTTTGTTGTTCGTCGATTGCCCTTTAAGGGCTACAGTTCACAAGTGCATGGTGGTCGAGTTCCCGTGCTCAGGCTCGTCGGTCACAACATGCAAATTGATATAACCTATGGCAACAGTACAGGACTTCGGAATACGACGTGGCTAAATCATTTATGCAGTCATGAAGCCAGATTAGCTCCGTTGTTATTCAGTATCAAAGAATGGGCAAAATTCCATCGAATAAACGACGCAAGCAGACACTCTTTCAGTAGCTGGACTTGGATTCTGCTCACCATATTTGCTCTCCAACACACGGATCCTCCTGTTTTTCCACCTCTATCGGAGGACATGGATAAACTAGAGAAAAGCAGAAACAATTCGTCTATAGCTGAACTGATTATGCACTTCTTTGGATTCTGGAACAAACACCCTTTGGAGAAGGATAGTGTGAGTGTGCGAGAGGGAAATTGGATTCCAAAAAAGCGTCAAACATACATTGTCGAGGTCGAAGAACCCTTAAAGCCAGAGGTGAACACAACTGCGTGCATTGAATCAAGTCAGCAATTAAGATCGATTACAAAAGCCATTGAAGAGACAAAAGTCAAATTATTTGAGGAAAGTGAAGAACCATCTTTGGAAAGAATTGGAATTAACTACAAAGCAAAAGGCACTCAATCCTATCGTGGTTTCAATGTGACCTATTTGCTAGGGATTTTGGCTCTGTTTTTACTTTTCTTCAATGTGACAACAGCAACAGAAATTCAAGGAAATCAACAACTCCATTCAAAGTCGATTTATTCTGACCCTATCGGGGACATAAGATTTGTCAGCTGGATGAACAAAATATATTGGCGAAAACTAACAATGATTTTGCTGCCATGGATTTTACAGCTCGCCTTAAGTCATCATGGAAGATTTGATGTACTATGGCGCTTGATGGCTATCGTGCTATTTTCGAGAATTTCTATGGCTCAACAGCTTATGATATGCGATCCGGAAGTGAATCGTTTTTACTACCGGCTGCCTGATGTCATCAACGAAGCATGCAAATCAACTCCGTCTAGACATCAAGCTTCAATATTGAGCATTTTCAAGCCAAACAACGAATGGGTGGAATTAGATGCCAATCTTTGTCGGAAAGTTGACCAAAAACTGAAATATTGGGAAAATTTGATCACGGAAAATCGAAGCAACATAACACAGAAATTTTTGACTATCTCAAAAGAAGAATGTCAACAAATGGAAAAACAAGGAAGATGTGAATTCGGAAATTTGTCCGGAAGCCCAACAGCACAAACCTTCAATTTATTTGAGCCTCCTGTTGAATACTCCTACTTCCGAACAAAATACGCCAGAACAGAAAATTGTTTCAGTACACCGACAAAAATCTTATTCAATCCATTTTCTGGAGAATTGAATCATCCACTGGTTGAAATGAAAGGCTGCGAATTGGAAGATGAATTTTGTGCTATGAAGGATAATCAAGTATTGATTTGGAAGAAGAAACAACAATTCAAAACATGTCAATGGATCAAATGGGAGAAAGCTAATGGCACTTTGGATGAAGACGTTTGGACTCGATCAGATGGACAGTTTGCTCTTTCATTCAGAACAATAAACAATGAAGATAAGCTCATAGAAGATTGTGGAACATCACTCGTTTTGACTGATCAGCATTATGCCATTCATAAAAGGTCATATGATCGAATGAGAGCAATTCAAGAAGTGAGGAACAGACCCAAAAGAGACCTATCGGGTTCTGGTACTGTTCGCTCCGAACAACTTGCAGCTGTGACGACAATGTCCGCATATTTAACCAACCAAAGAGATAGAGCAATGTTCTTCAACCTCCTTTGCCAAAATCGCAATGATTTTCGTCAACAAGATGCCACTAGTACATTGAGATTCCTGTTAAATTCAACCAATTTGCAAGCTCGATGGGTTGGAAAAGAAATAGCTGAAGTTTGGCCATGCACACCAGTCGATGACTTCAATTTCACGAAAATTGATGAAAAAGGCGAATGTTTTCATAAATTGCCGGTCAATGCCTCTTTCGGAGGAAAAATTGTCCAAGGCTTTGTGGAATCTGAAAGCATGATACTCGTAGAGACATCCAAGAAGGGACCATGCTCAATTTTCGGAAAGCAAGCAATCATGAAAGAGGGAAAACTCATATTGGTCGATCAAACAACAGGGACAAAAGAAGAAGTCGATGAAAAGTCAATTCAACAACTCAAATTGCAACACAATCTTG
This sequence comes from Pratylenchus scribneri, assembly GCA_030063045.1. Lineage (NCBI taxonomy): Eukaryota > Metazoa > Nematoda > Chromadorea > Rhabditida > Pratylenchidae > Pratylenchus > Pratylenchus scribneri. The sequence goes on from JAQSEB010000065.1 coordinate 187,080, forward strand.
GCATCCCTGAGTTCAAACCGGACATTTTCACCAACTTAGTGGTCACAAATGAAAGCAACTTCGGCATCTTTTTGCGATATTTCAAGACCTTTCGTGTTGGGCGAATCATGCAGAAGCACATTACTCCAGAAGAAAATGAATGGAACACGCAGCACGGTGATTATATCCCTATCGGGGATTTTTCCATCACCGGGTTCCTAAAAAATGTCGATTGGGAGAAATTCCTAATGCGTGCCTGGATTACATTCTCAATTGGGAGGTTTTTGAAAATGCATGGCTTGCCTTGGCTTATTCGAAGAGGAATTAACCAGCCGGGAGTCCTTAACAATCTTTTCAATCTAATTCAACCCATCCTAGAGAGGCAAATGCGCGAAGGAATTGGTCCGATCAATATGCAGTGGGGAATGAATCGACAATTGGGAATGAATGGAAATGGGGTGCGCAATGGGATGTGATGGATTGAAAGAATGATGAATGGTGCGAGGAATGGAAAAGAATGCAACAAAAAGTCGATTGGGAGTGTTTGGAGCAAAACTCCAAAATAAAAATTTAATTTTGATATTTTTGATTTTATTTTAATTAAATATATTTTTATTCATTCAATTTCCATTTAATTTCAATTTTATTCATTTTAATTCTTTTATTCAATCAATCCCATCCACTTCCCTTCCAACCAAAGTTCACATTTCCTTTTTTACACAATTTCTCGCCAGCCAGCCAGCCGCCCCCATCCCATTCAATCAGCACCCCTTATTAGTTTTGTCCTTGGGATTGGAAGAGGGAAAATGGCAACATTTTCCCTCGCAAATAGAAAACATCCATTTTTCTAACCTTGAGGGGGGCAAAAAAGTGGGGAGAAAAATTGAACAGTCATTCCACCATTTTGAGCAAAATTGCCTATCGGGCGAATATGAGAAAATTGTGAGGAAAAGGGAGCTGGCTGGGAAATTTATTACTTTTTATGTTTTAATTTCAATTTTAACCACTTTTACGTTTCCCCTAAGGCAAATTAATGTTGATTTGGGTAAATAAGGAATACGTCTATCGGACGTTTGAGTGAATTAATAAAGATTGAATTTGCCTTAGGGTGAAATTTATCAAAATATATATTTTACCACTTTATCACTAATTCACAAATTTAATTTTACTTATTAATAATTTTGAATTTAACTCTTTTTCAAACGCCATTAGGGCAATCCAAACAATTATTAGAAAATTATTTAAATGGTAAATTTGTGAATTAGTAGATAATACGATGAAATTTGGTTTACTGATTTTATATAAATTTATAATTGTCCACACTATTTTTGCTTTAATGTTGAATGCCTTCTAAATTAATATCGCGATTTTGTATTTCCATTTCGGTTTAATTACCCAAGTTTGAGTTTGAGATTTTCATATAAATAAAATTTTGTGAACAATCAATCAAATCAATTGGAATTTACTAAAATAAAATTTGGCAACTTTATTTGGGTAATTTTCCACTGGGCAAATTAGTGTTCGATCGTAGCGAAATCGCAACACATTTTGCTTACCATCCATGGGCCAAATGCCAATTCCAAATCATTTTTGTTAAAAAGGCATCTAGGTATAAGAATAATACAAATTTTGTCGAATACATTAAAGAAGGTAAAAGTCTGCATTTTTGTTTAAATTAAAAAATAATAATAAAAAATATAAAAAAATTTTCAAATGGATTTGGCAAATAAAAATTGACTAATACTCGTAATTTACTTATTATTTATTATATTAATTATATTAATCAAAATTCGTTTTTTGATTATATAAAATAAATTTATGGCTTATATCTCAATAATTTTTTAAGCTATTAAAATGTTTTTTATACATATCATTGAATTAAAAATTTTTTTTCTAGAGCTTTTGGCCAGATTGTTGTCAGTGCCGAAAAATAATAATAGCCCAATTTTTGTAAATTTTTTTTTTGCTATTTTTTGCAATAAAATTTACAATTAAATCCACACATTTCTCTTACTAATCTAATCAACTTAACAAAATCAGCGCAGTATAATGACACTAAAATTTTAAAACTTAAAAGTAAATTTATCGATTTGAATCAAAATTCAAACCTAGGTTTAAACTCTTTAATTTTGGAACAAAACCAAATATTTTATATACCATTCGATGCGTCTCGATGAGATCTACAAATGGTATAAGATTTGTATGGTCTAAAACCTATTGCTGATTTATTAGAAATCAAAAACTTATATTTGTACTATTTGTAGACATGCCCATATTTGCACAATTTTTCATTCATTAATTCTTCTTGAAATGATAAATAAATAAATAAATAAATATGGTATAAAAATTGATTCAAAAATTTTAAAGACTGAACTTATTAAAGTCTTCCCATAATTCTATTCAAAATTTTGATTGATAAATCATAAAATTTAAAACAGAAAATGCAATTATGTAAAAATCATTATAAAGTATGCCTTTATTTTTTGTACGAGATCAAGAAAAATAAAATTTATTGTTTCAGAGGGAAAATTTATGCAAATTTTATGTCATAATATCCGACACAAAACAGTGCTAAATAAACACTTATTTCCACTCCCATTTATTATCAAACATGGAAATGCACTAATCCCATTTTTCCAACAGGCTAAAAAAGATCAAAAATCACAAAATAAATGAATTTTATTGCGTCAAATAAAATTTGACAATAAAATGTCACAAAAATTTGACTATAAAATAGCCAAAAAATGGTCAAATTTAACACAAAATTCACCAATTAATCATTCCTAAAAATTTTTTCCCATTCTTTTGCACTACTCCTTTTGGCCACCTTTTTGCTGGCATTCGGCCAATCTAACGCCCAAATTGCCGTGTCAGTTTCGCAAGTAAGGAAATCCAATGAGAATTGCAATCTACAGGGCCTGGTTGTGGGTGAATATTCGGTGAGTATTCGAAATACTGGACCAAGTGCGGTGTGTTCGGTGGTAATCAACGTTGAGGGAAGCACTTCCGGATGTTGTAATGTTTTGAACACTCCAGTCAGTGGCCAGTATGTGGGCGGTGTCAATGGACTAACACAACTTGATGCCTATCCATCCAAACGATTTCAGGTTGGGAAAATTGAATTTGAGAATAAAAATAAATAAATAATATTTGGAAATTAAAATAAATTATTTAATTTTTGCTAGAAAATAATTAATTTTTGGGCAACTAAAATTATTTGGTAAGAAAAATAAACAATTTTTGTCATGAAAATAGTTTTAATCATTTTTTAGGCAACTCAAAATATATAATTTTTGTAAATAAAAATAATTAATATTTAATTTTTGGAATTTTTAACAATAAAAATATTTAATTTTTAATAATAAAAATATTTAATTTTTGTAAAATAAAAATAATTAATTTTTGAAATAATTAATTTTAAGCAAAAAATAAAAATAGGTAAATTAAAATATAATTTTTATAGCCATATAATTTGGCCAAAATTATGTCTTCTAGGTGTCTATTTTTTATAAAATTATATTTAGAACATGATTTGGGCAGAATAAATTTATGTCAATTATTCCAATAAAAATTTCCAAAATTAATTTAATTTTTCACGCTAATAAATTATTTTAAAGATGCCGGAAGGAACGAGTATTGAACCAAATTCATCCTACGATTCGGGCTATTTGGTTATGTTAACATGTGTGGGCGCTCCAGCAGTCAGTGTAATCAGTTCGGAAAATTGCTAAATACAAGAAGAGATTAAATAAACATTCTGATATTATTTAATTCATTTATGGACACTAATAAACAGAATTAAATATTTCAATGAATGGAATAAATTTGTTGATACGCATGGAGTTTCATGATAAAGAAAAGTTTGACAAAGCAATGAAAACAATTTTTGACTTGTATTGTTTGTGTAAACCGAAAGAAAGACAACTTTTTAGAAGTTCAATTTTTGAATAAAAATTTGACAAAAAATAGCCCAAAATTTAAATATCAAGTCCAAAATTTAAAAATTCGGCAAAACGAAATTGACTAAAAATCTGACAAAAAATGCAGAATTGAATTATACCAAAAAAAAAATGTGTGAATCTGTAAATTGCAGGAAATCCAATAGTAAAGAGGAAATTGAACACACCATAATTTTATATGTACACTTTTCCTATTCCATTCCAGAAAAGAGAATGTGAAAAAAAAGTTTATCTACAGTTTCGATCTATGTGTTTATTCATTTTTTAATAGTAGTTTTAGCTTTGGCCAACACCGCTTTTTTCACCTTCAATGTCCGGTCTACCCAATCGAGCAATTGAGAATTTCTCAATCCAATCAATTTCCTTGTAAATCTAACCAAACCATTTTTCATTAAATATTTTTTTGATCATATTTTTCAATTAAAAGATTATATTATTCGGAATTTAATTATGGTTCACATAATTGCTCTGGATCAGTGGATTGTTCAAGCCATCATTTTGGTGAATAATATTTTTAAAAAAATTATTTAAGATTAGCAATTTTAATAAATTTAGAAAATGTAAAAATTATTTAAATTATCAAAATTAAGCTTTTAATATGGGAAATATTTTTTTTTATTTTTTAAACAACAAATTTTTTTACTTATATAATTTGGTCTTAAAAAGTAATAGAGCTTAAATTTAAGGCAACCTTATAAATTGAGTTTTATAATTCACAATAATAAGTATATTATAATTAGAGATTGGCAGATTGACCTTATCGAGACCTCGGTCGAGACTCTCGGAAAGTCTCGGCGAGATTCTCGTCTCGTCCGATCTCTACTTATAATTATATTATATTGGAATTGCAAAAATAATAATTTTATACATTTTCTTAGGTCATAAAACTAATCTAAAATTTTAATTTTTCCTGTGAGACAATTTAAATTATATTTTAATTTTTTTTTATTCAGTTGATTACAATCATCGAAGGCATTCTCTGTTCCATTTACAATGTTTGGTTGCATCAACAACATTTGGTCATTTCCGTCTTCATCTTTAATATTGGCTACATCATGGCATGGTGCCTTCCTGAAGTGGTGAAGAAAATTGGCTACTTTTACCTGCAAGATGGTGGAAATGGAAAACCAAAGGTTTGCGAATTTTATGAGAATTTGTAATAAATAAGAATAAAATATTAAAGTATCGTCAAACCTATTCTTTTGGCACTGTCTTCTGTGAATTGCTGATACAAATATTGACCATTTTTGGATTAATATTTACCAAAGAAGTGAAAACATCATCTTCATCCGTCAACGCCAATCCCAATTGTGCCAATGCCAATTCATCATCATCATCAACAGCAGCAGCAGAAGCCGTCGGGAAAGAGACCATGGAGGCAATAGTTGAGCAAGTGTCAGGCGGATGTAAGTTGCGCAAAAAATTAATTTTGAATTACAAAAAAAAATTCATTTTTAGGCTCAATATTGGAAGCATTTCTTTTTGCTTTTCTGCTCGAATATTATCGCACAAATGACTTGCCATCGAAGTTCAACAAAGTGGTCGACCGGAAAGATTATTTGGTAAAAAATAAAATTAAGAGAAAATTCCTAATTCCCAAAAAAGATTGCTAAAAATTAATAATAAAAAAAGAAAGATATTTTCAATATAGTAAAATTATTCTTTTGAATAAAAGAAGTAATTTATGTTAATATAAATATTGGGGTAGATAAAATTAGGCGACATCGACATCACAACTGCTTCTGGGCGAAGTCGCTTTTAGCTCATTAGGAACGAAACCGATATTGATTGATGATTTTGGTGTCAAATTAAAGAGATCACTGCTGGGGGTGCTGGCTATCGAAAAATATGAGAATTATTTGGTTTATTTTAAAATTAGCAGAAATATATATTATTATAAATTTGCGAATTTTTCATGGTTTTTTGAACACACATATATTTCCATCAAATTTTAACAAAAAAAATAAATCTTATTTCATTCGAAGACCAGTATTAAGTTATTTAATTTGATATCAAAATTATTAATTTCAATCGATGGCACTTATTACTTGACACATCGCCCTCACAGGCTGTTAAACGAGTCCGAAATTTTTAGTCTCTTAACATAAAACTCAACCCCCGTCATTTTTTTCTTTTATGTTTAACTATGTTAAAGGCTATTATAAATATTTTAATACTGAGATTAAATCTATCAGTTAATAGAAATAATAAAAAGTCTGATTTTGCCTATGGCCTTGGGTGACTCATTTGCCATATTTTTGACCATCTCGCCATATTTTTTTCCATATTTTTAGCTTTTTCGACGAGCACTTTTTACTAAAATTTTTCTGTAGATAGCCATTTTTGACAAAATTTTTCGTTTCACAGCCATTTTTAGCAAACATTTTTCGCTGCGCGGCAATATTTTACAATAATTAATGTAGAAATATACAAAATAAATGTTTTAAAATCAAATGTATATTGAATTTTAAGCTTTTTAAACTTTTCTATATTTTTGCCATATTTTTGAAAAATTTTGTCATATTTTTCCGGATTTTTGAAGGCAAATGCCATATTTTTTGGTCAGGCAAATGGGCCACCCTGCTATGGCCTCGAAGACAATATAATTTTTCAATAAGAAAGGCTTGTGTGCCAAAAAATAATTACCGAAAAAAATATATTTCACACCATCTCCACACACATAGTTATTGATCTTCTCCATTGTTACAATGGCGTTTGTGCTCATCAAGCCCTGTCTTTGCCTCCTCCTTGGCCATGACTGTCTCGCAACCTTTTTGAATGGCGGTTTCCAATTCCGTTTGTTGATCTACATTTTAGAGTATTTTTGGTTCGACCATCAAAATACTAAGCGGAATCCTAGACGAAATAGTCCACGCCATTGCAAGGTTTATTATTTAATTATGTAATTTGAATCAAAAAATTATACCTATATGTAATTATAGGAAGGTCATTACCCATCATGCATTTTCCTTTTGGCCCTCAACATTGCCACAATTATCACCTTCTTCGCTGGGCATTTGGAATTCTCTTTGCTAACATTTGCTCTCGCCTTATGTAAATTTTTACTTTTTATTTGGGAAAATAAATTTTTAGAAACATTGTCATCAAAAATAAAATTATTATTTTATTTAAAGTCATAAATTTCGGAAGAAGGATTGGGAGTTGGGATTGGTTAGAAAAAAAAATATTATTTTTGACTTAAATTATTAATTTTCATATTTTTATTTACATTATATTTAAACAAAATTTCAAGGTATTATTGTTCGTGCCCTTCTTTGTGCCTTCTATCTGCTTGACCGTGCCACTCCCTTCTTTCGTGGCGATTTTATTAAGCTGTGAAAGGATGGATGAAGATTGAAAAGTATCGGATCAAAATTCTTATTAGTATTTTTTTTAAAACAAAATCAAGTGCTTTATAAATAAATTCTATTAAATTTAACATTGATGAATCGATAAAGATAAATTTTTCAAAATTGGCTATTTTATTAATGTGAAAAAATAATTTTCTTTGATCGATCTGCTGCTTGCTGATTATTGCCAATTTTTCTAGACTCGGTAATAAATATATAAATCTAGTTATTAATCAGATATTTTTTTTTGATTCTTCCAAAATCAGAATTAATTCCGACACATTTTAATAAATCTAATAAATTTTGCCAAATCTTAAATATACGATTTCAACCTCTTTATTTTTTGAATTATTTTTTTATTAAAATCATATATCAACAATATCATATTTATTAATGATAATGAAAGATAATTTATTTTTCCTGAAAATAAATTTTTCAAAAAAATAACATTTCCTTTTTTTGTAAAATTATTTTAATTAAATCTGATATAATTTAATCAAATTTAGTCATTAATATATTTTCTTATTTAATTTTATTCTTTATTAGAAATTAGGTATTTATTAATTATTAATTAATTTTCTTAACTTGAGGCATATATGTGTATATGACAGGTGAAAATTTGTGGAAAAAATATCACAAATGTTAACCAAAATTAATTTATTAACCTTCAATGGAATAAAATGTACCTCTCCTTCCTTTAATGTATTCATTTTTCAAAGAAAACATTCAAAAATATAAAAATTATTTTTCCAAAAATTTTTACCATTTCAAAGAAAATGACCCAAAAATAAAGAAAGAATTTTTACAAAATTTTTACAAAGAAAATTAAAAATGTCAATTGAATTCGAAATTCCCTTATTGGGAATAACGATTTGCACAAATTTGTTGCAAATTTATTTGCTTTGGTTAGTCATTTACAAATCATCAGCAAATATGTTAGCATTTCGATTTGCTCTTTGCAGTCTTTTGGTAAAGGCTTTTACTTGTTTTAAAATTAATTAATTTTAAAATTTTAACAAATCTATAAATCTTACTAAAAATAAAGTTTTAAAAATTTTCTTTATAAATATTTTCTAATTTGTATACAATTAAATTTAATTATAAAGCGGATTTTCAAATTTTCCGTTTAACCTGCCTTATTCCCCATTTTTTCGTGCCATAAACCGTTCCTTTTTTGAAACTACAAAGAAGATTAAAAAAGCATTGCAATTTGTTTGGAAATAAGAAAAATATAAATGAAGAAAAATGATATTTTAAAAATTTATTCTACAAATATTTTTTATTTATTTCATAGAAAAAAAGAAAAAAATATTTATGTTGAATAATAAAAATGTCCAAAAATAATTTTAAAAAATGGGCAAAATTACGCGGAAAGAGCTGGTTTAATTTTCCGTGCACAATCTGAATTTTGGGAAAAAGAAATTTTTGTCTCCTTGCATAAAACGCCGCTCTTTTATAAAATATTCGGTCAACATTTGTTTTTATAATTTTATTTGAAATTAAGGGTAATGAATTGATATTCTCTGTGGTAATCGGCTACATCATGGATCCAGAGCTGCTTTTCCCCTATGAGAGAGGGGCGGCTGTCAAAGGATTGGCACAATTTTTGGGCAAAAATGGAGGACGATTTGCTGTGAGATCCAAAAATTAAATTTTAATTAAAAATATAAATTAATTTGAAGTTCTCAGTGGCACTATTTTTTGGTGCTGGCGTTTTATGGAATCAAGTTTATTGTTTAATCTTTCGATATACGGCCATTCAACAACATTTCGACGGGCTCAATGCCAAATTCAATCGCACAAAAATTAGATGTCTTTTTATGGTGATTGGCTATTCAATCAGCACTGCTTGTGGATTCATCGCTTACCATAGCATGGTTGCACCGGAGGTGAAAAATTTTTATTTTTTTTGAGTAATTTTATTAATTCTAATATTTCAAATAAAATTAGAAAATAAATTATTAATTTTAAATTAAAAATTTTTAATATTCAAAGATAACTTAATTACAAGTAATTTTTAAAAATTTAGTTAAAATTATTTATATTTAATTTTAAAATTTTTTATTACCTATCGATTAACTTTGTGCAGATTTTTACCAACAAAGTTAAGATCCATGTTTTCCTTAAATTATGTCACCTTTGTTACCAATTATTTTTTATAATTGAATTTTAAAATTTTTTTGGTTAATTCGAGATTTTTTATTATTAATTTTTTAAAATTTTGGAATTTTTTTTTAGGTATTTTCCAAAAAGAATTTTTAAATTAAATTAATTTTCTCAAAAATACAAATTATTTAAAAAAAAATTTTCAAATTATTTTTCTTATAATTTCGTAATTAATATTTTTAGATAATTTTTTCAATAAATTTTTAAATTATTTAATTTCTCAAAAATAAATTAATATAAAAAATAATAATAAACATAAATTTTTCAGAATGTCTTTTCGCGCTTTCTCCTAACATAAACCCTCCTCTGCTCACTTGGACCAACAATAACACTGTTGTAATGCTTTTGGGTCCAAGTGAGGATTTTGCAATGTTGGTATTTGGTATTTTCGTGCTCGGCGGCTTTGTCTTCGCCACAATCGTTAGCATTGCATTTTCGGTCATAATTTATCATACAATCAACAAAAATGTGAATTGTTTCACCGCAAGAACATACAAATTGCATCGGCAACTCACCCTCCTTTTGATTGTTCAGGTAAATGGTGTAAAATTTTTATGATATTTTTGTCAAAAATTTTATAACAATAAAATCCAACGAAATATCGAAAATTAAAAAAAAAGGAAATTTATTTTCATTTGGTCACTTTTTTCGAAGTTAAAAATTCCGATTTTTCTACTCAAATTTTTAAATATGAAAAATTTTTCTTGTGGATAAAAATATATTTATTAGCCACATAATTGTTGTAGTCATCATTTTATTTGTTAAGTAACTACTATCTAGTTTAAATATGACTTGATATCCATCTGGCCACATTTTATATGACTTCAAAAATTCCGATTTTAAAATAACTCTATTTTAATCGCTAAAATAATATTTTTTCGTGGGTATAAAAAATTAAAATAAAATTTTAACAAAATAAAATATAAATTTTTCTATAGAAAATATGAATTTTTAATTAATTGAACAAACATCGTAGATTTTCTGCCATTTTTTTTTAAATGAGAGAAAAAAGGAGTATCATAAAAATGTGTTCCCTTATTTTCGGGTATTTAAAATTTAATTTCTTAATTTTTATTTAGTAATTTATTTCCTTGAAAATTTCTTTTATCCATATAATTTTTTCAGTTTTGTCTTCCCATATTCTTTTTGATCATCCCTGTATGTTATGCGGCCGCATCCTGCATTTTTGGTTTTAATATTGGCAAATTAATTGCTGATTTGTCAATGCTCCTTCTCAGTCTTTACACAATGGCAAATGCCCTCTCCACGTTGATTTTCATAACACCCTATCGAGATTATACCCTAAAATTGTTGGGAATAGGTAGGAAAATGGAACAACGACGAAATCAACAAATTCAATCATTGCGAACAACAAGAATTGAAATTATGCCACGATCAATTGAATGATAAAATAAATATATTTCAAAGTTCATTTTTTATATGTTCCAGTGAATATTGGAAATTAGCGTATTTCCGGAAATATACACTAGGCTTTGGAAATTAGCGTATTTCCGGAAATATACACTAGGCTTTTGGGTTAATATAAGAAATCTCGTCTTCTTGGCATCTTACAGAATCGGGAGTAGGCTCATTCGACTCGGCTCAATCAATAGATCTCATCGAGACTAACTTCTTATATTGGTTTGGCTTTTAGGTTTAACAAATTTTTAATTAGTTTTGAACCAACACGCTAAAGATGGTTCAAACGATTTAAAAATAAATTCCACCTTAAAAATACATTCAATGATTTCTTTTTTTATTCCCAAGATTTTAAATAAAATTCACTATTTTATTAAATTTAATTTTGCATTTAAGAATATAAATGTGAACATGTAGGGATCTTTTCTGTTTCAAAAAATTTTTCAATCAACATCTGCTATTGAGAGTTCACAATTCCCATTTCTCTTTCGGCTGATCATTCAACATTTCGTCATTTTCGTCACTCTTGTCCAGTATGGCCATCATTTCCTGCCGATCCGCTTTCCCATCACCATCACCGTTCATGTCGGCATTCTGCACAAATTGTTTCAATATTTGGCACATTTCTGGCAGACTTTCAAATTGTTCTTTACTGATTGACATCTTTAATAATTATAATTAAGTCTAGTAAATAAATATAATGATTCCACTATTTTTTTTTAGCATTATTTATGCATAAATAAAAACGCAATAAACAACATTTTTTAACTTGATTTGAGGTCAAAATATTGAATTTTTTCACTTTTTTCACTTTTTTTTCATCACTATTTCGGCCTTTTTAAGTCACCATATTTCAGCATTTTTGAAATTTTTTGAAAATTCGTCCAAAAAAATCAAAATTTTCTCTCTTGAAAAAATTTTTTTACAAAATTTTTTTCCATTAAACCAATTTTGGTCTAAAATTTTACTCACTAGACCATTTTTCGTGAAAAATTTTCCCCTTTAGATTATTATGAGTAAATTTTTTTTGTCCTTTTTTCTTCAAAAAAAAATTTTTTCCTGATAAATTTTTGTCACTTTTTAAATTTTTTGTCACTATTTTGGAAATTTTTTCATAATTTTCTATCTATGCAATTTTTTATCAGCATTTAGTGTCACTATTTTTCTATTTTTGATCATTATTTTTGCCAGCCAAAATTATTATTAAAATATTCAATAAATTGTTGCTTAAAACATAAACCCTATTTTTTAATAATGCCGGTTTCGTCTTGGAAAGTATTAATCTTTTTTCAAATAAATATTGTAAATGTCGAAAAAAATATTGAAAATATCGAAAAGATTGAAATGGTCCAATGTTCCTTATTTTAGACGACTAGAGTAGATCGTGGTCAATTTTAAACTGAGATTTTCGGTTTTCGGTTTTACCTAGTCGATTTTGGAATCTCGGTTTCGTTACTCTATCCTAGACTTCCAAACCTTATGCTCAATCGATAGATCTGGTCAAAGATGCTTCAAATTCGGATGGTATTCGACGAATTCTATCGATTGGATATATGGTTTGAGATCTAGGAAAAAATTCAATCATAATAAATCATTATAATCTTTTAACATTTTCAACATTTTTTGGCATTTTAATATAATTTCCCTTTCGTATTTCGGACCCTAATTCTAATAAAAACTAAAATTTCTTAAACAAAATTGCATTCTGACTGATACAATAAACAACCCATATATTTTTCGTTTTGAAATTAATTCTTACTTCATTTTCATCATCGAATCCCACAATAATGGCTATTAATTTCATAGTCCGTAATAAATGTATAGTTCCATGGAGGTCAGCAAATTGTTGCATATAAGTTTTCTCCTCCATGGCTGTTGACATTTTATTGGTCAATTTTTTCGAAATTTTGACGCCTTTTTTGACCTTGGTCAACTTAAAGAAAAGAAATTATATATGTTACAGCTAATATTGGAAATTGGTAATTTCCGGAATTTACCAGAAACTAGGCTGGTAAATTTTGGAAATCTCAGCTTCTAGGCATCGTACAGATTCGAGAGTAGGCTCATTCGGTCGATTTAGTCTATGAAATTTCAATTTCAGACTTTTCCCCTAAACCCCTAGCCCTTAATCCTTAGCCCAAAGCCCCTGAATCCCATGCCGCCCTTAACCATAACCCTAACCCTAGCGCTAGCCCTTAAACCGGTCTGAAATTTCATATAGTAAATCGACCATGGCGAATCGAATGAGCCCACTCTCGAGTCTGTACGATGCCTAGAAGCCGAGATTTCCAAAATTATCTAGCCCATTTACCTAGGTAATTCCGGAACTAATTTCCAATATTATCTGTTATATATAATATATTTTATTATCTTTTCCCTAGCAATTTACCGTTAAATTTTCCATTTCATATTCAGTCATTTCTGTCTTCAATTCTTCAATTTGTTTAATTTTCTCCAAATGGCTGAGCATCAATTTTGTCTTTTCCGTCCAATCAAATTTCCCATCTCCATTTTCATCGGCTAACTTAAAGTTATAATAGGCAATTTTGTAATAATCTTCCAGAAATTTGTCAAACTCTTCGATTGAAATACCGCCATCCTGTTGATTGTTTATAACATTTATTTTAGGCAAATTTATTTTTTTCGGCTGTGCGACAATTGGGGATGAAATAGTGTAGCGTCGATGTTGGTAAAGTTTCTGGGATATAAAATTGGTTACAAATTGATATTAAAAGTATTTGTCAATTTTGAAAATTTCCCCAAGAAATTGTTGATTTAATTAAAATTGTGATTTTTAATCATTTTTAATCATAACTCTGTGAATATCCAACAAATGCTAATTATTTTTTTATTAATTTTGTAACTAATTTTATGCCCTATAAAATGCTATATAAATTGTCCCAGTCCCAAAGTTTTACCACCATTGACGCTAGACCATTTCATCCCAAATTGTCGCATCCCCAATTGTCATTATACCATTTTGGGTGCTTACTTTTGGAAAATTATTAAAAAATTCGATCAGATAATCCACGTGTTCCGATTTAAGTTCAATTGAAAGAAGGGCCGGAAAAAGTAGAAACAACACCATCAGCAGAAGATGAATTTGGGCTTTGAATTTAATCATTTTTTTGTAAAATTTTTGGCTGGAAATGAAAAATGAAATTGGAATAAAAATAAAATGTATGAAAATTGAAAAGATTGAAATGAAAAATAATTATTCACAAACTGTCCTATTCCCAAAAAATTGATGACAGCCAATCCTTCTCAATTTTACCAACAGCAAATGAATCAGCCAACGATTCATTTCGGTTTTATTCGGCGAATCCCCAACCCAAAATTTTGAAAATCGCATCCTAGAGTTAATTTTGGTTGTTTGATGGTTTTTGGAGTCATAGAATTCGAATTATTTAATCATATCTTGACAGCTTGGTAAGGAAATACCAACTTTTACCAAGAAAAACAAAAGGGGTCCAAGGGCATTTTTGATGAATAATTTTTGCGGGGAAAAGGAACAAAAGAAAGGGAAAAAATTGTGCATTTAAAAAGGCAGCTTGGAGCAATATTTGATTGATAGATTGAATCGAGTGTACGAAAGGATGAATAGGGAAAGCCTTTAAGGCATTAGTGACTTTGAAAAATCATGATTTTAATTAATTTACAAAAGCCGATAATTATATTCTATTTTGAAATTGAAATCATCAAAAAGTTTCTGTATTTTTTTTTTTAAAAATTTAATCAATAAAATTTTTGGTCGTCTAAAGTTAAAATTTTCTAATGTTATTAAAATGTGCCGTAGATGAAATTCACCAACAAAGGCCTGTTTTGGGGAAATTTTTCTAGAAATACACCAACGAATGTACAAAAATAATGTTATGATCAAAATGAATATTGTAATTGTGAATTATCTACATATTTGCAGATTTTTTGGCCTACTAAAGAATGGTAACGGTAACCCCCATGGGTCATCCCTCATCCGGTTGAGGTTACGGTCATGGAGGGATAGAACATTATCACCTTCATCTGCCGTATCCGTAACCATATTAACCCTAATCATCCAAAAGGGGAATCTTCATTTTAAAACAATTTCTGCACATAGATAACCCAAAAGTACCCAAAAAAAATGCTGAAATTTAACAAAAATTAGAAAATTCAATTTATACATTAAGAAAATTATTTTGTACAAAAATGAAATAATATGTGTATGGAATATATATTCATTTTGATATCATTTTGTTGTTGCTGTTTTCACCGGATTCCATTTAAAACAATTAATTAATTGAGAATCAAATAATATGACCAATAGCAAACATTCATCAGAATAAATGCGGATGGGAAGAGAATTCGCGATTTTTGATCAATTTTATTGGCCATTTCCCTGCCTCTCAGCTGGCCCAACGTCCGCTTGATGAATTGGGCGCGTTCATTCAGCTTAAGAAGTTTTTTTATCTGCCGGGCAAAATAAAAGGAAGAAGCAATTTTTTGAATTTATATATCAAATTCCGGAAAAGAAATATTTTCAAGTTTTTGAAAATTTTTGTATTAAATCTAAAAAATCCGAAAAAAAAATTTTTAGAAAAATTTAATTCTTAATTCCAAAAAATTTTTTTTCATTTTTAAAAATTTTTAACATTAATTTTTGTACTCAATTTTTAAAAAACTAAAGAAAAAATAAATTTAGAAAAATTGTAATTTTAAATTCCAAAAATTTTTTGAGTGAATTTTTAATTTTTTTAATTATTTCTGATAATAATTATTTTTATAAAATTTTGAATTTCGAATAAAAAATTTTTGAAAGAAAAAAAAATAATTCTTTCAACTTGATTGAAAAAATTAAATATAAATATAAAAATTTAAATTTTTAAATTTAGAAAATGTAAACCATCGAAAATATATCCAATAGTAATACCTAAAATGCTCTTTTAATTACCCATGGGGAAATTATTTTTTCAACCCCTCAAAAATTTTGAAAATTTTGGGTCTAATTCCTTAATTTGTGGACATTTTTGAACAAATTAATAGCGAATTTTGCAAAGATAGGAAACTAGAAAATGCAATAAAAAATTATTAAATTCACCCTAATAAGATCTCTGGGTCCTCAAAATCGAGAGTCGGGAATTACCTATTTTTTCTAAAATTTTAAAATCTAAATTTTTATATTTTTTATTTTAATTTTTCGATCAAAGTTAAAAGAATGATTTTCATTTCTTTTTTTTATTTGGAAATCAAAATTTAATTTAAAAACAATTTTGAATAAAGCACAAAAAAGGGATAAATAAAAAACATACTTGATTCCTGATGACCCTGGCCGATTCTCGGAATGAATTTTTCCTTTGAACTTGTTCAATATGTTCCGGCACAATGTTAAAATTTTCGGGAAGAGATCTTTAAAAAATTAAGAAAATTAATTAAAAATGGCCTCTTACCTAGACAACCTTTTTATCCTCGGATCCTCCATGCTGCTAAACATTTCAGCGGTTAAGTGATTTTTGCTGCTCATTTTTTGGCGTTCATCACCGCCTCCTCCCGTTGATGAACTCATGTCCGAATCATTATCTTTAATTTTTTATTTTAGAATAATAATTAAAAATTAAACACAAAAAAAGATTGAGTTACATAATTTTTTTGGTGTTGAAAAACAATTTATTTTGAAATCACATTACCATCTCAATTTTTGGGTTAGATTTAGGGTCCGGGATGGATTTAGGGTACTTATCGGTTACTTCAGACCACAGATTTTTTCCTCTCCAAAATTACCATAAGTTCTACCCCCAAAATTGGTCAACCCTAAAATCACCTAAAATCATGTTTTTTCATTGCTTTACAATCAAATATGAGTAATAGATTAAGAATTTCAAAAAAAATTTCGAATCTGATCCAGAATAGTTGATAAGTAACATATTTAGAGCTCGGAATATGTAGGTTAGCAATCTTAGTTAAAGAAGTCAGAATTGGGAAAGTTATTAAGTCTAAAAAATTGTTCTTCGACATTTAAAAATTTGCTTAAATTTTTAAGTAAATTGATAAACTTATATATGGTAATACCTCTTCTAACTATCCATCCTAAAAATTCCACATCTTCGATTATGAGGATACAGGATACATAACTCCTCTAGGATGAACTTAAAAAAAAAAGTTCTATTGCATTTTTATTCCCTAAAGCTCTACAAAATCTGCTTTAATTTGTTCGAATATGTCCACAAATTAATAAGTTAGATCCCCTACCCTAGTTTTCACAATTTTTAAGAGTTGAAAAAAATTCCCCACGGTATATTAAATAGTATATACGGTAATTTTAATAAAAATTATTTCCATTTACCTCCTGTATCCCTAGCTCCCTCCAAATCAACCATTCTTGGATTGTTCGCACTTCGAACACTTCGAGTACTGCCCGTCCCATGCAAACCACCGGATTTCTCCTTTTTCATGCTGCTCATTGAACTGAGTTGTCCATTTGAGAGGACACCGCAAACTTTTTTCCGCCAATGCCTAAAAC
Organism: Pratylenchus scribneri; assembly: GCA_030063045.1. NCBI lineage: Eukaryota > Metazoa > Nematoda > Chromadorea > Rhabditida > Pratylenchidae > Pratylenchus > Pratylenchus scribneri. The sequence continues at coordinate 204,446 of JAQSEB010000065.1, forward strand.
TTTTACAAAAATAATCAAAAAAAATTTTCAAATTTATTTTTCATTTCTACCTGTGCAATTGTTCACTGGTGATGAACCCCTGCAATTCGGGTTGATTATGTGAGGCCATGTCCGATTCCGTTCGATTGTTATTATTGTTATGGGCGGCGGCATTGAAAATGGAATTCAATGTTTCGGAATCGACGACTAATGGAGGCTGTACTGTTGGAAATATTTCTTGATTTTTGGCAAAATGTGCAATCGTGTATTCCACCATCACAGCTGAAATTATTGAAATTTTAATATAAATTTAATATAATTTTGGTAAATTTTTTTTCAGATTTTTTTTAATTTTTTTGCAGATTAAAAATTTAAAATAATATTTTAATTTTTAAATGATATAAAATTATTAAATTATAATTATGAATTAATAATTATTAATAATTTTACTATGAGAAATATTTAAAATGTTGAAAAAAAATGCCGGAAAAAAATTTCCCGTCAAAAAATAATCTAAATATAAATTCATAAAAAAAATTTATTAAATTTTGTTTCATATTTTTCTTAATTTTTGCATAAAAAAAAGTCGAAAATAATTAGATTTTTTTATTTTTAGATAATTAAAAAATATTAAAATATATTATTTTGAATTAATTATTATTATTATTATTAATTTTATTATGGGAACTATTTAAAATGTTGAAAAAATGGTGAAAATAAATCCAAAAATAAATTCACGCCAAAAATATTCTTGACCATAAATAGGGTCAAATAAGGGTTTAGGGTTAATAAAATAGTTAAGATTAGAAATCTTAAATAAATCTGATTTGACCAAATTAAATGGCCTTAGATTAAAACATTATTTTTCGCCTCGAAAATTTTTCGATTTCACCATTTTTTCGACTTTAATTAAAATTCATTTTACTATTGTATTTAAAAAATGTCATAATTTTTAAAAACTCACAAAAAACAAAAGCCATGCACATTCCCATCCAAGAGTCAATTGCTTTCATATAGGACACCTCGGGAAGGGCCAATTTGACGGCATTCGCCTATAAAATAAATCGGCGTAAAATATTTTAAAAAAATGAAATGCCTGAGTGGCAATTGTGAGCAAAGTTGTGATGGAAAGTGTCACACGGGCTGGGGCCGCATCAATGTCCAACCAAAAATTGAACCATGAAATGACAACGATCAATGCGGTTGGAATATAGGTTTGGATGACATGGTGAAGCATTTCTCGTTCAACTTAATTTTAAAATTAATTTTTTATAATAAATTATTTTTTTTTGATTTTTGCAAATAATTTTTAGTCTAAATTTTTATTTAGATTAATATTAAAATTTTAGATCATACAAATAATTAAATTTCAGATTAGGCGGAATTATTCTAACCAGGCGGAATTATTCTAACCAGGCGGAATTATTCTAACCAGGCGGAATTAATCTAACCAGGCGGAATTATTCTAACCAGGCGGAATTATTCTAACCAGGCGGAATTAATCTAACCAGGCGGAATTATTCTAACCAGGCGGAATTATTCTAACCAGGCGGAATTATTCTAACCAGGCGGAATTAATCTAACCAGGCGGAATTATTCTAACCAGGCGGAATTAATCTAACCAGGCGGAATTATTCTAACCAGGCGGAATTAATCTAACCAGACTGAATTATTCTAACCAGGCGGAATTAATCTAACTAGGCGGAATTATTCTAACCAGGCGGAATTAATCTAACCAGATGGAATTATTCTAACCAGGCGGAATTAATCCAACCAGGCGGAATTATTCTAACCAGGCGGAATTAATCTAACCAGGCGGAATTAATCCAACCAGGCGGAATTAATCCAACCAGGCGGAATTATTCTAACCAGGCGGAATTAATCTAACCAGACGGAATTAATCTAACCAGGCGGAATTAATCTAACCAGGCGGAATTATTCTAACCAGGCGGAATTATTCTAACCAGGCGGAATTAATCTAACCAGGCGGAATTATTCTAACCAGGCGGAATTAATCTAACCAGGCGGAATTATTCTAACCAGGCGGAATTATTCTAACCAGGCGGAATTAATCTAACCAGACGGAATTAATCTAACCAGGCGGAATTATTCTAACCAGGCGGAATTAATCTAACCAGACGGAATTATTCTAACCAGGCGGAATTAATCTAACCAGGCGGAATTAATCTAACCAGGCGGAATTAATCCAACCAGGCGGAATTAATCCAACCAGGCGGAATTATTCTAACCAGGCGGAATTAATCTAACCAGACGGAATTAATCTAACCAGGCGGAATTAATCTAACCAGGCGGAATTATTCTAACCAGGCGGAATTAATCTAACCAGACTGAATTATTCTAACCAGGCGGAATTAATCTAACTAGGCGGAATTATTCTAACCAGGCGGAATTAATCTAACCAGGCGGAATTAATCTAACCAGGCGGAATTAATCCAACCAGGCGGAATTATTCTAACCAGGCGGAATTAATCTAACCAGACGGAATTATTCTAACCAGGCGGATTTAAGAAGGCGGATTTCATGTTTCAGCTAAAAAAATAAAGATAATAATTTTTAAAATTTGTAAGTATTTTTTATTAATTTTACATTAATAATTAAATACCATAAAAAACGGCCGTCATACAACTCCAAACACCTTTATATGAAAAAAATTATTAAAAAATTTAAAGAATTTTATAACCCGTTGCATAGGTACCATTGCATTCTCCAGTGCTAAGAAATTCATTTTAAATAAATAAATATTTTTAGATTATACTTAATATCCACCAAACGCATATCAGGCATTTTTATGTCCGGATTTCGATCGATTGGTGGCAAAATTCGTTTGGACCTTTAATTAAATATATTTATTTATCTGTCAAAATGATAATTTCCAACCATCTTAAACGCAAATGGGATTCCGGGTACGCATAACTGAGAATTCGCAATTCACAAATTTGTGAATCAAGCGGATATTTCCATAAATCCATCATGCAAATTGCAACCAATGAAATGCGGCAATCATACCAGACTCTTAAGATTTTTAATTTAATTTACTTTTTTTCGAATCGAATTTTACCTTCCATTCGGATAAATCCAAACCATAAAATTGTCCTCCGTAATTTCTTGAAATGATGCTTGCCGTGCATTTGCAAAATAAATGTCCGGATGCCAAAGTTTCTTAAAAAATTTGGTTTAAATTAATTAATTTATATGTAAAAATACATTAAATATTGCTTTGTCCCTGATCAATAATGGGCCACTCCCATTGTGTTTCAATCGTTCATCTTTCCATTCCTAAATAATTATAGAAAAAATTTATTTTTTTTTGTTGGCAAAAATATAAAAAAAAATATTTTAAAAATTGTGAAAATATAAATAAATAAAAAATATATTTTTTGTAAATTCACCTGATAAAAGTACATGTCCATTTGATAGTCCATTGTTTGGGCACTGAAACTGGAAATGCCCTCAATGAACATAGACATTGAAACATTTGTTGCTGTTCCTGGAAATAATTTAATATATATTTTTAATGAATATTTTATTTTAATTCTTAATATTTTTAATTAATTTTCTGATTTATACCTTTATCCTGTGTTGGTGTCGCATATTTGTTATAGCGACTTTCATCATCCAAAAGTGCAATAAATTCTGTAAAAAATTTGTTAAAAATAAATTAATTCTTTTGCATTATATTAAGTATTAAATAATTTTTAATAAAAATTAAGGATAAAAATAATATTTTTCATAATTTCGGTATTGTGGTTTGCGTAGTTTTATTGCCCAAGATGGATTAGGATTAGAGTTAGTTAGGCTAAAAATCTTAAATAAGTTTGATTTGGCCACAATTATACAGCCTCAAAAAATGATTATTTTTCTAAATGAAAATTCTTTCCTAATATAAATTCAATACTTTTTGTGTAAATTAAATTGCACCTTTTTTAAATTGGAAATAATTTAATTTTTTAATAATTATTATTTTTAAATCAAAAAACAATTTACGATTTGTCAGTGGCACAATTATCAATGGTTTTTCTTCCTCAACAGCCAAACATATTCGAATGAGAATAGAATTGATTAGGAATGTGAATATGAAGAATTGGAAGCAAATCAGGAAATAATTTATCTCTTTCATTGTTGATAAGCTCTTCTGGAAAAATTAAAAATAATTTATTTAAATTAAAAATAAAAGCGCGAAATATGAAAAAAATAAGGTTCAAATTTAAGGACATTTAATATTGATGGATTAAAAATTTCAATTTTGATTTTTTCCCGATTTTTGATCGCATTTTGATTGACAAATACATCGACCGACAAGAATACTGCGGTTTTTGAGGAGAATGTCGTATAGGTTTATTCTATAGTAATTCTTCTTTTGATTTGTAGAGGGAGGGCATTTTCCGTGCCCATCAAATCACCGAAACTTTTTTTTCTCCTAAATCCATTGAAAAAGCCCTCATTACCGAATTTTTCCCCTCTTTTCCCTCTTTTGAGTAAATGCCAAATGGCAATCTATCTAGTCAATCTGCACTTAAATCGCATATATTCTCGCCTCACACATTTAAACCGCTCTTTGCCTTCATTTCTCCTTAAATCTAGGGGTTCTTAAGATGAAATTTGCCACATTTTTTGATCCCCTTTCAAAAAAGATAATCTTTTCGTCCCAAAGAAAAAATGTGAGATTATGGAGCAGTAATCGATTTGTCACATTTCCGTTAAATTTTAAGCTTTGAAAAAGCATTTGTCACACATTTAAATTAGGTTGGTAATCGGTCTTGATTCCTCGAAAATGGAAAAAAATGGATAAATATGAGGGATTTTCATCAAAATCAAAGTTGATTGGAATTGGGAAATATTTTAAAAAACGCTGAAAAGTTTCAGATTTTTTATTAATATATTTTCGTTTAATTCTTATTTCCTTAAAAAATGTGTCTTTTTATATTTCAAACAATTTTGATTTCTGATTTTTAAAATGTATTTTCGGTTAATTTACATTAAATTAAATTTATTTTTGTTAATTCAGTTTTAGGAGTAATGAATTTAAATTGGTTATTTATTTTCCTTAAATAAATTTAAAAAATTTTTGCAAATTTTAAAGTTTCTAATTTTGAAAACTAAATCAAAATTCTCACATTTTCCCTCCTTATACTAAATTCAGCTCTCCACGAAACAACTGCTTCTTTTTTCCTTCTTTAACAAGTAAATGTAATCTCATTTTTTGTTCGCAAGAAGTCTCGACTAAATAAATCAATTTTTCAGTAAGAAGGTGATCATAGATCATTTCAAAGAAAATTATTAAGCAATGACATATTTATTAAGAGGAATATAAATAAAATTAAAAATATTACTGAAAAATTTTTAATGCTTGAAAAAACTTGACTTTCTCAAGTCATGTAGCAAAAACTCAAAATAAAACATTAAAAAACATAATAACAGAGTAAAATGATTAATGAAATTGCCTCTTCTCTGATTGAGTGGAAGAAATACACCTCCGCAAATTAAATCCGATTAAAATTAATTCGCGCAAAAAGATCAAAATTCAGAAAATACACGTGAAAAAAATGCAATGAAATTTGATGGAATTCACAAATTAAAAAATATAAATGATTTTAGTGATTGAAAATTTAAATTTTGAAAAGTCTCTAATATTGTATGGGATAAGGCTAAAAATAAATTTAAATTAAAAATTATGAGTAATTTCCGGCGCAATAATTCACACAAAAAATAAAAAAAAAAATAAAATTTAATAACAGATGGAAAATATGACAAATTTGTCCCATAAAATTGAAAGGAAATCGAAAAGGGCAAATATTGGAAATTAAAATGGTAAAATTGAAAAGTGAATGAAAAATGGAATAATGGTGGGAAAATGCAAAATGGCAAAAAATTCTTATAATTTTCCTTGAATTTCTACCCTTCTTCGGTTCCCATCAATTAAGTTCTCAACAAAAATTTAATTTGGGCCCAACAATAATTTTCGGAGCTCTCGCAGTTAATTTATTAAATTATTTCGATAGCGGACGAATTATTCCCATGGCAAATAACAAAAAAAATTTGATATTGAAAGGAACACATTTGATGGAATGGACAAAAAGTTGGACGAAAAATGAATGGCACAGAAGAAACAGTTGCGGTTTGCGATTTGGTGCTGGATAAAAATATCCATGTGGGAAAATTTGTTAACGCAGAAATGGTAAATGCCCAAAAATGGGATGAGGGTTGATGGCATTTAATTTAAAAAAAAAAGTTCTCAAATGGATGAATAATGAAGAAACGAGAGTGTGCACCTGAGGTTCGATGGAAGGTGGCCATTTGGCCAAACCATTCGGTGCTACCAGAAACGAGGGTCGGGCGCCCCCAGCGAGTGCTGAGGCCCCTCATTTTGGGAGTGGAAGGGTGCTGGGATGATTGGGGAAATTGGGACTTGGATAAAGACTCTCGGTCGATGAAGTTGTTGATTTTCCCCATTCCCTTTTCCCCTTCCCCTGGCCAGAAGAAGAGATTCATCCGTTTATTGTTCCATCCTCCAACTCCGATAAAATGGTGAAATCATCAATGTTAAATATGGGACAAATAAGGCGGGGCGAGAATAAGGTGAAAGGAGAAATGGATTGATGGATAATGGCTGGGAACATGTCTTGGGGGAAGATGATTAAGTGGATGAGAATGGGTGGGAATAGAATGAAGAGAGTGTAGCTTTGGACTTTGGATGGTTTTATGGATTGCTAATTTGGAAACGAATAAGGCAGCAATGCCTTACAATGAAAAATTGTAAGGAGGAAATATTTATTCTACATATATTTTGGAAATATTTTTGAAAATTTAATTATTTTTTGAATAATTAATCATTTCATTATATTTTATAGTATTTCAAGAATTAAAGAATTGAATTTAAAATTTTTTGAAAATTGTAATTCGCGCACTCTCCTTCTATTCATTTTGTTTTTAAATTTTCTTTTAAAATTTTTGCTAATATTTATTTATTCTGTTTTTCTGAATGTCGACTTAATTTCTTTTATGCCATGTGCCGCGAGTTTATATTTTGGTCTTTCTTTTTAAATTTGAATTTTGATTTGAGGGAACATGTGTGATGTGTTTTTATTTGACCATATACTATAAAAAAGATATTATTGTACTTTACACTTTGTGGTGAAAAAAAATTTAAAATATTAATTATAATAATTTAAATATGGCTAAAAGAATTAATTTTGTGCATTGGTCAGTACATCAATCTTGTAATTTATTAATTTAATTTTTATGCCATTGCATTGAGCTCTTTTTAAAATATAGCATATTTTTATCTATATCAAAATGAATGAATTGAATTTTCCAATTTTTTTTCTATTTTATAGTCTTTTTTGGTCATAATTTGTTTTAGACAATTTCTGCAAATTCACTAATTCTTTTTCTCTAATTAGCTTATCAAATAAGTACGCTAAAAATGGTTCAAAATTTTCTTAATTTATGGCAATGTTAGTAATACGCAAATTATCCATCTAAATACATATGCAAATTTTATTTAAATAAGTATACTCAAAACTTATAAACGGATTAGTAAGTTAGAGAAGTCTGGAAATGGATCTTTGGTCCATTTTACATTTGCTATTCTATTATATTTACTTTTGCAAAATCCTTCTCTTCCTTTTACACAATCCAAATTTCCAAATTCTAGAGGAGGAGCCAAACTGACACGTGTGCGAATACGATTAATTAAATTTGTGTTAAAAATGCCACTCAACGCCGAATGGATATGGTTGGAGTTTTTTTGGCAGCTAATTCACTTTGGGCCGACAAAAAAAAAAGATGGATGGACACAGGACACAGTGATGAACGCAATGCAAATGTAATGAAATGCATTGAAGAACAAAGAATGGTCGGGATTGGGTGCAAAAATAGCTTAAATAAAAAAGTGAGATGAATTCAGAAGAGAGATTTAAAGATTTTTACTAAAGTGTGTCTGGATAAAAATTTATATAAGAAGAAAATCTCGTATCAACAAATTCATAATAAATTTTTTCGGTACTTAAATTCGACCGGTTAAAAATTTTTGTTGTTTGAAAATAGGATTTTTACAAAATAGAGAAAATGGATAAAAAAGAAGTGGAAAAAGAAAAAAATAATTTTTTGGAAATGAGAAAATTGAAGCGAGAGGATTTTGCAAAATTTCCTATTTAAGATTAACTCAAAATTGTAAAATATAATAATTTAAATTTTTTATATTAATTGGAATAATATTTATTAAATTTTATGTGGCAATTTTCATTTTAATTTGGCTGAAATTTTAATTTAAATATTCATCTTTCATCTGTGAGTGTGTCAAATCAATTAAAAATGGTTAAAACATTAGAAAATTTTAAAATATGACCAAAAGTGAAAGATTAAAATTTTGTGAATATTGATGATAATTTGATAAAAAAGGAAAATGTAAAAGCTTCCGGCGGCTTTTAGAAGGAAATATTTTTATTTTAAGCCATTTTCAACATCCTGTGGCAAAAATCGAAACTTATTAGAGGGGTGGCAAAAAATGAAAAAAAAAACAAATTTAACTTAAAAATGTTCAAAAATATTTTTTATATGTATTTTAGTTGATTTTATTTTGTTTAAATTTTAATGAAATATACAGAAAAAAGAAAATATTTTGTTGTAAAAAATTATTTTAACAATTGCGCAGATAATAAAAATGCCTATATAAATATATACAATAGTCCTAATTAATCAGGTATTTGGCAATGAAAATAATAAATATCCGTCAAAATTTAGTCACATTTCTAGAATATATTTTTCTTATATTCTTAAAAATTAAATTATTATTTTCCTAATTCATTTTCTTGTGGCCATTAATTTAGATATTTTTAGCAGAATTTTTCATTAAAATTATTTAATTATTCCGAACCCATATTAAAATAAATTACCCAAAGAATTTTTTTAATTTGAAATTATTAAAAAATAATTAAATTATTTAAATAATTTTTTCCTATAATTCTTCCCCGGATTTGATATTTTTAGAAACAATTTTTTGTTTGAAGTTTGAACTGTGAGTGTACATTTCGATTATTTTATGTGTTTTTGACATTGTCATTGACATGAATTTGGCATATTTGAATATGCGAAAATTATTCTGTACCTAATCAAAAAGTAAACCAGAGGAATATGTTTCTGGTCGGTCATTTGGACTATGAGCTAAATTTGGGTAAATTGTGCCATTGTTGGGTCAATGTCATTTGCATAAATGCAGCGGCGACCTTTTTATATTATGCGACACAATATTCCATTGAATGGAGCCTCTGGAACCTATTTGGAGGATATGAAATAATGCACACCCGGAATTATTGCGTAGATGCTCCCCAAACAAATGCGTATTAAATATGTAAATATTATAAGGAAATAATGGGCACAGGAATGAGTCTCCTTAATTTGGTCAAATTGGATTAAGGACCAAATATTTGGAAATATGAGTAATGACGAAAAATTTTCGGGAAAAAGTGGCCATTGAACTATTCTTTAATTGGAAAAAAATTAATTTTAAGGAAAAAAGTGTTGTTATGGTCGTTGCTCATTAATGTATAATTATGGCAAGAGAATAAATGGAAAATTGTATTATTTTGGTTGTTTTTATGGCATATTATTTCAATGATTCTGGATTTATTTGAGATTAAGAGATTTAAGGAAAATACAAAATAAATAAGTAACGAATTAATTCTACTGTGCCTCCTCCTTTTGGTCTGACATATAAATCATTAAAAGGTGCTATGTCGATTCCTCAATAGTGCAAATGTGGGCGATTCCTTAATAGTGCAAATGTGAATGTTTTTGACTTCTAATAAAATCAGAAATCGGTTTTCCAACCACAAACTTTATAACATTTTGTAGATCTCATCGAGACGCATCGAATGGCATATAATTTCTCAAGTTTTGGCCCAAAATTAAAGTGCTTAAAACAAAAAACTGGAAAAATGCTTTAAACGGTTTAATACCCTCTAATTTTGACTTAATCATCACAAATTATATATCAATCGATCCATCTCCATGAGATCTACAAAATGGTATAAGGTTTGTATGGTCTAAAATCGGTTTCTGATTTATTAGAAGTCCAAAACCCCACATTTGCACTACCCTTTGTTTATTGAGGAATCGACCCCGTACGCATTAAAATGATGATGACCTTTATTCTAAAATTATCAAGGGAATAAAGAAAAGGGAGTTAGGCGAAAGACAATATGGAAAAAGAGGTTGGGTTTGGGTTGCCTTTATTATTTCTCTTGCCTGCTTCCCATATAAAATTTCACAGGTCGTTCTTATAAAATTCAGCGGTTTTTACGGATTATTTATAAATTGACATTTTTTTGATTATAATCATCTCACATTTTGCTAAAAAAAAAAATTAAATAATTGTGGAAAGCGGAATGAATTTTTCTACAGTTCTATTTTTGGCATTCCTACTGGAATTGGCCTCAAACCGAAAGGAATTGGTTGAATGTTGTGTGCTTTTCGTTCATCATTTTCTATTTTGTTGGCTCATTTTCACGCACCGCGAAAAGCTGTCATTTGCATAAGATTGCTTCAGGCAAAAAAAAAAGTTCGCGGGATTGGCTGAAGATTAGGCAAATTCACGCGCCGCTATATTTGGAAATGAGAAGTGAAAAGAAAAATATGGAATTTAAATTGAAAAATGAAATTTAAATTTACGGTGAATTTTTTAAATTTATTGTTAGAATTTTTGGCCTTTATTAAATTTTTAAAAATATTGTTCCAAAATTTCGCCTTGCAAATTTTTTTATTTGTCTGGCTTTTTTTTCGAATTTAAATAAAATTATAAAATGGAGGAAAAATCCCTTTTTGGTAGAGCAATTTTGGACACATTAAAGGAAATGCCAATGTCGTTTTGGTTATAGGCACATTAAAAATTGCCTGTTTGTCCTCTCAAAAACATCATTTTGCCATCCAAATTTCCAAATACGGTGGTTTGTCTCCGTCAGGCAATTTAATAGGGAGGAAAAGTTGGCCCCTAAAAGGAAAAGGATGGCAACAAAATTGGTCCTTCACACAAATTCAATTCAATCCAAAAATTCACATCTTACTTATATATTTTATTTTTGGAAGATTCATGCTGCGATTTTATGGAAAAAAAGATTAGCAGCAAATCAAATCCATCTTTAGTGAGGTATATGGGAATTTTTTACTATTTAAAAAGATGGAAAAAAATAAAAATTTTCTGATTTAAAAATAAATTTAATAATAAGAAAAATATATAAGTAAATAATAAATAGGATATAAAAAATTAGATTAATATTGTATATGTCGAAAAAATATGCGCAAAAAATATTTTGGGAAAATATTAAATTACACAAAAAAATTAATTTATTAAAAAAATTCTTTATTGTCCAAAAATATTATATTTTTGAGGCCATATAATTGGATGGCTCAGGGGTCAGGGCTATGTTCAGGGCAGGATGGGATTAGGGGCTAAGGGCAAGGGATAGGAAATTTTAAAGAAGTCTGATTTGGCCAAAAATATAATATTTTTGAAGCGAAAGAATTTCGGTAAATTCAGTCATGGCAAATTAATGGATTTTCCGAAAAAATATGTACAAGAAATATTTACAAAAAAAAATTTAAAAATCTTAAAAAATAAAAAATTTATTCTTTAATAATTATTTTTATAATTTTTTTAATAATAATATTCTTTATTAAATTTATTAATTTAAGATCTCATAAATTTGTTTTGATATTTTTTGCCATAGAAATAAATCGCATATATTTGAAAATGATCAGAATCAGAACACAAAAAAGCATTGAAAAATGAAGTGCCTAAAAAACATTTCTCTAGGATTTTGACGAACACTGTTAAAAATTGAATGGCGTGACCTATTGAAAAATCCGAAAGAAAATTGGGAATATTATTTTTTGGACACAATCGCAGAGGAGACCACATTATTCGTGTGTGAACCCCAAAAATGTGCCACCAAAAAATGTTGTGCCAATGCCAATAATTGTGCCAGACCACTTTTCTTTTGGGGTTAAGGGACACCCGGCCTTTTTCTGGGTTTTTTTTCGTCGACGTCCCCAAAAAAGTTTTGATGCCCTCGGGGTCCAAATGAATGGAAAAAAAGAGAATAATATGGGAAAATTGCTGTGGCCATGAAGATTGAAGAATGAATTGGGCAGGGTCAAATGGGAGCAAAATATAATAGGAGGTGGGGAAAGGGGTGGGAAATTGTGGAAATGGAAGATTTGGGTATTTGGGACTTGGATTTGAATTTGGGAGCATAAAATTGGCAAAGAATTGAGGAAGGAATTTGGATGAAAATGGAAGGAAAATGCCCAAGATTTGGGTGCTTATATGATGGAAGAAACGAGATTTAAATAGAATATATTAAAATTGGGTGAGATTCCATTTCTGGAAATATGCATGATTAGCACAAATTTGGACATATCTTGATGATGTGAATTTTATAAATTTATTTATTATTTTTTCTTATTCTATCTGTAATTCGAGATTATTTGAATTTCTTCCAAATATTCATTATGAATATTTGAATTTTAAGGTCAGTAAAATTTGTCCTAGGTGAAATGTTTAGTCCTAAAGCTAAGGCTTAGGTTTAAGCTTTAACTAAGGCAATTAATTAGGGAAGATATATTTTTCTACTTTTAAATCCAAATTGACACATTTTAACTCTGAAAATTATTGATTTTTTCATAAAAATTTTGCCAAAATTAATTTGATTTTATGAGAACGACAAATCTATCATACTTAGAGATTCCCACTAAATTTTTTTTAATCAAAGATTCTCACGATTTTTTTATTAAAGATAATTAAAATTTTATCCGCAAATTTACGCAATATATTTACCTAAAATTCATACCGCTTAAAGATAGCACATATCCTTCTTTAAAAAATGCGTGGGTTATTTTATTATTTGACATTTTGAAGAAGAGTGCCAAAAATGGATTGAGCGCGCGCTCAAATGTGCTTGTGAGTGGAAGCAAAAATATCGCCCACGGCGCCACGGGGACTTTTATAGGTTTAGGCGCGGCAAATGTGGAAAAGGAGGAGAATTGCCTAAAAGCAAACTCCAAAATTCCCATCATCATTTATTGTCCCCATATTGGTGTTTTGTGGCCACTTGATGCCCCAAAGCAATAGCAACGCGGCACGGGATTCACTCCACTTTGGCAGCCAAATTTTCTTTGAGTTTTTGAAAGAAAACCTTCCAACTTTGCATCAAAGTGCATGGATTGGCTTGAGGGAATTTTGGTTGGATAGGAAAGGATGAAGGAATGGAGAATATTTGCTCAAATTGCTGCTGTGGCTGTGGCCCTCCTTTTTACCAATTTTTGCTGCTATTGGTTGCGGCATATTATTGCCAAACGAATGGCCAAATAAAAGAGATGAAAATAAAAAAGGGAGGCGGCCGAAAGGACCGGAAGGATATGCGGGAGTTTGAATCGAATATCGAACCGGCTGAAGAAGAAGAATTTAGTAGTGGTTACAATTTAGGGATAAATTATTAAAAAAGTTAAAAAATGCCAAAAGTTGAGGGAGGTGAATTAATTTGTTGAATATTCCCTATATTTTTATATTTTTGTGTTATGGTCTATTTTTTGCACATTATTTTTGATATTTAAAAATTTTATTTTGTGTTTTTTTTTATCAAAATGTTTTATTTTTTATTTAAATTAAATTTTAATAATGAAAATAATTTAATTTTGCTATTCAAATTAAAAAAATAATTTTTTTTTATAAATGCCTATTTAAAAATTAAAATAAATCTGAAAATTTTAAACAAACAAAAATAAAGATTTGAAACCATTCTAAAACCTTAAATTTCTTTAGTAAATTTTTGCTAATTCATCGTGCGAAAATTCCAAAATAAAAAAGAGTAAATAAATGGAATGCTCGCTCTATTGAGGGCTTCTTATTAGGCCAAAGTGCAAAGAAAAAGTTCAGAGAATGCAAAATGGAAAAAGGAATTGTTTTCAAAAAATAATTGGATTGCATGCATTACCAAATATGTGATATATGAAAAAGAAAGAAATAAAAGGGCAAATATTCCAAAATAAATAATTCAGAACAATTAGCTTAAAACTATAAGAATTATCTAAAATTTCATCTAAAGTATTTATTTCAAAGTGGAACAAAATTTGCCCAAAAATTAATTTTTTAATTTAAAATAAATTTAAATATTTTTCTGATATAAATTAGTGAGCAAAATTCTAGTAAAATAATCTTTAAAATTCTATGAATAATTTAAATTATAAATATTATAAATTGTACAGTTTTTGACACCAAAATTTTCTCCAATAATATTTTATTTTGCTAAGAAAATTTATATTTTTGCATGTCGAAAATAAATATTGTTCATGTTAAAATAAGAGGTTAGTGCCAAAAAATATGAATTGGAAAAAGATTTGTAGGCAATAATTAAATAGGTGGAAATTTGGCCTATACCTACTTTCATATTCTACAGGTTGAAGGAATTACAATATATTGGTGGGAAAAATAATGGTGTGGGCGGATTTTGTGACCAAATTAGGAATTGTGAAAATTTGAATAATGAATGGATGTAAACGGAAATGGACTGCGGTCTTTTTAAGATATGAATTAAAAAATGTAGAAAATTGTAGGTGAACCGGAAAGTTCCTCTGGCAATTTATGTGCAATTTTTAAAAATTATTTTTGGATTTTATTATAACTTAAATAAACTTTGACTTTTTGGTTTTAAATTAATTTAAAAAAATAACTAAAAAAAATATCATTCAAAATAAGTCAAATAAATTACAAATTTAATTTATGTTCTATGAATTTTTCATCAAAAAATATTTTCAAAAAATATTATTTTTCCTTGAATTCAAATTCTAATATTATTTTCATTTACTTTTTTCTAATTAATTCTTTTCCAATGAATTTGTTTGTTTGGTTATTTCCGGTGAACTTAATCATAATTATATTTTTGCCCTTCACGAATTCCATTTTTGCCCTCTCAAATTTCCCCAACCAAACATCATCATGTGAACACAAAACCAAAATGTTTAACCTGAATTTTTGCCAATTTTTAATAGAATTGGAGGGCAAATGAAAAATGAATAAAATTATAGTTTAAAGAAATTGGAGAAGGAAAAAATGAAAGGGTAAAGAAAAATTAATTTTCGATAATTGTTTTTTTACTGAAATTTGAAAAAAAAAAGTTCATAAATTTTTAGGATAAATAAAAATTTGGTATTAATTGAAATTATAAGAAGAAAAAAGAAAAGAAAACACGAAAAATTAATTTCGAATTTTGAATAATTTCTTTTTACTAAATTTTAAAATAAAAAAAAATCTGCGTAGATTTTATTCAATGAAAATTTTTCTATTTATTAATTAAAGTCATGGGAAAAAATTATAAATGAAAAAAAAAGCGGATTTCAATGTTTTGATTTTGGGACTCATCAGAACATGGAAAAGCTTTTGGATTGTTGAGACCCAGTTTAGCTTTAGCAAGCAAAATTTTTATGGAGTTGGAAAGAATCGACTGACTGAGAGATAATCAAATTTGTGTTATCTCTGTGAATTTGAAAAGTGGAAGGAAAAAAAATTTGGATGTTGGATTGAGGGAAAGGAATGGCCATGAACATATTTGGCAGTAGCAGATATGGCCAGAATTTTTTATGATTTAATTAATTCATATCCGTTTTTAAATGCCGGGAATAATATAATAATAATTCTGATTTTTGTTGGAAAAATTTTTTATATAGGTTCTAAATTTTTTAATAAAGGAAATAAAAATTAAAATAAAAATGTCCAATAATATTAAAAAATTATTTCAAATTTTTATTATTTAAATTAAAATTAATTTTTAAATAATAAAGAATTAAATTAAAATTAAAAAAACATTAAAAAATTAATTAAAATTAAAAATTTTTTTATTATTTATTATTTAAATTAATTCATTAATTTTAAAATTGATTTTATGGACAATTTCGCATTTCCTAATGAATGCAGTATACAATAAATTAATTTGTCTGAGAATAGAACAAAAACTCTCTTTTGGCGGAATATTTGGTCGATATAAAGTGGTGGCCTCCTTCCTCTTTTTGCAGAGAAAAGCCCAAAGTTCCCCCATTCTCTTAATTTGTCTAATTAAGTTGGGAAGGATTTTATTTAAGGAAGCAAGTCTCTCAATAATTAGAAAAATTTTCCTAATTTTTTATGCAATTGGAAAAATTAGAATTAAATTTATTATTGCACTGCGAATTATTGGATATTTATATGAATTAAATTAGGGAAAAATTAATATTTAAAAAAATAAAAATTAAATTAATAGTTTAAGAAATAAGTATTTTTGGCGAAAAATTTATAGAATTTTTTCCCAAAAATAGTTATCCTAATATACTTTATTTTACTATATAAATTCAAATTTTTCCCATTCATTTAAATTGATAAGAAATAAAATATTCACAAAAAAAGCTATAATTGAAATTATATAATATATAAAATATCAATTTACCCCAAAAAATAATTAATTTATCCAAATTCTTTCGTGTCAAAAAATATATATTTTAGGGCCATATAATTTGGCCATAACTAGGTATTAGGGCTCAGGGCAGGACGAGATTTTAGGGCTAAGAGCTATTGTTATAGTCTGATTTCTGATTTGGTCAAGTTATATGGCTTCAAAAATATTATATTTTTCGACATGAAAAATTAGGGTGAATTAATTTTTTTTGGAGCAAATTAGACTCTCATTAAGTATAATAATTTATTAATAAAAAAATAAAAAATTTTATTAAAATCCTTGCTACTGACTAATTATTTATTTTGCTCTTAGAATAATTTCCTCGGTTATTTTAAGAAATATGCCCAAATCTTTTTAAAGCAAAGGAATATTTGGCCAATTTTGTCGACAGCTTCTTTTGGATTGGAATATATTTGCCAGAAGACACATAAGGCGGCGAACCAAAGCCCCACAAAATGAACAAATACATATTTTGTATGGACTGGCAAATTCAATTATGCTTTTCGTTTCATTTTGGGATGGCATTATTGAGGCTCCAAACAAATTTTTGGTTTTGTTCTGGGCTACTTTTGAGGGAAGTTTGGGAGGCAAATTCGGCTGCTCATCAATTTTGTTGGATTTTTGAATAGGGTTGGACAGAGTCGGTTTCGTATTGAGAAAATCGATGAATTTTCAAACCATAATTGAGAAAATTAGCTCAAAATAACCGAAAATAGGAGAAACCGATAACGGAAAACCGATATTTTTTCAAAAATCGAAAACCTAAATTTTTCAAACCGATATGTTCGAAAAAGCGACCATGTCCAACCCTAATTTTGAAAGGGAAAAGCTAAGAAAATCCATCCAATATTTGACTGAATAATGAAAAATAAAATTCTATAGAATTGTTGAAAAAAATTGAAAAATTAATTGAAAATTTCAAAAATAAATTCATTTCCAAGTTAAGTTATTATTATTATTCAGTTTATGTTCCTCTTTTTTTCATGAGAAGGTTAAAAGTAAAAGATCACACTCTATGTGTGTTAGTATATTTTAAACCAATTTTCGAACAGAGTTCAAAATATATACGATATTTGTTGAAATCTCTGATTTTGAAAACTCCTTAATTATATCTTTTACGGCAAAGAAAAGATAAATAAACAATTCTTTCAAAAAGGGGTCAAAGAATTATTATTGCCAAAATTTTCCCTATTTATTGTTTACTAAATAAATAACAGCGTTTATCCTCGAAATTTAAGAATAAATTAATTTAATATATAAAAATAACATCAATGATCGATTTCTATTTCCAGTCCTCCGCATTATAATCATTATTTCTAAAATCATCATTAGATTTTATCATTTTCGTGCTACGAATTCTTTCCATTCATTCGCCTTCTTTTCCAATTTTTTGTCCAACAATTTGATTGTTTTCTCACTTAATCGTCTCCTAATTTCGGAGTTTTTGTCAAAATCTTTGCTAAAATCCAATAAAGTGATTGCGGCCAATGCATGTTCCTAATTGATGTTAAATTAAGTAAATAATTATGATTTACTGTTATTTTTACCATCAAGTTTTCAAGTCCCAACTGTTCTCCAATTTCAAGTAATTCCATTTTTGAACATGTTTCGGATTTAATCAAATATTGTTCACAATAATTTTGCATCATTGGAATGTCATATTTGTTACTAAGTTTGAGGATTTTCATGGCCATTTCATCTGAATTAAGTCGGTATTAAAAATGCAGAAAATTATACTAAAATTTATCATTAATCAAATTCACCACACCCGGATGAATTTGAATATATATTTTTGTTTAAATAAAATTATTAAATTTATGAAAATAATTTTTAAAAAAATACTTAAACTCAATTGAAGGATTTAATTTAAAAGACCATTACTTTCTGAATAACAAAAAACATTAAAATGTTTGGAAAAACAAAAACATTAAAATGTTTGGAGAAAATAAAAACATTCAAATGTTTGGAAAAACAAAAACATTAAAATGTTTGGAGAAAATAAAAACATTCAAACGTTTGGAAAAACGAAAACATTCAAATGTTTGGAAAAAAATTAAAATGTTTGGAAAAACAAAAACATTAAAATGTTTGGAAAAACAAAAACATTAAAATGTTTGGAAAAACAAAAACATTAAAATGTTTGGAAAAATAAAAACATTAAAATGTTTGGAAAAACAAAAACATTAAAATATTTGGAAAAACAAAAACATTACAATGTTTGGAAAAACAAAAACATTAAAATGTTTGGAAAAACAAAAACATTAAAATGTTTGGAAAAACAAAAACATTAAAATGTTTGGAAAAACAAAAACATTAAAATGTTTGGAAAAATAAAAACATTAAAATGTTTGGAAAAACAAAAACATTAAAATATTTGGAAAAACAAAAACATTACAATGTTTGGAAAAACAAAAACATTAAAATGTTTGGAAAAACAAAAACATTAAAATGTTTGGAAAAACAAAAACATTAAAATGTTTGGAAAAACAAAAACATTAAATTGTTTGGAAAAACAAAAACATTAAAATGTTTGGAGAAAATAAAAACATTAAAATGTTTGGAAAAACAAAAACATTATAATGTTTGGAAAAACAAAAACATTCAAATGGTTGGAAAAACGAAAACATTCAAATGTTAGAAAATAAATTAAAATGTTTGGAGAAAATAAAAACATTCAAATGTTTGGAAAAAAAATTAAAATGTTTGGAAAAACAAAAACATTAAAATGTTTGGAGAAATAAAAACATTCAAATGTTTGGAAAAACAAAAACATTAAAATGTTTGGAAAAACAAAAACATTAAAATGTTTGGAAAAACAAAAACATTAAAATGTTTGGAAAACAAAAACATTAAAATGTTTGGAAAAACAAAAACATTAAAATGTTTGGAAAACAAAAACATAAAATTCGGAAAAACAAAAACATTAAAATGTTTGGAGAAATAAAAACATTCAAATGTTTGGAAAAACAAAAACATTAAAATGTTTGGAAAAACAAAAACATTAAAATGTTTGGAGAAATAAAAACATTCAAATGTTTGGAAAAACAAAAACATTAAAATGTTTGGAAAAACAAAAACATTAAAATGTTTGGAAAACAAAAACATAAAATTCGGAAAAACAAAAACATTAAAATGTTTGGAAAACAAAAACATTAAAATGTTTGGAAAAACAAAAACATTAAAATGTTTGGAGAAAATAAAAACATTCAAACGTTTGGAAAAACGAAAACATTCAAATGTTTGGAAAAAAATTAAAATGTTTGGAAAAACAAAAACATTAAAATGTTTGGAAAAACAAAAACATTAAAATGTTTGGAAAAACAAAAACATTAAAATGTTTGGAAAAACAAAAACATTACAATGTTTGGAAAAACAAAAACATTAAAATGTTTGGAAAAACATTAAAATGTTTGGAAAACAAAAAAATTACAATGTTTGGAAAAACAAAAACATTAAAATGTTTGAAAAAACAAAAACATAAAATTCGGAAAAACAAAATGTTTGGAAAAACAAAATGTTTGGAAAAACAAAAACATAAAATTCGGAAACAAAAACATTAAAATGTTTGGAAAAACAAAAACATTAAAATGTTTGGAAAACAAAAAAATTAAAATGTTTGGAGAAATAAAAACATTCAAATGTTTGGAAAAACAAAAACATTAAAATGTTTGGAAAAACAAAAACATTAAAATGTTTGGAAAACAAAAACATAAAATTCGGAAAAACAAAAACATTAAAATGTTTGGAAAACAAAAACATTAAAATGTTTGGAAAAACAAAAACATTAAAATGTTTGGAAAAACAAAAACATTAAAATGTTTGGAAAAACATTAAAATGTTTGGAAAAACAAAAACATTAAAATGTTTGGAAAACAAAAAAATTACAATGTTTGGAAAAACAAAAACATTAAAATGTTTGAAAAAACAAAAACATAAAATTCGGAAAAACAAAATGTTTGGAAAAACAAAATGTTTGGAAAAACAAAAACATAAAATTCGGAAACAAAAACATTAAAATGTTTGGAAAAACAAAAACATTAAAATGTTTGGAAAACAAAAAAATTACAATGTTTGGAAAAACAAAAACATTAAAATATTTGGAAAAACAAAAACATTACAATGTTTGGAAAAACAAAAACATTAAAATGTTTGGAAAAACAAAAACATTAAAATGTTTGGAAAAACAAAAACATTAAAATGTTTGGAAAAACAAAAACATTAAAATGTTTGGAAAAATAAAAACATTAAAATGTTTGGAAAAACAAAAACATTAAAATATTTGGAAAAACAAAAACATTACAATGTTTGGAAAAACAAAAACATTAAAATGTTTGGAAAAACAAAAACATTAAAATGTTTGGAAAAACAAAAACATTAAAATGTTTGGAAAAACAAAAACATTAAAATGTTTGGAAAAACAAAAACATTAAAATGTTTGGAAAAATAAAAACATTAAAATGTTTGGAAAAACAAAAACATTAAAATATTTGGAAAAACAAAAACATTACAATGTTTGGAAAAACAAAAACATTAAAATGTTTGGAAAAACAAAAACATTAAAATGTTTGGAAAAACAAAAACATTAAAATGTTTGGAAAAACAAAAACATTAAAATGTTTGGAAAAATAAAAACATTAAAATGTTTGGAAAAACAAAAACATTAAAATATTTGGAAAAACCAAAACATTACAATGTTTGGAAAAACAAAAACATTAAAATGTTTGGAAAAACAAAAACATTAAAATGTTTGGAAAAACAAAAACATTAAAATGTTTGGAAAAACAAAAACATTAAATTGTTTGGAAAAACAAAAACATTAAAATGTTTGGAGAAAATAAAAACATTAAAATGTTTGGAAAAACAAAAACATTATAATGTTTGGAAAAACAAAAACATTCAAATGGTTGGAAAAACGAAAACATTCAAATGTTAGAAAAAAAATTAAAATGTTTGGAGAAAATAAAAACATTCAAATGTTTGGAAAAAAAATTAAAATGTTTGGAAAAACAAAAACATTAAAATGTTTGGAGAAATAAAAACATTCAAATGTTTGGAAAAACAAAAACATTAAAATGTTTGGAAAAACAAAAACATTAAAATGTTTGGAAAAACAAAAACATTAAAATGTTTGGAAAACAAAAACATTAAAATGTTTGGAAAAACAAAAACATTAAAATGTTTGGAAAACAAAAACATAAAATTCGGAAAAACAAAAACATTAAAATGTTTGGAGAAATAAAAACATTCAAATGTTTGGAAAAACAAAAACATTAAAATGTTTGGAAAAACAAAAACATTAAAATGTTTGGAGAAATAAAAACATTCAAATGTTTGGAAAAACAAAAACATTAAAATGTTTGGAAAAACAAAAACATTAAAATGTTTGGAAAACAAAAACATAAAATTCGGAAAAACAAAAACATTAAAATGTTTGGAAAACAAAAACATTAAAATGTTTGGAAAAACAAAAACATTAAAATGTTTGGAAAAACAAAAACATTAAAATGTTTGGAAAACAAAAACATAAAATTCGGAAAAACAAAAACATTAAAATGTTTGGAGAAATAAAAACATTCAAATGTTTGGAAAAACAAAAACATTAAAATGTTTGGAAAAACAAAAACATTAAAATGTTTGGAAAAACAAAAACATTACAATGTTTGGAAAAACAAAAACATTAAAATGTTTGGAAAAACATTAAAATGTTTGGAAAAACAAAAACATTAAAATGTTTGGAAAACAAAAAAATTACAATGTTTGGAAAAACAAAAACATTAAAATGTTTGAAAAAACAAAAACATAAAATTCGGAAAAACAAAATGTTTGGAAAAACAAAATGTTTGGAAAAACAAAAACATAAAATTCGGAAACAAAAACATTAAAATGTTTGGAAAAACAAAAACATTAAAATGTTTGGAAAACAAAAAAATTACAATGTTTGGAAAAACAAAAACATTAAAATGTTTGAAAAAACAAAAACATAAAATTCGGAAAAACAAAATGTTTGGAAAAACAAAATGTTTGGAAAAACAAAAACATAAAATTCGGAAAAACAAAATGTTAGGAAAAACAAAATGTTTGGAAAAACAAAAACATAAAATGTTCGGAAAAACAAAACGTTTGGAAAAACAAAAAATTTTGAAAAAAAAAACAAAATAATGTCTAAAAATCACAAAATTTTTATTGAAATGAAATTTAATAATATTTATAAATATTCTTCACTTCCTAATTATTATAAATTTTTAATTGAATTTTTATTTACACTATGTGAAGAATGAGGATGCCCCTCGAAACGATTCAATCTTTAAATTACCATCTTTTTTCTATTATAATTTTAAGACAATAAGCTTATACTTTTTAGAGCATCTCTATATTTTTCTACTATTAGAGGATGGACTTCTACTAGAGTGGGCTCTAATATAACAAATAAGGTATAAATGGATATGTGAAATACCAGTCAACATTCCGGATTCATGGATCATTAATCGCATTGCCATTGTGGAATAAACCATCAACTCGAATGCTTTGCAATCGAAATTGGCCTCCTCAATGATGTCAAAGGAATTGGCATTTGATGAGCATTCCTCCGACAATTTATCAAAAAATAGATTTTTAAAATATCCAGAAATAGAGGCCAAAGCCTGAAAAGAATAATATTTGTTTTGAGGATAAGTACTTCTTAACAAATTTGTTCACTGGGATAACTTTCACCACAGATTTGTCCACATTTTTATTATTGTTAATGGGCAATGAAAATCGCAAATCCGTGTCCAGATCCATCATTCTATGAAATTTTGGTTTCAAACTAAAACCCCCCTTCATAAACTTATTATACGAAGAGCTCCAAAGCACTTCCATGTTCAAAACAAAATTCATTTTAGTTTCCGTTGCCTCGACAAGAGTAGTGTAATCGTAACCATTAAAAAAATATTTAGTTTTGGCTTCTAGTTTTGATGAATCCAATGAAAAATTAACTTTGGAAAACCATAATTGATTCAAGCAATCATCTTTATTGCCACCAATTGAAATGAGAAACAATATTTTCCCATTTTCGTGAGCATCTAACTTTGCTTTAAAGCACCTATAAATTTTTATTTAAATTATAAAATTGAAGAAAGAATTTAGGAATAATTTCAAAAAAAAATTCAACTATTATTATTAGGGAGCGGATTTTTAGGTCGCAAAAATCGCGAAATAGGTACCTAAATAGGTCGGAAAAAAGGCCAAAATAGGTCGCAAAAATGCCAAAATAGGTCGAATAATAATACGTTTAAAACGTAAAAATAGGCCTAATTTTATTTTATAACCCAAGAAATAGATATAAAAATTCATTTAATATATTTTTCCTAATCTTCTGGCATGAAATTCTTTAAATCTGGGAAAATTTTTAAACATTTTTTTAAAATTTATGCAAAATGCAAAATCAATTTTTAATTTATTAAACCAATTTTTGTTCTTTCCAAACCGGTTTGCATTGAATATAACGAACGAATATATTTTTTTATTGTCTTTGCCAAAATAAATATATTTTTTGCCAATTTCAGTATATTTCTTGCCAAAATAAATATTTATTTACTTTTTGCCAAAATAATTATTTTTTTTGCCAATTTCAGCATTTTTTTTGCCAAAATAAATGACTTCCATTAAAATGATGCCACTCACAATGAATAACAAGGGCCAAAACATTTTGATAATTGAAAATAAGTTTTGCTTTAAAAAATGAAATCAGAAATTTGGTTAAAAATTAGAAATATTTTAAATAGTAAATAATATAGTTCAATAGACATTTTTAACTCAAAATTTATCCATTTATTATATTAAAAAAAAAGAAATTAAATAGTAATTTATTTATTTCCTTGCCCCTGTTGTTATTTGATATTAAATAGCAATATTTATCCGGAAATTTTAAGTATAAATTAACGTATGAAATCATCAACAATCGAATTTATTATTTCCGATTCCCCCTCAATGTTTCAACAATCCCAATCGTCATTCTCATCATAAAGTTCATCATAGTTGTGAAAACGTTTCTTCCCAGTTTCTTTCTTCTTCTCCTCTTTCACTCCATTCGCCTCATCCTCGAATCGTTTGTCCAACAATTTGGTTGTTTTGTCGCTTAAACGTGCCCGAATTTCGCAATTTTGTCCGAATTCTTTGCCAAAACCCTGTAGAGTAATTGTGGACAATGCATGTTCCTTAATTTTAAATAAAATAATTAAATTTATTGTTATTTTACCATCAATTTTCCAATTCCTAACTGTTCTCCCACTTCAAGCAATTGCATTTTCGGAAATGTCACGGATTTGACCATATATTCTTCACAGTAATTCTGCATCATTGGGATGTCATATTTGATGCTAAGCTTCAGAATTTCCAGGGCCGTTTCATCTGAAATAGAAGCGGTGTTAAAAAGAGAACAACTAAATTTGATGCAGCCGTTTATAATAATTCAACAGGAATGGTATTTAAAAAAATATGGCGCTAGGTCATCTTCAGGAATGGGTAAAAAATGGACAATTCCAAAATAGTAAAAATAAAAATTAAATTTTGATTTGAAATTATCCAAACATTTGTTTTTGTTTTTACAAACATTTGTTTTGTTTGTTGTTTTCCCAAACATTTTGCTTTGTTTGTTGTTTTCCCAAACATTTGATTTGTTTTTGTTTTTACAAACATTTGTTTTGTTTGTTGTTTTCCCAAACATTTTGCTTTGTTTGTTGTTTTCCCAAACATTTTGCTTTGTTTGTTGTTTTCCCAAACATTTGATTTGTTTTTGTTTTTACAAACATTTGTTTTGTTTGTTGTTTTCCCAAACATTTTGCTTTGTTTGTTGTTTTCCCAAACATTTTGCTTTGTTTGTTGTTTTCCCAAACATTTGATTTGTTTGTTGCTTTCCCAAACATTTTGTTTTGTTTGTTGTTTTCCCAAACATTTTGTTTGTTGTTTTCCCAAACATTTTGTTTTGTTTGTTGTTTTCCCAAACATTTGTTTTTGTTTTTACAAACATTTGTTTTGTTTGTTGCTTTCCCAAACATTTTGTTTTGTTTGTTGTTTTCCCAAACATTTTGTTTTGTTTGTTGTTTTCCCAAACATTTTGTTTTGTTTGGTATTTTCCCAAACATTTTGTTTTGTTTGTTGTTTTCCCAAACATTTTGTTTTGTTTGTTGTTTTCCCAAACATTTGTTTTTGTTTTTATAAACATTTTGCTTTGTTTGCCGTTTTCCCAAACATTTTGTTTTGTTTGTCATTTTTCCCAAATATTTGATTTTGTTTCTCCAAATATTTTATATTTTTGTTTCTCCAAACATTTTGTTTTTGTTCTCCCAAACATTTAAGTTTACTTTATATTTTTTTTAATAATTTGTTCATAACATTTAATAATTTATTTATTTCAAATTTAAAATGAATTTTTTAATTGCTATTATAGAGGTGCCCATATTTGTACTATTATAATTGCCGTGTTGCCCATATTTTGCATCAATTATTTTATTAAAATCATCGAAAATCAGTTCCATTATTTTTGAGTTATTATAAATGGCTAAAGACTGATATTTTTTCAAAAATGAAAACCGAATTTTTCTTAATTCGGGTTTAAAAGGATTTTGAAAAATTCTATAAATTGATATTTACAATACCTTCCAAAATTTCGGATTCGTGGACCATCCATCCCATTGACATTGCAGAATAAACCATCAGCTCGAATGCTTTCCAATCGAAATTGGGCTCCTCCTTGATGTCAACAAAGTCGGTATTGGTAGAGCGTTCCGACCAAAGTCCGAAAAACAGATTGTTGAAATACCCAGAAATGGAAGCCAGAGCCTGCAAAAAGGATAAATACATTTGTTTGAAGGATAATTACAAATATTCGATAACTTACTAATTTGTTCACTGTGATAATTTTCACCACCATCTCCTTCTTGTCTTCATTTTCATTATTGCCAATGGCGATTGAAAAGCGCAAATCCGTGTCGAGTGCCATCATCCTGTGAAATTTTAATTTTCTAATTATTTTCCCAACATTTTTAATTATTGTCCCAAGTACAAAATTTATCCATTTAAAGGCAGAAAATTGTGTACTGAATGTCCTTTTTTATTTCATATTTTTGATCTCATAGTTTCTAATAAATCACAAGCCGGTTTTAGACCCCAAAAACTTTATATAATTTGTAGTTCTCATATCATTGAGTGTTGAGTCGCATCGAATGGTATATAAAATGTTGGGTTTGGCTCAAAATTAAAGTGTTTAAAACCGAAAATTGGAAATATAGTTTAAACAGTTTATTGCGTTCAATTTCGATTTAAACCTTAAGAAATATATGCCAAAAGAAGCGTCTTGATGAGATTTTACAAATTGGTATAAAATTTGTTGGGCATAGTACCAGTTTTTGGTTTATAAGAAGTCAAAAATACTTTTGAGGTAAAAAATTGCCTCCAATGATTAATATAAGAAATGAATTTTAACATAATTTTAAAATTTTAAATGAAACATTTATCCGAAAATAATCAATGATGCACTATTGACTTGATATTTATTTATCGTCAAACCCACAACCACAAACTTACTTATTTTGGCTGTTGCTTCGAAGCACTTCCAAGTCCAACATGAAACGCATTTTTTCTCCGGGCTCAACTTCGGTCTTATAAACATTGTGTCCATTCAAGAAATATCTATTGTATTTTGTGTCGAATTTCCATGCATTCATTGAAATTGAAAAGCGGCATTTGGCAAACCATAATTGATTCAGGAATTCATCCTGATTGCAACCAATTGAAATGACCATCATCATTTTTCCATTGTCTCGAGGGTCGTCTAACTTTGCTTCAAAGCACCTAAAAATATTTTAAAAATATAATGAAATTGTAAGAAAAACATTTAGAGGAATGCGGAAAATGTGCAAAATTAAATCGTTGTATTCAAAAATTTTAAAATTTTTTCAAAATTCAAAATATGTTCCAATATTTTCTATTTTTACGTTAATTAGTTTAAATTAGGGCTTCACTTTCACTCCAGCACCCCGGAGACCAATTTTCGGGGGACGAGGGAAATCGGAGTTTTTCAGGGGGCCTGTATTCGGGGGAATGGTGAACGGGAGCCTGTATTTTCGGGGGAAAATAAAATTACTACTGCTGGTGGGAACAAAAAACCATAGGGGGACTCGGCCCTTAACCATTTTTTGGGGCACGTGGAACAACATTAGTTTAAATGTACGTTGCAAAAAATATATAATAAAAATATCCAGAAAAATTTATTTTTTCCTTTAACTAAATTCACCAAAAATGAAATTCATTGTCTCTTTTTGGGGCTCGCTTATATCTAATTTATAATTTAGCTAATTTAAAAAATTTCACCATTTGAATCCACCAATCACTTCCTCACTGCTCCATGCCATAATTTCATCATTTGCCAAATCAATTTGAAGCCACATTTTGTCCGCAGTCTTTTGTTCTTCATTGTTCATTGAGGAAGTATGAGCCTCTGTGGAATGTAAAAAATTTATTTAATTTTGGGTGGGTTAGGGCGGTCCAGGCTTAGGGATTGGGTCCAAAAGAAACCGAAAACCGGGTTTTAAACCAAAACCTTTAAAAAATCAACTTTGGGCAACACTAAAATTAAATACCATCAAAACTCACTTAGACTGAACATTGAATCCAGATCCAGCAGATGATGTAGATGCAAAATAAAAAATAAGAATTGAAATTGTAGAAAAATGACCAAAGTAAATTTTTTTTTCTCTGTTGAATATTAAAAATAGAATGAGTCTAAACTAAAAATGGAAAATGGGCAAATTGATGGAGAAATGGGAATAGAAATGTGCGGATTGGGGAGTGGACGTGGAAAAGATAAATTATATGTATATTCTCTGTGGATGGGGAATTGACCTAGGAAAGAAATATTTGATTGAGGATTAAAGCCCATCAAAAAATACAATTTTGATTGAGGAGGGAATATGCCGCCTTTTTTTCAAACTTCTAAATTAATCCTCATCCTCAAAATGAGCTGAGAGAATAAGTTTTTTGGAAATAATGTTTTTTATGATAATTTACTATTCCATAGGGGGAAAATTATGCCAAACTAATGTATAAAAAAATAAGATCTTAACTAAAATAAATAATATATGAGAAAAATATGGAAAAAGTAATGAAAAAAATAAATTGGGTTAAATAAAATTTTGGGACATGAATTTTGCCCATTTTTAAGTGAATCAGCATCATTTAATTTGGAATAAATTATATTACTATTTTAATAGTACTATTGATGAACAAACCCTCTCCCTCCCAAAAAAAAAGTTTATTCGCAATTAAAAAAAATGAATGGTCAAGTGAGATGGATGGAATACGAAACGGGGAATAATAGAATGTTACTGTGAAAATGGTAAAGGGACAGCCAAATGATGAATGATGATGATGATGAAGAATTAAGATGCGAGTGGGAACTGCTGGGGAGGGGTCGCACAAAATGGGTTGAAATGGCTGACTGAGAGCTTCTTAAATAGGCCCAAAAAAGGGGCGTTATTCAAAGTCGAATGTGTTTTGAAATTACTAGAAAAAATGGAGATTATCCTAATAAATAGACAAAGAAAACAATTGTAATGGAATAGAGGGGCCCAAACGGGGCGTTATTCTAAGTTGAATGAATGGATGTTGGAATGGCTCAAGTAGATGGGAAGATGTATGTGAAATAGCCAAAGGCGAATTGAAATGCAAATAGTATATGAAGGGGTCAATTGATTGGAATTGATTTTATGGGCCGAACGTATGGGTGAACGGTGAACGGTGAAATGGAAAAAAGGCAAATTAATGTGGAAAGAAGGGCTTGTACCAAATGAAGTAGGCCAGGGCTAGCCAGCCTAGCCACCTGGCCTTTTTCGTACCAAATGAGTGGCCCGAGGGCCAAGGCCAGCTGGCCTGAGTGGCCCTGGCCCAAAGGCCAGCTGTACCAGGGTCAGATGGCCCTGGCCCATGGGTCCGTAGTCCGTACCAAATGAATTTTGGCCCTGGACCACCTGACCCTGGTTTTTTGGCCCCTTAGGACAGCAGGGCCAAAAATTTTTTAAACAATATAAAGTAATGTTATTAACTTTAGTAAATGATATATTAATTAACATTCTAAAATAAATATTATTTTTTTATTTTGATTCAACAGGAATATTTTAACAAGCAAAATAATCAACGAAAATTTTTAGGAGAGCCAAATTTTTGATGAAAAAATTTATTATGATTTTAATGGCTAAAAATTTCTATTTTAGGGTAGTTTTAGCCGTAGAATTCGAATTTGGTATTTATTTTAATTTTCGGCTTCATCTTAGGATGATATACCCATGTTGAAAAAAATTTTAATAATACCATTTAAATATTTTATTTTTAATTCAGTTCGAGAGAGCTTGTAAAGCTTAGTCTAACTAGTGGTGAAAAAAAATTAGAAAAACCAGTTGTTCAGAAGTTATGCGCAAAAATAATTTTGGCCCTGGGCCACCTGGCCTGGCCTGGCTGGCATTTCTCATTTGGTACGGACTGGGCCACATGGCCAGTCCAGGCCATCTGGCCGGGCCAGCCGAGCCAGGCCGGCTAGCCCTGTTCATTTGGTACAAGCCAAGGGGGTAAAAATAGCAATAAAAGGACGAAATGGTGTGATGTGATGACGTGTGATTATGCATAAGTAAAATCAATTAAACGCGGTACTTTTCGGTTTTGCGACACTCAACCCAAAAATTGTGAAAATGGCGTCCTAGATGTTTTTGGGTGTAGAATACGAATCTGGCGCCATCTTGGTAAGACAATGCTGTTTGGAGTTTGGTACTTTTCCTTTTTGTGCCACCCCAATCATAAAATTATGAAAATTGCCTACTAGTGGTAATTTTCGGCGCTAATTACGAATCTGATTTTATTTTTTGAATATCACGTTATTGACGTGAGTTACGTGAAATTTTAAGTGAAACGCGTGAACTGCGCAATTTGAAAAATTATTTTTTTGTAAAATTGCACTTAAAAACTTAAAATATACGTTTGTTACTTTAAGAATCCTATGTTCCGAGCCCTAAGCCCTAATCCTAGTCTAAACCTTAATTATAGTAGGCCAAAATCTTAGCCATATTTTTGAAAATTTAATGGCTATAACTTTTTTATTTTTAAGTTTATGCGAAATTAACAGTAGAATCATGCTCAGCTCATCGAGCGTGTCGATTGAGCTATATTTTTGATGAAAAATTTTTTTGAAACTTTTTCAAATTCGGACCTGGAGGGGGGACCCTTAACTTTTTCAATTTTGAGTTTCAAGTAACTCTTGTTGACGACTTGATATGCAAAAAATAAGCTCAGATTCGTACTTAGTTCCCAAAATTACCCCCTGCACAGGATTTTGATAATTTTTTTGATTGAGTGTGGCTCATCATGACGGAAAAGTATCCTGACTTTTTACCAAGAAAAAGCAAGATATGGAGCAAGGAGGTGGTACCAAGGGCCTTTTTGAAAAAATTTTTGTAAAGCCAATATATCGCCCAATCGACGCAATTTGGCGAAGCTGAATCGAATGATACTATTTTTATCAGATAAATATTAGTAATCATTATTTATCCATTATATTAAAGAACAAGGGAATATAAATATTAATTTATTTGTTTCCTTATTTAGATAATTAATTAACAGCGTTTATCTGCGAATTTTAAAAATTAATATATTAAAACAACATCAAAGATCAACTTTATTATTTCTTATCTTCAACATTATTCAAAATCAATTGTTTCCGAAATCATCATTCTCATCATTATTATCATATTCTTAATTGTGGTGATGGCTAGAAGACATTTTCTTCTTCTCATCTTTCACTATTAATTCATTCGCCTGCTCCCACAATCGATTTTCCAACCATTTCTTTGTTTTTTCGCTTAATCGTGCCCAAATTTCAGAATATTGGCCCAAATCTTTGCCTAAATCCTTTAGAGTCATCGTGGCCCATGCATGTTCCTAATTAATTTTAAATTAAATTAAATTAATTTATTATTATTTTTACCATTAATTTTTCAAGTCCCAACTGATTTCCAATTTCAAGTAATTCCATTTTTGAACATGTTTCGGATTTAATCAAATATTGTTCACAATAATTCTGCATCATTGGGATGTCATATTTGATGCTCATTTTGAGTATTTTCATTGCCATTTCATCTGAATTTGAAAAGGGGTATTAAAAACTCGGCTATTATGCTACAAAAAAATTTATTATTTACAAAAATAACAATTCCTCATTTTAATAATTAAATCATCTCAAAAAAAGAAAAATTTTTGTCTTTTGTTCATCTAAACATTTTGTATTCTTCCAAGATTTTTTTTCTAAACTTTTGTTTTTTTTGTTTTCTCGAACTTTTTGTATTTTTATTTCCAAACATTTTGTTTTTTTTTTGTTTTTTTCAAATGTTTTTTTTTGTTTTTATCAATTTTTTATGTTTTTGTTATCCAAACATTTTGTGTTTTTGTTTATCCAACATTTTATGCTTTGTTTTTCAAAACATTTTAATGTTTTTGTTTTTCAAAACATTTTATGTTTTTGTTTTTCAAAACATTTTAATGTTTTTGTTTTTCAAAACATTTTATGTTTTTGTTTTTCAAAACATTTTAATGTTTTTGTTTTTCCAAACATTTTATGTTTTTGTTTTTCCAAACATTTTATGTTTTTGATTTTTCCATTTGAATGTTTTTGTTTTTCCAAACATTTGATGTTTTTGTTTTTCCAAACATTTTTGTTTTTATTTCTCCAGTCATTTTAATTTTTTTGTCTTTCCAAACATTTGAATGTTTTTGTTTTTCCAAACATTTAATTTTTTGTTTTTTCAGCTGTTCATCCAAACATTTAATGTTTTGTTATCCAAACATTTTAATGTTTTTGTTTCTCTAAACATTTTTTGTTTTTGTTTTTCCAAACATTTTATGTTTTTGTTTTTCCAAACATTTGAATGTTTTTGTTTTTCCAAACATTTGAATGTTTTTGTTTTTCCAAACATTTTAATTTTTTTGTTTTTCCAAACATTTTATGTTTTTGTTTTTCCAAACATTTGAATGTTTTTATTTTCTCGAAACATTTGAATGTTTTTGTTTTTCCAAACATTTGAATGTTTTTGTTTTTCCAAACATTTTAATGTTTTTGTTTTTCCAAACATTTTATGTTTTGGTTTTTCCAAACATTTGAATGTTTTTGTTTTTCCAAACATTTAATTTTTTTTGTTTTTTCAGCTGTTCATCCAAACATTTAATGTTTTGTTCTCCAAACATTTTAATGTTTTTGTTTTTCCAAACATTTTAATGTTTTTGTTTTTCCAAACATTTTATGTTTTGGTTTTTCCAAACATTTGAATGTTTTTGTTTTTCCAAACATTTAATTTTTTTGTTTTTCAAAACATTTGAATGTTTTTGTTTTTCCAAACATTTTATGTTTTTGTTTTTCAAAACATTTTAATGTTTTTGTTATCCAAACATTTTGTGTTTTTGTTTATCCAGCATTTTATGCTTTGTTTTTCCAAACATTGAATGTTTTTGTTTTCCCAAATATTGAATATTTTTGTTTTCCCAAACATTTTATGTTTTTGTTTTTCCAAACATTTGAATGTTTTTGTTTTTCCAAACATTTTAATGTTTTTGTTTTTCCAAACATTTTATGTTTTGGTTTTTCCAAACATTTGAATGTTTTTGTTTTTCCAAACATTTGAATGTTTTTGTTTTTCCAAACATTTAATTTTTTTGTTTCTTCAGCTGTTCATCCAAACATTTAATGTTTTGTTCTCCAAACATTTAATGTTTTTGTTTCTCTAAACATTTTTTGTTTTTATTATCCAAACTTTTTAATGTTTTTGTTTCTCCAAACATTTTATGTTTTATTTCTACATACATTTTTTTTTTATCAATATTTTATATCTTTGCCTACTGTGGAGATGACCAGAGACAATTAAGTATTTAAGTTACCGTATTTCTTCTATTATAAGCCCCTAGGCTTAAAATTTTGAGGATCTCTTTAGAATGGATTAGAGTATGGATTTCTACTATTATGGGATATTAATAGAAAAAAAAGCAATATTTGTAATACCGGTCAAAATTCCGGATTCATGGATCATCCATCCCATTGCCATAGCGGAATAAACCATCAAAGCGAATTCTTTCCATTCGAAATTGATCTCCTCATTGATGTCAAATGAATCGGCATTGGCAGACGAGAAAATGCCGAAAAATAAATTGTTAAAATACCCAGAAATGGAGGCCAATGCCTGAAAAAAAAGATAAAATAATTGTTTAGCGATAAATTCGATAACTCACAAATTTGTTCACCGTGACAACTTTCACCAAATCTTTGTCCTCATTTTCATTATCTCTTTCGGTGTAGGCAAATCGCAAATCCGTGTCAAGGGCCATTCTATAAATAACAAATTTTAGAGCCAAACTTATGTTCATTGATGTCAATTTAATTAAAGAATATAAAATAAAGAAATTTTTATAAAAAAGTAATATTTTTAAATAATTTTATAATTTTAAAAATTTAAATTCGATTAAATCTTAAAATTAAAAAAAAATTATATTATTTATAATTAGAGATCGGAAGGTTCGGCGGACGATTCGAGTTTCATTCGGGTTTTTCGGATTTCGAGTCGAGTTTGATTTGGGAAAACTCGACCCGAAACCCCAGCGAAGAATTTTTCGAATATTCGGTTCCAATTCAGGTTCGGGTTTTTGTTTCGGATTCCGCTCATTTTTTTCGGGTTTTATCATATCAAAATCTGAAATTTTGATTTTCTTAATCGCAAATTCCTCAAAAAATAAGCTCTTATGAGTACTAATCTATTAAAATATTATTCGTTATAAAAATTTTTTTCCGTTTTTTCATTTTGTTTATAAACCGCAAACACGACCTGAAACTCGTGATTTTTCACTTGATTTTTCTTTTTTTTCGGGAAATCCAACCCGCATAACCGTCCGACGTACTTGGCCGATCTCTAACTATAATTAAATCATGTCGAATTCTGCTTCAAAATATTTTATTTTTTAAACACATAGCAACATACTTATTGTTCGCATTGCTCCGAAGCAATTCCATGTCCAATGTTAAAGTAAATATTTTCTTAAACACAACAACGCTAGTATAATAAGCATTTCCATTGAAGAAATATTTCGTTTTTCTTTCCGTTCGAAAGTTCAATCGAATGCGGACTTTGGCAAAGCATAAATAATTCGCGGAATCATCGTCACTAATTGAAATGGCCAACATCATTTTGTCATTTTCTTGAGCATCTAACTTTGCTTTAAAGCACCTAAAATTGTTTAAAAATTGAAGAAAAAATTTCGGATTAAATAATTTCAATAGAATTCAAATCTTATTTAAAATTTCCGCATTTTTTTTATTTAAACTTTCTCTAATTTAATTGTGTGTATAAACTTTTATGGATTTTAGAAAATTCTTCGGAGTATTAAATCATTGAAAATGGATTCTGCTTTATGAATGCAAAAAATATTGTGCCCCATTACCCCACGGAATATATTTTTAAATTCAAAAAATAGACTTAGATTCTTTCGTATTGAAAAATATTATATTTTTGAGACCATATAACTTGGCCATAACTATTAGTTACTAGGTATTAGGGTTCAGGGTTAGGTTTAGGGCAGGATAGGATTCGGGGTTAGGGACAAGGGAGGGAATTTTAAAAAGTCTGATTTGGCCAAGTTATATGGCCTTAAAAATATAATATTTTTCGACTAGGGTTGCGCCCCCGCACCCGCGGGGGGCCACCCCCGACGGGGATCCCCGCACTTTTTGGGTTTCACCCCCGACCCTAACCCCGCATATGCCACCCCCGCGCCCCCGCATCCCCGCAAGAGCCACCCCCGCGCCCCCGCACCCCCGCGGGGGTGAACATGCACCCCATATTATTGGATTTTTCAAGGAAAATGGGGTTCGATAGGGAAATTTTGACCAAATTTTTGCAGGATATTAAAATTTTTTATTAAAATTTTTCTCTGCGAGGCTATTTTTAGGTAAAATTTTTCGCTGCGCGGCCATTTTTGGATGAATTTTTCTTCAAAAAAATTTTTTATTTGAAAAATGTGGCTTTTTAAAAAATTTACGCTACCCCCGCCCCCGCGGGGGCCCCCGCAGGGGGTCACCCCCGAACCCGTCCCCGCAAGTGCCAACCCCGCAAACCCCGACCCCCGCACAACCCGCCCCCGCACTGCGGGGGCGCAACCCTATTTTCGACACGAAAGAATTTTAGGTTTATTTTTTCGGCATAATTGGCTCCCATTTACTTTTTTAAAAAAAATTCTCATCCCAAACCCTAAACTAGGGTTGCGCCCCCGCAGTGCGGGGGCGGGTTGTGCGGGGGTCGGGGTTTGCGGGGTTGGCACTTGCGGGGACGGGTTCGGGGGTGACCCCTTGCGGGGGCCCCCGCGGGGATCCCCGCGGGGGCGGGGGTAGCGTAAATTTTTTAAAAAGCCACATTTTTCAAATAAAAAATTTTTTTGAAGAAAAATTCATCCAAAAATGGCCGCGCAGCGAAAAATTTTACCTAAAAATAGCCTCGCAGAGAAAAATTTTAATAAAAAATTTTAATATCCTACAAAAATTTGGTCAAAATTTCCCTATCGAACCCCATTTTCCTTGAAAAATCCAATAATATGGGGTGCATGTTCACCCCCGCGGGGGTGCGGGGGCGCGGGGGTGGCTCTTGCGGGGATGCGGGGGCGCGGGGGTGGCATTTGCGGGGGTAGGATCGGGGGTGAAACCCAAAAAGTGCGGGGATCCCCGTCGGGGGTGGCCCCCGCGGGTGCGGGGGCGCAACCCTACCCTAAACCAAAATGAAAAATCATCAAAGGACTCTCCTGTATCCTTGGCTATGTCCAATTAATATATTAGAAAATTTTGAAAATTTACCATTTTAATCCACCAATTATTTCTTCATTTCTCCATTCCATAATTTCATCATTCAGATCTATTTTAAGCGGAATTTTGCCAGCAAATTTTTGATGTTGATTGTTTTCAGTGTTCATTGTGATAGGAATGGCAATTAGAATGTAAAAAATTCTAAAATATCACGTTTCCTAAAAGTGAGAAAATATGAATAAATTTTACAAAAATTAAGAATTATTCTAATGATTTTGGGTCCGGGGAAGTGAGAGGCGAATTGGAAAATGGGACTTCCATTTCCATATTGGGTCACAGATTTAGAAAATGATTCATTGGTCCATTTTTAATTCCCATTTACACCATTCACATTCATCAATATTTCATCTTCGATATTTTCACGTCGTCATCCCAATTTGCCCTTTACCTTTTCCAAGTAAAATATTCATATTTTGCCCCCAATCCAATTTTTTATTCATTTATTTTTTCTTTTGTCCAATTTGCCTTTATTCTGCTGGAATAATCAAAAAATGGAATGGATTGCCTCCAGCAATTCTTGTATTCGAAAAGATTTTGTCAAGGAAAAATGCAAAATTTTCTTGGAAAAAAATAAATAATGAATAGAAAATTAATTAAATACAATTTGATTTCCAATTTATTAATTTCGCGCACTGATAAAATGGTGTCTTTGATGTAGTTGGTTGATGGCATTCGGCAGCATTTGATCTGATGATATCATTTTAGAAATGCTTTCGGGAAGGAAGAATATCCATGTTGCAGCCGATCTCGTTTTTAGCCGATCTCGATTTCGGCTAGCCGATCTCGTTTTTTCTGACAGAAATAGTACAGTGGCAGACATTGTAGTTTGTGACCAATGGCCATATCTCAGTTCCTAGGCCACTTAGAGTTTTAATTCTTTTTCCTAGCCCTAACCCCTATCCCATAGCCCCTAAAACCCATGCTGACCCTAAACCTAGCCCTAGCCCTAACCTAGTTAAACCGGTTTGAAAACCCGAAATTTCAATTTGCCATAACTTTGGTTCATCTTTCTGAAATTGAAATCTTATAAAGAAAATCGACCCTGAGGAATCGAATGAGCTATAGATCAAGTCTGTACGATAACTAGAACATGCCAAAAACGAGATCGGCTAAAAAACGAGATCGGCTGCAACATCCATACCCATTATTACTCATTGCTCATTCATATGAGAAGTAGAGGACGAGACCGACACAGTCTTCGGGTTTCTTAGTTCTTACTCCGTAAGAATTATATGGAGAACCCGGAATCGGGAGTGTATATTTCTGATTTTGGCCGGATTAGAACCAATTTTTATATAATTTCTGGAATCGCTCCGGCCCAGCATTTTTTACCAGCTAAAAATGCAGCCTGGAATCTAGGAATTTTAAAATATGTATTTATGATTTTAAAATGTAAGTTTAGAAAATTCAGAAGTCATGATTATTATTTTAAGAAAATGGCTCAAAATATGCCATAAATTTATTGCATCTATTGTTTTAATTATGATTAATTTTGTTTTTAATTTAATATTGTGCTTTTTTCAATCCTCCCAAAAAGAAGTGGGGACACAGAATCCGTATTATCTTTATCTTTGGTATCGATTGAAACCGGAATTTTATGCGAATTACGGAATCGTTCAGGACTGGAATTATCTCAGTCCATAATCCGGGAAAAAATTGAAGAATGTAGAGCAGACGAAGATGCATAAAATTGTAAACAAGGAACTAAAATTTTTCGAAATGGCACCAAAAATTGTCTTATGATTAGGCCAAATTATTTTAGGTGCGACTTTTTCGAAATTGATATATCTGTGATTTGTCCTTTACAAAAATGATGTCACCTATTCAGTGCATTTTCTCGCGCCGTGGGCAGACGAGCAAACAGGGGGAAGTGCCATCATTTTTGAAGTGCATTGAATGAAGAGAGGAGCGATAAGTACTTTGAGAAGTATTTTCAATAAATAAGAGGCTAGTACCAGTGTTGTAAAACGTCCTCGTCTTCATCCTCGTCTCGTCCTAGAAAAAAGACGAAATGACGAGGACGAGAGACGAGGAGGAAAAGGGAAATGGTAAAATGACGAAAAAAAGACGAAAAAATAGACGTTTGAGAGGAATTTTTCGTTTTTTTTTCGTCTCGTCGGACGAAATGACGAGACGAGGTGGTAAAAAGGTCAAGACGAAAAGATGAGACGAGAGACGAGACTTTGAAATTTTTAAAACACTGGCTGGTACATAAAATTGTAGGTAGACAGGGATATAAAATTTTGGAAATGGCACTAAAAATGATCATTTGATTAGGGCCAAATTATTTTAGGTATGACTTTTTTTTTGAAATTGATGTCTGCGATTTGCCCTTTAGAGTGCATTTTTCTCGCCCCACCTTCAGCAAACCAGATAAGGAAGTGCTATTTTTGGAAGAAAGTGCTTTTGGGGGCAATATCCATGCCCGTTCGAATTAATGGATTATTGACGGCGTCTGAAGTGCAGTCTGCACTAAAATTGTAGACAAGGAAATAAAATTTTGGAAATGACACCAAAAATAGTCTCTTGATTTGGGCCATTTCATTTTAGGCCTATGACTTTTTCGAAATTGATGTATGTGATTTGCCCTTTAGAAGAGTGCGCAATTACCTCGCGCAGACGAGCAGATCAGGATGAGGATCAGACAGGGAAGTGCCATCATTTTTAAAGTGCATTGAAGAGGCGAATTTATTGGATAGGAACAAAGTTAACTGAATGCAGACGGCTTCTGCCTAAAATTGAAGACAAGGAAGTGAAATTTTGGAAATGCCACCTAAAATTGTTTTTTTGGGTGCATTGATTTGAATTTAATTCCTTGCACTTTCCAAGCTTTTCCTTCCTTGGACACCTAGCCAGACGAAAATGGGCGAGCCTTGGTCAGGGGCAAGTCTAAATAATTTAGTATTTAAATTGGACCAATTTTAAGTTATTTCCATAATTAAAATTTAATATCTAATTTAAATATTAAAAAAAAAAACAAATACTTTTACATAATTTTATTTAAATTTAATAAATTAATTTTAATTAAATTTTAATAATTATTTTAATAATAATTAAAGAAAATTGTGCAAAAATGTCGCCAAAAATATTCCTTCCCCTTTTCCTCCTAATTTTCATCATTGCAACCACAAAAGTTTATTGTGACCTTCAAATACTACCAAAATTGTCTGAAATTACAAAATTCTCTGAAATTCCAAAATTGAGCGAAATTTTCGGCAAAAATGAAAAAGAACAATTGAAAATAATTGAAAATAAAAATAAGGCAGAATTAAAACAATTCCAAGAAACGGTCAAAAATTTATCCTATTTTGATAAGGCAATTGGCACCGATGCTCGCATATTTGAATGGTTGAAAAAATGGACACCACGGGTGGATTCTTTATTTAAGGTACATATTATATTTTTAATTAATTAATTAATTTTCTTATAAATTATTTCCATTTTAATTAAATTTATTTTATTAACATTCGTGGTTTAATTTGATATAAATTTTGTGTCGTATAAATTAAAATTTGAAGCTTTAAAATTAAATTCATTTCCGGCATAGGTTCTCTTAATTAAAGAATATATCGAATTTTGAAAAATTAAAAAAATTGTAGAATTTTTAAAATTTTTGGAAAAATTTAGAATCTTTAAAATTGTAAAATTCTAAAATTTTTTAAAAGTAAAAAAAAATAGAATTTTTAAAATTTTTTCCAAAAATTTTGAATTTTGGAAAATTTAAGATTTTCAAAAAATTTTAAATTTTAAAAATTTTTAGTAAAAAATTTAAGAATATTTTTTCATAATTTGGAAATTTTTATAAATTTTTTAAAAATTTTAACAAATTTTGAAAATTTCAAAAAAATTCAAAATGTTTTTAAAAAAATTTAAAAATATTATTTTTTATTTTGAAGGTTTTCATCTATTTGGTAAATTTGGACAATGTGCCAATTTGTGTGGCCGAAGAATTTCTGAATTCAATTGATAAGGAAAAATTGTTGCGAAATGAAATTGCAAAAATGTTGAAAAGTCCGGCCACAAATTTGAACAACAGATCGGCTTACATTTTTTCCCAAGAAGGCGTTGAAGTTTTGAATATTGACACGGAAGGGGTTCGATGCAAAGCCAGCTTGGAGGAACCGGCGGCTGTGGGCAAATTATTTTATAAAATTGTGGAAGCACTTGGAGATGAGGAAAAACTGGGAAAAGGTGAAAAAGAGGTGGAAAGGAGGGAAACACAATGGATGAATGAGGTGAATAGCCGTCAGCATACATCATTGTTTGAAGCAATCGAAAGTGAAAAGAAATTGGATGTGGAATTGGTAAATTATAAATTTTATAATTAATTAATTATATTTTAATTTAATTATTTTAAATATTAAAATTTTATTCCCAGTTTTATATAGGGACATTTAAGCAAAATATGTTTTTCCTAAATATTGCCTAACTATGTTGTGGCCATAGAATTTGGCCATAAAATCTTTTTTGGCGCTGTTAGTCCAAGGCCAAAACATTCAAAT
Source organism: Pratylenchus scribneri (assembly GCA_030063045.1). NCBI lineage: Eukaryota > Metazoa > Nematoda > Chromadorea > Rhabditida > Pratylenchidae > Pratylenchus > Pratylenchus scribneri. The sequence goes on from JAQSEB010000065.1 coordinate 245,335, forward strand.
TAGAAATGGACTAGAAATTGTTTTTACTTGTTAGTTGTTTTTATAGAGAATTTTACAGACCTTTCCTTTCTTTAATATAATTTAAAAAATATTATTTTTGGTCAGCTACAAAGGCTAGAGATATCCATAACAAAGATTTAATCCAGCTTTTTCTTTGAAAACAAATTCACTAAAATATTTTAATTTCTTAATTTAATGTCTTATGCCCCTAATTCCCGAATTTAATTAATCAATAATTCCAAATTTAATTAATTAATTATTAATGAATCTATTACAAATTTAATTAGTTAATTAATTAATTAATAAATAATAAAAATTTAATTAATTAATACATAAAAATTTATGATTTAATTAATTAATACATAAAAATTCCCAATTTAATTAATTAATTAATATATTTTAATAATCTAAAATATTTAAATATCATTTAAATAAAAAATATATTTCAGGAAAAATTGACATTGGACATCAAAATAGAAACTGTGTTCAATCATTTGCGTCAAACATTTAAAAATGATGGAAATCACAAATTTGAATTTGTCAACATTGTTCAGAAAAAAATTTCAAAATGGTACACAATTCCCGAAAAAATAAAGAATATCAAGCTTCAATTCAAGGCAAAAAAAAAATAAAAATTAAAAAATAATTTTAATTAAATTTTTAGGAATATGCCGTTTGGCTTTTTGCGCCAACCAATTTTCAATATTTAATTTCTGCAATCCTCTATTTTGCTCGCCTCTCGGGCACAATAACCATTGCAATGGATGCGGCACGTTCATTCGGGCTGGATGAATTGATCATCCAAGAGACCCAATATCTTTCTAATAAATTGGTAAAAAAATTATTAAATAAATATTTTCAATAATGAGATGTTTAACATCCCATCTTTTTTAGGTCACTCATGTAATTTTTTATTCTATTTAGTGTACTTTTCCCAATTGTGATCCTCTGCACTATCTATTAGAGTCCGTCTACAAAAATAAGCCCTCTTTTGAACGCCCCTGAAAAATTGTAGCCATGGGGCCGCTATTAGGAAAAATAAATTTATTTGGTCATAATTAGGGTTGGACAAAGTCGGTTTCGGTTTAAGAAATTCAATGAAATTTCAAACCTAAATTAAGAATTTTTGCTCTTAAACTGAAAATAGTAGAAACGAAAACCGATGTTTTTTCAAAAACCGAAAACCGAGTTTTCAAACCGATATCGTCTAAAAACCGTTTTTTTCCACCTTAGTCGTAATTTCCTGTCAATATTATCGAAAATAAAAATTAACTAATTCAGTCTCTATAAAATCAGTGTTATAAATTATTCAACCACATTTGCTTAATTAAAAAATATTCATTTAAAATTCATTCTAAAATTTTGGGGAATTTTAATACCTTCTCAGAATTTAATTCTTGAATAAAAAAAAAATCCTAAAAATTTATTTTACCCATTTTATTAGATTGATCATGGCGGCGATACCAAATTGGTAATGTGGATTTTTGGCGTGAATGGCATCATTCCCCTATATTTGCGAGGCTCTGTAGTCAAAGAAAACAAACAACAAAAACACCCAAAAGCAAAACAACACAAAACCGCAGAAGAAGAAGGAATATATTTTGACCATAAAGGAAATGAATACACGGAAAAGCAAATTAATGAATGGAAACATGGCAAAGATGCGGAAGATGATAAGGAATTTTTGAAGAGAATTATCGAGGAACTAATTCATCGAAAAGGCCACCCATGCGAGACATTTATGGCACATATGGTGGAAAAATTCAAAGGCCTAGGCGATTCGGCTAAATGGAAAATAAGAATGGAAAATTTCAAAAATGGAATGGAGAAATTCAAAGAGCAAGTTAAAGTAAGGATAAGGAGTAATAAAAAAATAAAAAATTTAAATAAAATTAATTTAAAAATATTTAAAAAATAATTTTATAATTATTAATAAAAAAAATAAATTGAGAAAATATTATATTTAAAAAAAATATTAAATTTAAATTTTTTGATTTATTTATAAATAATAAAATTGTAAAATAATAATAATAAAAATTAATATAAATAAAATTTAGAAAATAATAAAAATTTAAATCTTAATAAATTTTTAGGCCATTGATTTGAAGCAAACAATCAAGGATGTGACCGCATTTTTAATTACACCCCGTCATATTGCCTTCCTATTCAAGTTGATTTTGACTGTTTTCGGCCTATATCAGCCAGTTTTCATCACATTGGAAGTGTTGGAATTTTTGGGCATCACCGATATTCTCCTGGAAATGTATGAAATTTATTAATAAAATTGACAAAATTAGCCAAAAATTGCAGAAAATAATTGATTTTTTATATTTGAAATATATTTATTTTAAACAATTTTTAATAATTAAATAGAAAAACCTAAAAAATAATAAAATAAATCTCTAATTTAAAAATTAATAATTAAAAATTAATATTGAAATAATAAATTTAAATTATAATCTTAAATCTTATAATTAAAATTTCTCTAAATTTTTAGAATGACAGTTTCCGCTGAAACATTGAAAGATACGAAGATATTTAGAGGGCACGAAAATAGATCAGCGGTTCTAGATTTTATGATCAACGAAAATGGACTTGTCCCAATGTTTTTGACCATAGGCAAGGCACAAGATAAGGATGAACGGAAAAAGCGAGTGGCCAGAGAAGTGAGCCTAAAAAATGGAAATAGTTTTTAAATTAAATTTTAATTAATTTTTTGCTTCCAAGAAATATGGCTATAAAATACCGAAAAATATTCTACAATTTTATTCATAAATTACAGTTGCAATTATTCCATCTGCTCAAAAATGTAATCATTGAACATAATGGCAGTGCATTGAATGAATTGTACAAATATTTTGTGGAACAAATGAGAACAAATGTGATTGGATTGACAGTAAGTTTTTTTTCTTATCAAAAATACTTCGAAAAATTATTACAAATTGAAAATAATTTTTAAATCATTTTTTGGATAATTTTTATATTTTTTAAAGCATATATTTTATTTTATTCACTAATTAAAAATTATTTTGCAGATTTTGCAAACATTCAAAGCCGATCAAACTTCGAAATATTCATTGAGAAATTGGGCAAAAGTGCGCAAAGCGATGATGCCAATGCATCAGGCAAAATATGATTTGGACATTTTGAGGGAATATGCACAGAAGAAAATTTTTGATTATCGAGGAATGCAGGAAAGATTGAAGAAATTTGGTAAATAATTTTAATTTATTTATTTAATTTGTCCAAAAAATTTGAAATTTTGTCTTTTGAAAATTTTTATATTTTTTAAGAAAAAAATTAATTAATAAAATAATTTAATTTTAAATAATTTATCCTCTTTTTGGTTTTGATTTAATTAATTAAATAAAATTAATTCTATAGAAAATACTAATTCGGAGAAAAACAAAATTTTAATTGCACAATTTCAACAAAGAATTTTAATTTAAAAAATTTTTTCAGACGAAAAAATCCAAAACAAAATCAACGATTGCGTTCCAAACATGGAAGATGTTCACAAGTTGAAAGAGGTACGAGGCGATGAACAAGATGGCCAAAAAGAAAATGTGATGGATTTGAAAAAGGCCGTAAAAATGGCACAAAAACCACCGCCACATTTAATGGCAGCAACAAAAGGAAATAATAAGGCGGTAAAAGGAAGATGTTAATGAACAAATACATTTGGGAAAGATATAAGATAATTTACTGTTGAAATATTAATTGAAATCTTTGTAAATTTTTTTACATTTTTTTATTTGGATATTTGTAAATTCTGTTACATTTTTTGATGTTTTGAATTCTTTGTAAATTTTGTGATAATTTTTTTATTTTTGATAAATTTTTTCCTCATAAATATAAAAATTATTTATTGGAAGTTAAAAGACTAATAATATTGTAGCAATTATCTTTGAAAATTTTTACATTAACATCTGGGGATCTTATGAGAAACAAAATTTGAAATGAAATTTGTTGTTTGAACCTAATTAGCTTCAATTTCATTTTTACTGCTTATTTTAAAAGTGAATTAGATTTTTAAATAAATTTGATTTGATAATAAACAGAAAATACCTTTAAGCAAATTCAATAATAATTTAAAACCAAAGTCCTTCCCCATATTATATTCGTCAGTTGTTTAATAGCCAAAAGCTCTGTTGCCAGCTGTGGTCGATGATTTGGGTTTCATTTTGTGTCCCAATTCAATTTCCCTCCATTCTCGCCCTTTCCACCATCGTCCGTCCGAGAATGATCGGCCATGAGACGGCTGACCACTTTCTCGCCCCAAAGCCAACCTTCCCCTTTTCATAGTCCTCACTCCTCATTCATCGTCGGGTTTTGCCCTTCACACATCATTCCGCCCCGATCCAATTCAATCCCAAACCAACCACCCCATTTTCAATCCCATCTAACAAATCATCCGTACATTGCCCAATATCAATATTTTATAATTTTTTCCGCGCATTTATAAGCAGTTTTCCGATACTCAAAAGCCCTGCGGCACAACGCCCAACTGGCTGTATGATTTGATTTGCTTTTTCGTTTTGTGTCCTATTTAATTTCTTTCATTCCTTGCTTTTCCTTCATGGTCAGAGAATGATCATCATTCACCATAAAGAAGACTAACCATCACTTGTCTCGTTTATATCCCTTTTTGAAAAGTGCTTGGTCACCCTATGGGTCATCAGGTTTAGGGTTGGGATCATTCAGGGATATATGTTGGGGATTGGATTAGGATGATGCAAAAATCTTTTCAAATGTGTCCTATGGCTTTATTGGTGATGAGTAATGACCATTCATTCGGGTAAGACAAAGATTTTGGCAGACACATATAGAGACTATGGACATAAAACTCATAAATTCTAAAATAGTGTAAGAAGTGTGATGTTTTGAGACAAGCAAAACATTCACATTCTTACTTTTCAATTTTCAAAACATTTCTTAATTGCTGCTTGTCTCAGCAATGCAATTCCCAAGCCAATCAAAAGGTAAAGGGACCAGTGAAGGATTAAGGGAAAGGCCGGCAACAGCCATTCTCCCTTCCAATCTTCCCAACGTCCGCTGAAAAGAGCGCACGTACAATGGCCTTGAGATTTTGATATCAAAAAATTTTAAGCTAATTTAACTTATTATAATTTTTAATTATTATTTCCTATCATAAAGAACAAAAGATTTTAATCAAAATAATTTATTTGTTTTTTATGTTCCTTTCTTTTTGAAAAGATTGTCTCATGCATACCAATATTCTTGCCAATTCCTCTCATTTTGAATATTCCTTTCAGCTTCAATTGAAAGACCCCAACCATAGGCATCCAACTTGTCGATGGATAAAAATTTGGCTGCCACAAAATAGCCAGAATTGCTATCATCAGCCTTGCACAACTGTCGAAACAGTGGCCTTGCCATCATAGGACAAAATAGCGGTGAAAAGCACGCCGACTAATGTGACGTAACTAAAATAATTGAATAAAATTTATTAATTCCGCTTATTTTGATTTTATTTATTCCGCCTATTCTGATTTGTTTTATTAACATTTTATTCCGCTTGTTTTACTAACATTCCCATTTCTTTAACTTACTTTGTTCATATGCTTTAGCGGGCAGTTGAATTCTGTCCTTATAACCAAATTCCGCCATGACAGACTTTAAAAAAGAAATTTTTGGGTTCTTTTCCATTATGTGTCATCTAGCAAAAATGATGAAAATCGCATCCTATGGGTAATTTTCTTGAAGAATACAAACTGACTATCATGAGTTTGGTAAGAAAAATTCAACTTTTACAAAGAAAAATAAAAGTAGGAATTGATATTTTTTATTAGATATATATCTATTGCGTTATATCTCAACAAGCTGAATCAAATCGTACTCTTTTTATAAAGTCAAATTGAAATAAGGTGAAATTAAATGCCAATATATCTTACTAAACTAAATATTTTTAACCATAATTTGCCAATACAGTAATTGATTACCATAAAAATGGCGCCATTAGAATTAGATAGCTAAGCTATATCATTTTTGCTATTATATTTCTATGTTAAAATTTCCACCAAATAAGGCATTGGTCCGTCTTTTGCTTTTTGTGGTAAAAGTCGACAAAATTTTGCCAAGAAGTAGGAAATGACAATGTATATTAGATTCGTAACCTACTTTAAAAAATAACCTTAGAACACGATTTTCTGATCCATACTAGGAATGGGTTCGATGTTTAAAAATTTTCGAAATCGAAAATCGACATTTCGTAGAGGCAAAAATTTTTCGAAATCGAAAAACAACATTTCAGTACTATAAATGAAGGAAAATCGACTGAATCGAAAAAGGAAAATTGACATTGAATCGAAAAATCGAATCCAACCTTGATCCATAACGGAAAAGAAAATTTTTAAACTTACTATTATTTTATTATTGAAGAATGAAATTAATTCATCTTCAATAATATTAGCAAGCAAAATTTCATTGTTAATTGTTTGAGGCATATCCCACATTTGGTCTCGACTTAAATTTAATTTTTTATAAATTTTTTCTTACAAATATTCCCAATTTTTTTTTGTTTTTTCTATAAATTTATATTTTATTTTACATTTTTTGATAATTTTTCTCAAAACTATTACTATATCAATTTATTTCAAATTTAAAATTGTCTTTAAATTAGAAATATTCATTTTTTTAAATTTTCTTTTGTTTTGTATTTTTTAAAAATTTTTAGCTGATGAATACCTTTTCCTTGTTCGCATTGGCAATTCTCTATTGCGAACAATATGCATTTCTGTTATCAATGAAAATGTTGAAGCATCATTCGAATGCTTTCCTTTAGCATTTTCATCAATATTGTAATAGTGTTTTCGAAAGGCATCTATTCTTGTCCATACTTAAATATTAAAATTTAATTATAAAAAATTGTATATAGTATTATAAATTTTAACAATATTAAATTACTTTAAGAAACATGTATTCGTTCTTATAAACTTTATTTTTAATTTTCCCTAATATTTTTTATCTTTGTTTTCTCCAAACATTTGAATGTTTTTGTTTTTTTTTCCAAATATTTGAATGTTTATCTTTTCTCCAAACATTTGACTGTTTTTGTTTCTTCAAGCATTTGAATGTTTTTGTTTTCTCCAATAATTTGAATGTTTTTGTTTTCTCCAAACATTTGAATGTTTTTGTTTTCTCCAAACATTTGAATATTTTTGTTTTCTCCAATAATTATTTGAATGTTTTTGTTTTCTCCAAAGATTTGAATGTTTATGTTTTCTCCAATGTTTTGTTTTCCCCAAACATTTTATTTTTTTGTTTCCCAAACTGTGTTTTTGTTTCCCAAACATTTGAATGTTTTTGTTTCTTCAAACATTTGAATGTTTTTGTTTTCTCCAATAATTTGAATGTTTTTGTTTTCTCTAAACACTTGAATGTTTTTGTTTTCTCCAAACATTTGAATGTTTTTGTTTTCTCCAAGCATTTGAAAGTTTTTGTTTTCTAACATTCGAATGTTTTTGTTTTCTCCAAACATTTGAATGTTTTTGTTTTCCCCAAACATTTTATTTTTTTGTTTCCCAGTGTTTTTGTTTCCCCAAACATTTGAATGCGGTTGGCCGGATGATTTGTCAAAATACCTCATTCTCACCCTTTCCGCCATCGTCCTTCTCTGAGATAGAATGATCACCAATAAAACGGCTGACCACTTTTCCCCATTCTCATAATCCTCACTCCTCATCCTCATACTCATTCATCGTCGGGTTTTGCCCTTCACACCTCCTTCCGTCCCCCCGATCCAATTCAATCCCCATCCATATTCAACCAACAAATCATCCGTACATTTGCCCAACACCAACACCCCCATTCACCTTCCTCCGTCCATTTCCTCCTCCTCCACTTCCCCCAATTGACCAATTTTAGCGCATTGCTCAAGTGTTTTCGACGGGGCACAACATATTTATGTGATGCAAATGTGATGGAATGTAAATGTACACATTCCATTTATGTTAGCCATTTGCATGCAATGGCCTCTTGACAAAAAAAATTTTATTGAGCATTTTGCGCGCCCCTCATTTTGTATTCATTCTTAATCCCGACAAAAAGATTTCCATAATAATGAATATTTTTTGATTAAATAAATAGCTAATTCTAAACTATAAATAAGGAAATGCACATTTCGTCCAAAAAATGGCTATAAAAAATGAGACTTATTTCCTTTATCCATTTAGTAATTCTTAGAATATTTTAATGAGTTTTGTCTTCAGTTGGTTTATAAAATAAAATTTTGTGTTAAAAATACGTGCTTATCCCTAAATTATTTAGTGTGTATATATTTTAATTAATAAATTGAAATATTTTATCAAGAGAATTTTATTAATTTACTACAAATTGTTTAACCATATTTTATGAATGCGCGAATTCATTACCATATTTATTCAGTATTCTTTTTTTTCAATATTTTTTACTTATGTAAAAATCAGAATTTTTTAATTTGTTTATTATTAATTCATTCAAATTAATACTTTTTTAAATCGTTATGTATTTTATATTTTTTTTTTTGTAATTTATTTTTCTTCTGTGATTCCTCCTTCCAATTTGATCCCATCATTTTGCGGCCCAATTTCGCATTGGAAATTGCGTTTAGGATTCGGGAAAAATGGGGCACAGCAACAGCGACAAACATTTTCCTTGTCCCCTTTTTTATTTTGGCTGAAAAATTAAAAAATTATAAAATTTTTAATATTTGGCCACTTTGTTTGCGGAAGGCAATTCAAAAATTGAATATTGTTGACAAAAGTTACCTGAAAAATATTTAATAATTTTAAATTAACAATTTTTACCATTGAATCACTGACATTTGGCAGTGAAATTGTTGGGTTCGGCCAAAAATTGCATCCTCCCAATTTTTGAGTAAATTTACATGAATTACTTTGGTCCACTTCGGGGCAAAGACGTTCGGCCACAAAAAGTGCATTTATTGAGGATGGATTTCCCCTTGAATATTTTGGTAAAATTTAATTAAAATTAATTAATTGAACATTGATATCCTCTTAATTTTTTTTAGTTTATAAATAATTTAAAAAAAGAAAATTTAATTTTAAATAGAAAAAATTGCAAATACCAAAAAGGGATTAAATATTTTGGACAATAATGACGAATAAACGACTCGCTTATATAGAATGACCCAATTCCCTGGGGGAATATCGAATGGGAAGCAGGCAATAGGAGGAAATAAAACTAAAGCAGCGACACTGTCTATCGCCATTACACCCATTTCTCTACATTTTTCCCCCACAGTGAGAAAAAGAAAACCCCCCACCGATTGAATGGCTGCTTTTTAATTTTTGGGCCATATAATTCAACTATAAAATAACTGAAATGATTGAGTCTCCTCTACAAAATACTTTTTAAAAATTTAATTAAAGAAAATTTTTATTTTTTTATGTAAAATAGAAAAAGTGGTACTTTTCGGTTGGTTATCTACATATGTCCAGCAGATTGAAAAAATTTTTAGATTCTTATTTTTTTATTCATATTTAATTGTGAAGCAATGAAAAAACATGATTTTAGTAGGTGATTTTAGGGTTGACAAATTTTGTGGGCAACATAGGTGGGGGTGAAAAATCTGGATATAGATAACCGAAAAAGAACCAAAATATCCTTTATTTCTATCACAATTTCTAAAATTATTCTTATAAATTAATAATCCCCAGCAAACCTGCGTGAACATTTTCTGCCGCAACTTTGTTGATAACTTTGCCAAATTTTACAAATTAATTCAATTCCTCATATAAATACCTGCAATATCCACATTGTTCTTTGCTAATTGTGGCCTCCCTCAAATATTCCACCACATTTGAGAATGCTTGACCCCATCTTTCGCGCAATAATTTGTAGAAAATATGCGTTCGGCAACCCTTCCTCCCGGACAGCAATTGATCAAAATAGGAACGTTGCCAGAGGGGATTGTCACCTTTCAGCCAAATACCTGTCAATTATAGATTAATTTCACGAAAAATAATAAAAAAATATTTTTGAGCTGGAATTTTTTACTTTATTTAATTTTTATTTTTAATTAATTTTTAATTAAATTAAATTTTCTAATTAGTAACCTTCCAGCCAAATGACTAAAAAATTAAAATTTTTCTTTAAAAATAAAAAATTTATTTTTAAAATTTTTTGGTTAAATTTATTTTTTTTAATTTAAATTATTTTTTTGTTTTAATTTAATCCTTTAAATTATTATTTTATTATTTATTTTTTCTAAATTTACATGGTCCCCAATCGCCCCATTCCTCGCAATTTTCAGCCTGAGCCGCATTGCTAAACATTGAAACTAGTTGGGTATCTAAAATTTAAATTAATTTATATTTAAATTTTAAAATTAAAATTTACCTCCAAATTGAATCAAAATTACAATAGAAAAAAGGAAAAATAAAATCATTTTAATTTTCCTTTACTTTGTAAATTCTTTATAAATTGGATAGTAAAATTTCGTCAAAATTTCAACTCACTGTCAAATGTAAAATATGCTTCAATGGGTAATAAAAATTTGCGCAAAATCGGCGGTCTCTGCAAATGGAGATGACTGCATAGATAAACCGGTTCAGCATATGTCCTTTTATAACAAAATTTGAATTTACAATTTTGTTTTAATTTAAAGGCCAATCCTCTAAAGAATTTCATTTAGCATATTCATAAATTGAATCTAAATTTACTAATTAAGCCAAAAAATTCATATAATTAATGGAGAATATCAAATATTTATTATTAATATTTTTTTGTATTAAAAACATTAGTTTATTCAGCTCAAATCTTCTTATACTTTTAATTAATATATCTTAATCAGTTATTTTTGATTATCGATGGCCAGATTTTTTACAAAATTAATGATCCCCATTTGGATAATTAGGATAGGGTTAGGGATATGCGATTTGATAATCAATCCCAATTTGTGACCTTAACCTTAAAGCTTAACCCCAAGACCCGATAACTTAATAAAATGGTCACTTACATTTTACCGAGTTGACTCTTAAAAAATTTGAGATGACAGATAATTAAGAAGTTCCAAATCTTAATCTCTTTATTTTTATTAATACCTTTCTTTAAAGCCCGATGACATCAAAAATCAAATTCGATTTTACCTTTTTTCAATTTCCATTTTTTATTCAATCCAAAAAAGTTTACCTTTTCTCAATTCCATTTTTTATTCAATCCAAAAGTTGTTGGAATTAATCCAATAGATGAGATTATTTACGCGGATATCTCCGAAATGCGCAAAGCTTTTCCATCGAACATGGTGGAATATGTTGAAAGCAGGAAATAAAGATCCCCCGAGGAGGAAGATCCATATCTCGCCGAATATAGAGAGAAATGAATGATGCCGAAAAGAGTGCCGCAGCTTTGCATAATAACAAATTCGGGAATTGAGAATGGCGAGATTGTGAAGAAGAAGAAGGGCGGCGCACATTTTGATCGCACATTCTTGTTGTTTTCCCTGCCACGCATTTGCATGTGCAATTTGCAGCCATGCGGGCAGCTGTCCAGCTTGCCCGAATGCCAATAATTGTTGACCCAATTTCCCCCTCCCCTCCCTCTCTTGGTTTCATTTAGCTCATTTCCATTCTCCAATTCCAAATATGAATATGATCCTCTCCCTTTCTCCATCGAATTTATTCTCCTCCTCCAATCTAATTTAAATATGTTATTTTTAGGGTTAATTACCCGTTGACGGGTAGGGTAGTCGGGTAGGGTACCCGCAAGGATTTTGGGCAAATTACCCGACCCGTTACCCGTGCCCAATTACCCGCATTACCCATTACCCGCACCTTGACTACCCGACTACCCGCCTACCCGTAACCTTTTTTAGAGTCACCATTTGGGAACAAAATTGTTTACAATTTCCCAGAAAAAAGTGTCACCAATAGATTCGGTTTGCTCAGTTGGTTAGTACTTGATTTACATTTTTTGGACTATGGTTCGAATCCTACCAAAGAAAAATCATTTAATAAATAGTTTTTTTTGTTTAAAATGAATTAATTTGCCGAGAAAAAGTATTGAGAAAAATTTGATTATTTTTAGAAGCATAATATTTTTATTTTGCAAGTATAGGAGGGACTCCTGTGGTGGGAAAATTTTTAATATATTTTTTTAGTCTTTCTGGAAAAATGTCCTAAAGAATTCTATTCATAACATAAAAGCAAATATGGATAAATTGGAGTCAATTTTGCAGAAAAAAATTCCGTGTAAAAAACCTAGAAAAAATTTTTGCGCTCGCGCCTATCGGCGCTCGCAAAAATTACTATAAAATTTTTTCTATCATAACTTTAAATTTCTAATTTTTTCATCTGAAACTAAAAATTATTTTTTAATAATCGTCAGCCGGTAGAATGATATATTAGATATTATCGTGCAAGAAAATTTTCAATAAAAATGCTCAATGTCCTTGATCCTTCCTCTGATTTTTCATGCTAAAAATTTTCTTTTATTCAACTAATATGGCAAATTATTAAAAATCAGGTTTCAGAATCTGTTCAGCGCCTCAATTTACATCTAAAAAAAATCTTTTTTTTTAATTTAAATTTTTTTATTCATTAACAATTTCTGAAATTTTTTGTCAAATTGCAGTGCATTCGCTTTCCATTGGCCAAAAAATTAAATAAAATTTGAAATGAAAAAGAATTGGATAATAATGAAATAGAAGAAAAATGAATTCTCACAGATTATGATATTTATTTTGCCGATTTTTTAAATTTTGTTTTTTGTTAAACAAATTTCGAAAAATTCCTTAACAAGGAACGGGTAGGGTAGTACCCGCGGGTAATTTTCGAGCTTAGACTACCCGACCCGTTACCCGGACCCCAATTACCCGTATTACCCGTTACCCGCTTTTTCATTACCCGCCCCCGGGGGTAATTAACCCTAGTTATTTTCATTTAATTAGAGAGTTGTAATACCAAAATCTATCTAAGGTGAAAAGTAAATATAATTTGAATTGAAGCATTTTTAGGAATTTGTGGCATTTCTTCCTCAAAATAATAAGATTTGATTCAACTAATTTCGATTCCACAGTTTTAACTAGATTTCTCAAGTCAGTTTTAAACCATAATTTAGGCAAAATCTGGTATTCGATTTTTCACCAAAAATTTGATTTTCCATTTCAGATTTCTTCTATTTTTAGTTATTTTGGACAAGCATCCCAATTTCGGTTTGAAATTACATCGATTTTCTGAAAACGAAACCTGACATGAGAAACATTAATTTATATCTTAAAATGTTCCACAAATAATAATCCTTCCAAAATATTTAAAATTTTTTAATTAAAAGAGGGAATTATTTATAAGATCAACAATTAAATAATTAGCAAAAATTGCTAATATATGGTTGAGTGTGGCTAAATCGGAAACATTTGCTACAATTTTTTCTGGTCGCCTTCAATTAGCTTGGAAGGAAGACACCCAGTCATTTAGACTTCCACCTCGACCTCACTAAAAAAAAGAAGGCATCACCCAGGGGATCGCACTTTTTTCGGCGGATCGTTCGGATCGGAAGATTATCACCTCAATTAAGTCGTTTCCCCAAACACACAATTCCTCCCTATTCAAGCCAAAACGAGGATTTGGCGCAAAGGAGAGGAGGCTTTTATTGCTACTTTTAAGCTGCTGGCTGCAGCCTTTTAGCCCCACTTTTAGTTGATTTTTGGGCCGTCGAACCCTTTTCTTTCTTCTTATTCCTTAACTCGATCGAACGCATTAAATTTGGGGTTGGTGAAGGCTCAAATATGTGGCTTGGATGCGTTCTGCGTTCTGTCTCAATCTAAATTAAAGATGCTGCAGTGAAACAGAATATTTTATTTGATTTTACAACATTCTTCAATATTTTGTGCATTCCCAAAAATTTGTGATCCCAAATTTCTAATTAACGATGCAAAAAAGCCAAATGTAATTGATTATATTAATAGGAATTTATTTGATTTTTTAGTTGATTCATTCATTCAAAATTATTTAGCTAATAATAATAAGAATAGGCCTAGGTATTTAGTCTTTAAATAGGCGAAATTAAAACAGGCGGAATTATTCTAAGTTGACCAGGCGGAATTATTCTAAATTATTCTAACTAAACAGGCGGAATTATTCTAACTAAACAGGCGGAATTATTCTAACTAAACAGGCGGAATTATTCTAACTAAACAGGCGGAATTATTCTAACTAAACAGGCGGAATTATTCTAACTAAACAGGCGGAATTATTCTAACTAACCAGGCGGAATTATTCTAACTAACCAGGCGGAATTATTCTAAGTTGACCAGGCGGAATTATTCTAATTAAACAGGCGGAATTATTCTAACTAAACAGGCGGAATTATTCTAACTAAACAGGCGGAATTATTCTAACTAAACAGGCGGAATTATTCTAACTAACCAGGCGGAATTATTCTAAGTTGACCAGGCGGAATTATTCTAATTAAACAGGCGGAATTATTCTAACTAAACAGGCGGAATTATTCTAACTAAACAGGCGGAATTATTCTAACTAAACAGGCGGAATTATTCTAAGTTGTCCAAGCGGAATTATTCTAACTAAACAGGCGGAATTATTCTAAGTTCACCAGGCGGAATTATTCTAAGTTGACCAGGCGGAATTATTCTAACTAAACAGGCGGAATTATTCTAACCAAAGAGGCGGAATTATTCTAGCTAAACTTAAACAGGCGAACTTAAAATAGGCTAAATTAATCAGTGAAAGACCGTCGGAATTTTTTCCATATCTAGCAAGAAAAAATTAATTGAAATTAAATTAGCTGTTTATTTTTTAATTTTTTAATTATTAAATAATTATTAAATTAATTCAATCAAACAAATAAAAAATCGACCATTTATTGCAAATTTTTGTCTTCACATTCTATCAAAACCTGCGCTCATTTTTTGCCCATAATCCACCAATCACATTCCTCCCCCAATTGATCCTTTCCACTTTTTACATCGCATTTGTGGGCAACCCCGAAAACACCGGATTAAACCATTAAATAGGCGCATATTTTTTTTCGATGAGAATGAAAAAACTCCGAATTTATTGGGCGCATTATTTTTCCCTCTTTAAAACATATTTTCACATTCAGCAACAAGTTTTTGATTAAATGACGCGATAAATATATAATAAAAATTAGGAAAATTAATTTGTAGTTTTGCAGCAAAAATTTCTAATATTTTTTAATGCGCCATCATCCACAATTTGGCGCCCCATATTCCTCGTCCGAATTCAGACCATCCCAAATGATGAAAAAACAACAACAAAATCGTCAACAAAACAATCATCAAAAACAATTCCCGCCACTTCCCGAGAGCATTGTTGCACATTTGAGGACGGCATTTAGACAATTGGATCGAAAGGGCACTGGCCTAGTGCCTTTCGAATATGTAAGTTATTCAAAAAATATTATATTTTAATTAAAATTGATGAATTAAAATAAATTTACAAAATTAACTATTTTAATTCACAGAATTCATATTAGAAAATTTTTACAATTTTTAAATTAATATTTTTGTTACTGTTGAAATATAATTTAAATTACAAATATTCATTTTTTTAATTAAAATTAAAATTACTATATTTGTCATCAAAAATTCCTGGGGATTTATTTACTAAAGTATTTTCAAGTCATTATTGCAAATAGTTTTCGGTTTTTGAAAAAATGACAGTTTTCAAATTTCTCTTATTTTTCTATTATTTTGAGCAAATTTTACCAATTTCAGTTTGAAATTTTATCGATTTTCTCAAACCGAAAGTGACTTTGAACAACTCCAGCTAATTAGATTGAATTAGAGTTGGGTTATTTAAATATTTTATACTGTCAAAAAAAAATTAATCTACAAATCATTGCTAAACAATCAGCAACATCTTTTGAATTCAAAAGTGTACCAAAAACCCATATTCCAAAGACCAAATCCCAATTTCCAAACTAATCAAAATGACCCACCACTGTGAATGAAGGAAGTCATGTTGTGTTTTCATTTTCCCGCATTAAATCGCCCTTTTATCCCATTGTTCCCCACTGTCAATTTATCCCATCTTAACCTCCGACTCCGACTCCCCAAACAATCCAATCCAATTCTTGATCCCTTCATCCAATCGCCATTATGTATTTCCCTCTCCATCGATGTCCTCCTCCTCCCCCTTTGCGCATTTAATTGCCCCTTCCATCCGCACATTCCCCTCCGCTCGGCGGCGGCTTTCCCCCTTCATCATTAAGCCCCACATTTAGCCAATCAAAATGACCACCGAAAAGACTGACCGACTGGCTACTGCTTTGTGCTTTCCCCTTCCCTTCCTTTTCATTTGTCCACTACCCCTTTTTGTGTTTGCAAGAAAAATTGTCGGCGGTTCTTTGGAAAAGATTAAAAAGGGAAAAATGTTGTTCATTCGTAAATGTACATTTTAAGAGGAATTGCAAATATGTAATCAAAAGTAGCAAATTGAGGAGAAATTCTTTGATGAAGCAATTTTTGCAAAGGAGAAAAGAAAATTGGGGGGGGGGGGGGGGGTCACCTGATAGTGCCGCCGGGAAAAAGGTGAATGGATCTTTGACAAAAAATTTTGCCTTTTTTTATTATGGCCTTCATTCTTGATAAAAAAAAGTGGCGGTTATTTTTGCAAATTTTTATTGATCATTATGATAAGAATTTGATGGCCAACAGTGCGAATAATTATTAATATTTGTGTTCTAATTGCAGCCTAAAATATTAAAATAAATTATGAATAATTAATTACTAAAATATAATCAATTTTAATATTAAATCTCAAATTTTTTGACATATTTTCTTTTACCAAAATTCATTCATTTTCCTAATTGGCATTTATAAAATTTATACTAATTCTAATGCCAATTAATTTTATAATGAAATTTAAATTAAATTAATTATCGTCTCCCTCCAAATATCCTCGAAATAAACAAATCTTTCCGCCGGCTATATTTGCCAATTTGTTTGTCCACTCACTCAATGCCCCCATTCACCTTTATTTTTGCTCCATCCACTCAATTTCTACTCCTTTTGATGGTGGCCACCAATTCGGCTACCTGCCTCTTTTCATTTCAAAGTGGGGCTTGGCCAATTAGTTGAGGCCACAAGGTCCAGATGGCCTCCCTTCCTTTCCTCATTCTGTTTTGACCGCGCAACCCTTGCCCCCTCCCTTTTAGTATTCAACTCCTTCAAAAGAGTCCATAAAGCCCATTTCCCCCTATACTAATCCTCCCCCACTAATGCTTTATTTTGAATTGGCTTTAAATGAATTGGCCCAAATAAATTGGTCCAAATATTTCAACCTATTCTATATTGGCTATTTACTAATTACTACTAGTACGCAAATTTTTTTAATTACTGAATAAATTTTTTTTGTTATAAATAAATTCAAAAATAAATTAATAGCAATTAAATTATTTTGCATTTTTATATAACATGACACTAAAAATTTAATTAATTCATTAATATCTATTCTTAAATATTTTCCTAATTTTTCAGATTAATTCAATTTGGCCATTAAATTTTTCGGCCTCTTCGCCCCTTCCACCAAATTTTTTGGCCACTCTTCGACGAATCAGTCCACCCGATCGACTCATCAATTTTCAACTATTTTTGCATGCTGCCCAATTGGCAATGTTGGAAAGGTGAGCAAAAAAATATTTTATAATTTATTAAAATATTTATTAAAATTTTTTCTCTATAAATATTATTTTGTATTTTAGATTTGCAATGTCCAGCGGGAATTTTCTGAAACGAACAAAAATTGAAGGCAAATTGTTGAGAGAAGTCAAAATTGATGTTGAAGAAAATAATAATTTGACTGCCGAAGAAATTGAGGAAAGGGAAAGATCAAAAAGTGAGAAAAATTTGAATAAAAATTCTAGAATAATTTTTTTTTGAAAAGGTCGAACATCGACTCCAGCAATGGGTTTGGGTGGTCGAAAATTGGACAATCGCGAGAATAATACAAGGCTAATGAAAATGAAGAAGGCCAGTCGAAGTCAACCACAATTGAATGAATTATTTGAGGGAGAACCGGAGCAAAAACAAAGGGGATTGAGAAGGTTGTTAAATAATTTATTTTTGCCTATATTTTTCTTTGAAATTTATTTGGACTTATCTCTAGGCAGATGTTTTAGTAATGGAGGGTCTCCTTAATGGTTTGGATTAGGGTTATGGATATGTGAGATGATAACTTATACTTGAAAGTCCTAACTCTTTATTGGATGGCTTTTAGAGGGTGACTGTTAAATTTTCCATTTGATTTGACACCAAAAACTGCCGGGAAAATAAGTACTAATTTATTATTTTTATTGAATTATTTTTAAAATATTAAAGGACGGAACAATTCATTGACGAGGATGCCATTTTCAATATGAAATTCGCCGAAGAAAATGATCGAAATTTGAGAGGGCAACAAAATGGAATTGGAAATATGGAACGACATAAAAAGGTTTAGTAAAAATTTTTCAAAAAATTTTCTTATGAAAATATTAATTTATATTTTGAATGATTAGAAAAATATTTTAAAAATATTTTAAAGTTCACAAAAAAAATTAAAAATATAATATCAAATTACGTTAAAAAAAATTTCAAAAATATTAAATTATAAATAAATTTTAAATTTAAAAAATTTAATAATTTTTAAAAAATTATTTATTCCTAAATAAATTTTTAAAAATTATTTAATCCCAATTTGCAGCCCAAATCGATGAAAGCTCCGGCGCCACCAATTCCATCAGCAATTTCCACGCCAACCATTCAATCCCCACCCTCGCCTCCCATCATTTTGCCTAATTGCGGCAATAATGGGCTTGGGAATGGGTCGGCAAATTATGCAGCCTTGAAAAGAAGCAAGGAGGGAGGAGGCGCCATAAAGGCGGCTGTCAATAAAAATAATATTAGTAATAATGATGGGCGGTCAAATTATCCACCACCTGCTGCTTCTGCCCAAAGGCAAAGAAGACCAGTTTCCGTGGCAGGTAATTTATAAAAAGATGCCCCCGAGGCATGGATGAATTTAAGAATATTTTAATAAATTTTCCTGAGAATATTTTGAATATTTTTATTGAGATAATAAATTAATAATTTAGCAAAAAATCATTGAAAGTACCAAAAAATTTGAAATTTAGAATAAATTAATTTTTATTCAATTTTGTAATTAATTTATGTTTTAAATCCAATTAATTATTTTATAATTTAATTCCAAATTGCTCCTAATAAGATCAGAATATTTCATTTATTTTTGCGGTTCAATAAATGAAATTATTAACAATTTAAAATTATTCATTGGGAAATACTTTAAATATTTTAATTAATTACTCATAAAATTATTGTATAAAATATTCATATTTTGGGTAATTCGAATTTATAATTATTTCCAATATTTCATCACCAAATTTTTCTTTTTTCGAAAAGAATAAATTGATATATTCCAAGGTCTTGCTCCAATTGCCCCAATGCATCGTGCAAATTCATCAATTGGCATGCCAATTTCACCCACAATTTGCCATCAACCACAACAAAATGATCATTTTCATCAGACTAATGGCTCTGATGGATTCCCTCAAAATAATTATGCTCATGAATTGCAGCCTCAAGTGGTGAGTTTAACATATTTTATACATTAATATGACAGAAATTTTGCAAGATATTCCTAAAATTTCATATTAATGGGTTAATCTCTTTCGTAAGAGCATTTTGATAACAAAATTATTGAAAAAATAATAAGTGGCCATAATGTTATGGCCAAAAACTAAAATTGCCCAATTTTGGCTTATTTTTTATCATTTTTAAGTGTTATTTCTTATTTGTTTGCCCATTTCTATCAAATCCACTAATTATTTTTTCCATCATTCATCCCAATTACCGTAAATACTCTTTTAAAACTCCAGTAATTTTATTTTTCAACGGTGTCCGAAGATTTGGATTATTAGATAGTGGGGATTTTATTAGATGGCGTTTTAAAAGATTATTTACGGTATTGACATTTACACTTATTTATTAAAATTCCAATTTTTTTGTATATTTAATCAAATTTACTAAAACAAAAGCGAAATTCCTATCAAAATTTGATGATTTTTGGCCCAACAATTTTTTCAAACCTCAAAAAACCGTAACGTACATACAATAAAAAATAAAAAGTACACGAAAAATTAATTATTTAACTATCAGCGAATTTATTCCATCAGCAAATAAAAATAAAAAATTGCAAAATGAGAAGAAGGGACGGATATTACATTTTATTTTAGGCGACTGTTCTCCATTTCCACATTCAACATTCATCCAATTCAAAAAATGATGGCAAAATTTTGGTTGAGTATTTTAGGGGCAATTTTTACGGATTTTATTTTTGCTTTCTTCCAAGTTTTTTTTGAGTTGAGTTTTGGCGGCGACAATTTTTAGGGTGGGAATTATTTTCAATTAGATCAGGAAAAGTTCATCCTCCTCCATTGGGTATTGGGCCAAACTGCGTTTGCCAGGGCGAAAACGAACGCGGCTAAAATAAAAATAAATTTTTTAAAAATTTGTTTGAAATTTTACCCGGTGGCAATGCTCCGTTTCCCAGGCCGAAATCCGGTCCTCCCAACAGCCATGCTCCTTTTTGCTGGTCGAAACCCGATTCGGCCACTGGCCAAACTGCTTCGTTTGCCCATTGCCGCTTCCGCAATTCCACTAGAATTTTTAAAATTTTTGTGAAATTTTTTTTGAAAATTTTTTTGAAATTTTTTAAAATTTTAATTATTTTTGAAAATTTTGAAAAATTTTTAATTTTTGAAATTTTAGAAAAATTTTTTTATATTTTTAAGTAAATTTTTTAAAATTAATTTTTGAAATTTTTAAAATTCTTAGAAAATTTTTTATAATTTTAAAAATTTTCATAAAATTTTTATTTTAAATTTTTTGAAAAATTTATTTCCCAAAATTAAAAATTTTTGAAATATTTTCTCTACAAAATTTCCTCTAAATTTCTCCCATTTTCTCACCTTGGAATCTCCTCTCCATCCGAATCGATTATTCCCGGCAAAAGTCTGAAAATTGGCAAAGATTTTCTATCGCAAAAAATTTTTCCCCAAATAAATTTACTAACCGGAATCGTAAATGACTGAGCAATTTTGGTGGCTGGGCCCCAGCCTTCATTAATCCCTCTTCCGGCACATTTGTGCCCTCGGAATGATCATCCAAAAACAACAATTCATAGCGGCCATTCAGCTGGTCATGGGCATAGGCGCCGGACATCTTTTTATTTGGAGGAAAATTATTTATTAAAAAATATTTTAAATTAGTACCGGCAAAAATCGCCTTTTTCCTGGTCGAAATTGAAGCCGACCTAAGGACATTGATCGTTTCATCATTGGATGCGAGTCCAAAGGCATCTATGATTAACAAAATAAAATAATAAATTATAAGTATAAATTTAATTATTTTAAAAAATTATTTGGCTTAAAATTCGTCCAAATTTAATTGAATTTTTCTCATCAATAATATCAAATAGCCATTTAATTCATACTAATCCATTTTCAATTAATTCATTATAAAGGGAATGTCACTTAAAAATTCATTTTTAGATAAATTTTTTGCGTTCAAATGAATTTTCTTATAATTCAAAATTTGCTACTTATTTCAATAAAATTACTAGAACATTTTACTGCGTCAAATTATCCTAATTATCCGCTTTAAAATTAATTCAATTTTTTCTTTAAATTTTCGAGCAATTCAAAATTAGCATCAAAAAATCTCAAATAATTCCACTGCAATTCTCCAAAATATTTTTCCTCAAATTATCACAAATTTTCAGCTTTAAAATTTAATTGATTTTCCTTTCAAATAAATCCGACTTACCACAAATAAAATATCAAATTATTCCATTGAAATTTTCCCCAAATTTCCTTCCTTAAATACTCCAAATATTTTCGTCTTAATTTTTTTCGAATATCCCATCAAAATCCATCAAAATTTCTCGAATAAATTTGCGCTTTGCCTACCTCGACTGGTTGTTCCTCCACGCTGCGTGCCGGCCGGAAAATGCGGCCACTGCCCGTCGCAATTGAGCCCATCGGCAGATTGCCGCCAGCACTTCCTCCTCCAAATCCAAATTCATCGAATTCCTCAAGCCCTGAGGCAATTGCACAAAATGCGGCCAAAATTAGCAGAAGAGGCATTATCAATTTGGAGGTGCCAAATTTGGCACTGCCCACAAATTTGGAAGGGGAATTTTTGTTAGAATTGCGCATTTTGTTGCCGTAGCCCGCGTTTTTTTTCCTATAAATGGAAATTAGTGAAAATTTTTGGTACATTTTTTGCTTTTAATAGGAAAATTGAAAAGGAATATGCTGGCACGATTTTTTAGGAAGCTGGGAATTTGCGTGACTTCTAATTGGAAAAATGATTTGGAGAAAATTTGTGTGAAGCCATAATTCTGGCAAATAAAGGAGCCATTTTGCAGTATTTTTCTGGGAATAATATTATTTTGATTTTGCCAGAGGCAAATTGGATAGGTAGAGAAGTCCATTTTACAGTAATCAATCTGTAGAGACAATTTTTTCTCAAATAATTTTTTGTGAATTATTTGCACTTTTCAAATAATTTTAGGGAATAAATTTCATAAGTATTTTGAAAAAAATATTTAAAACTAGTCAAAAAAATTTTTTCCATATGTTTTTTTTTAATTTGCAATTTTTGTCTATTTTTTTCTAAAATCAATTCACAGAATTTTAAATTTTTCAATCAATTGAATAATTCACAAAAAATATGCATTGCATTCGTTTCATTCTTATTGAGGCATTAAAGCTGATTAGCATTTGATTTGAACATTAAAAGGCTAATTAAAATTTAAACTTTAAATTTTTGAAATGAATTATTCATTAGGGAGCATTTTATAATTAATCAGAATTGAATTTTATTAGCAAATATTTTGCTCCAATAAAACCATCATTTAATTTATATCTTGATAAGAATTATTTAATTAGAAGGGTGGGATCATTTCTAAATTATTAGCTCGGAAGCTAATGAATAGGCCAATCCTATTTAGAAATATTGTAAATTTGGAATTTTGTTAGGGATATTTAAATAATTTCCTGGCACAAAATGACGCCAATTTGTGGGTGAATATTCAGAATGGAATCATTTTCTACTCCTACCAAATGTTCAAAATAATTTTAATTAACTGCCCGGAAATCAAGGGATGGGTCAATCCAAAATTGAAAATGTTGGAAACTGAATTTTATGGATTTTGAATGGATATTTATATATATTCTCCAGAATGACGCCAATTTGTGTGTGGATGTGGATGTTGAGAATGGAATCATTTCCTTCCAAATTTATTTTTAATCCATTTATAGTGCCGTAAATTGACTCAAAACCTGGGTCCACTTTCTGTGAATCATTTTTAGCTCAATAAATTTATAAAAATATTTCCAGTAATTTTTCAAATAGTTTGTGCAAATAAAATGCTGGGATTTGCTCATTTGCATCCCAAATTTTCCCTAACAAGGGAAGTACCTCACCTTAAGGTGGCCCTTTTTGATGAAACTTGGCATGTCTTTTGGCCATAGGATGCCTACACATAATCCGCTATTTTTATCTGCGGAATGCCCACGCCTCGGATTTTATGGCCATAAAACCTATTTTTTCAGCCATTTAGGCCATAGCCCATATCTCCGTATAGGGATGTCCTAAAATTATGAACTAAACGTCATATTATAGAGAATTTTATGGGCTATAATATTGGTAAATGTTTTCTAGGCCTAAAAATTTTTTGAAATTTTTTATCGATTTTTTTTCGAAAAATCCCGAATTTGGCCAATTTTCAATGGGCCATAACTCGGGTATATGGCTACATTGGAACATGGCCCAATTATGTTTTTTGATCACAATATCATAAAGTATTTTTATGTAAATTTTCAGATTTTTCCCTTAACCTGAAAATTCTAGGTATTTTGCCCATACAGGCCTAGGCATTGTAAATTTGCAAAAATTTTCAGGTTGACGAAAAAATCTGAAAATTTACATAAAAATACTTTATGATATTGTGATCAAAAAACATAATTGGGCCATGTTCCAATGTAGCCATATACCCGAGTTATGGCCCATTGAAAATTGGCCAAATTCGGGATTTTTCGAAAAAAAATCGATAAAAAATTTCAAAAAATTTTTAGGCCTAGAAAACATTTACCAATATTATAGCCAATAAAATTCTCTATAATATGACGTTTAGTTCATAATTTTAGGACATCCCTATACGGAGATATGGGCTATGGCCAAAATGGCTGAAAAAATAGGTTTTATGGTAATAAAATCCGAGATAAGCTCATTGGGCAGATAATTATATTGCGGTTTACATAATTTTAATTCTTTTATTTAATTTTTAATAATAAAACTCTAAATTTGTATTAAAAATGTGTTTAAGAAATTAAAAAAATACTTGCCGATGAGAGGAATTGAACACATGACCATAAAAAGTATTCTACATACTTACCCCATACACCATCCAGGCATCTGCCTCTTCCTATTTCCAATCCAATAAATCGTCAAATTAAAAATTTTTATTGGCCATAAAACAGTAGGCGAGCTCATTCCGCAGATAAAAATAGCGGATTATGTGTAGGCATCCTATGGCCAAAAGACATGCCAAGTTTCATCAAAAAGGGCCACCTTAAGGTGAGGTACTTCCCTTGTAAGGGAATTTCTATTGAGTCAGGGAATAATATCATGACGACTTCGTTTGTCATTGTCAATTTTCTAGCCAATTATTTTATGGAAATGGAATTAGATTTTTTGATATTCAATGAATTATATATAAAAAAATTATTTTGGAAATTTAAAATATTTAAATATTTTCAAAAATTCTGAATAAATATTGTAAAATAATTTTTAGAAATTTTTAAAAATCTAAGAAATCATAAACTAAAATTATTTTTTAAATTTAGATATTTTTTATAAATAATTTCAAAAGTTCTGAAATAATATTGAAAAATAAATTTTAAAATTTTTTGAAATTTTTAAAAATTTTTTTGAGAATTATGAACCAAAATTATTTTTAAATTTTGATAAATTATTTTAAATAAATTTCAATATAATCAATTAAAATTTGGAAAAATTTTTTTGTAATTATGAAAGAAATAATTTTAAAATTATAAAAATTTTTCCAAATAAATTTGATCAACAAAAACAAAAATGTTTAATTATTGGAAATATTTTATTTTTTAAATGAAAAAGCAGCAAGCAGAATAGGCTGATGAGAGGAAGGCAAATAATATTCAAATAAAAAGGAAAATAAAAGGAAATTCGCGCAATTTTTACATTTTAAGCCCGAATTGAAAATGCCATTTCCTTAAACAAATTCACTCGCATTTTATTGGGACCTTCATAATGGGCCCAAATTTCCGCCAATCATCAAATGCCAAACCCAAAAGATGGCCACGCCCCAAACGAAATTGGTGCGCACACAAAATTTTAGTTTTGGATTCTAATAATTTTGGGACACGCGATTTAGGCGAAATTATGAATATGAAGGCCCATTTTTATGAGGGTAGAGGGCATTTTACTGATGCCAGCGGGGAATACAAAAATGTCGGAGGAAAAATGATGGCAAATTACGCATTTGGAGCAAATAAATTTTTTACCTAGAAAATGAGCTTACAAACAATAAAAATAAGAAGGAAATTGGGGTTATTTCATAAGGTTTAATTCCTCTTAAAATTGGCAAATTGCGTGCCTTTACGCACACCTTCAATAAAGCTTTGAATGAAGCCATTTTACTCAAAAAATTATTCACAAATATGCAATAGGTTTCAATATGAAATTGGAGGAAATGATGGCGGTTTTTGTTAGGCCAAATCCAAACCCACCCTATTGCCAAAAAAATTTATGGGAGTGGGTGGATTTGTGATTTGAAATGTGGCTACAATTTTTATGTTTTTTTGTTCCACAGATTGACATAATTTTACTTTGTCATTTCATTATTTTATTAGAAAAAATATATAAATTCTGATGGGTAAACGCCATTTCCTATTTTTATTGTATTTAATTTTTGTCATTTTTTCTTGGAATTCTTTTTGATCTTCTGAACTACTTTTAAGTGCAACAGAATTTGCGTTTAAATCAATTTTTAAAGTGAATATTAGATTTAAATTAAGCAAATTTGTTAGTCAATTTGATTTGAAAAATTTGCAAAAAATTATGAGTGATTAAAAAGGCGGCAAAATAGTCCATAATCGTACAGTTTTTTGTCAAAAACATTCTGCCCAATTATTGAACAATTATTTTATAGAAAAAAGTACAATAGATGGAGGGTAATCAAAAGGTAAAAAAGTTTTATTAATAATGGCTTGAAAGTTTGCCGAGATAATTGCTAGCGCGCATAATAGCCGAGATATGAGATAATTGTTAGCTGGAAAAACTAATATATCTGATGCAAAAAGTAACAATTTGGAAATATTTTCAAAATTTAAAATTTTTTCACATTTTTTAAAGATATTCAAATTTTTAAACAAAAATATTTTAAAATTCTTAAAAATATTTACAATTTTTTTAAAAAAATATTTTCAAAATCATTAAAAATATTGTCAAATTTTTTAAAAATGTTTTCAATTTTTTAAAAATGTTTTCAATTTTTTAAAAATATTTTTTTAAATAATTCAATTGGACAATAAAATTCTAAAATATATTTAATTATAATTATGACTCATAGCATCTATATGTAGTATTGAATCAAATTCTTTTCACACTGCATTTCTACATTTAATTAAAAATTGAATGAATTAAAAAATCACATTGAAAATTGCACAATTCAATTCAAAAATAAATAAGGGAAATGAATTTGTCCAAATGCCAAAACCAACATTTTCCATTTATGGCATTGTTGCGAGCCGAAAATTCCACTTTCTTTTATTCCTAAAAATGCGAATTTTTCTTTTTTTTTGTAAAATGCCAAAATGCGTGCCACGGCATTCATGAGCTTCGGATTCATTTTTGGATGCGATCATCACACAAATGAAATCATTATCGTTCTTTTTGTGGCATTTTTGCAAGATATTGGGTGTCATGTAAAGGGCAAACACAAAAATTTGCTAAGGGTCAAGCAAACGGCGAAATTTGATATATCAAATTGCAAAAAAATTAATTTTTGACCTCAGAGATTTAAATTATTTTATGACTTAATTTTTGAAATTTAAAATTTTAATTTTTGGAATAAATAAATAAAATTTTAATAATTGGATAAAAGCAAAGAAAAAATATAAAATAATTGAAATAAACATTTTTAAAATCTAATAAAATAAAATTGTATATTTATTTTTCGGTTAGGCATTGAAAAAAAAAATTAAATTTTAACAATAATTGCAATCCGTTTATATTAATTTCTGAAATTTTCTAACAATTTTAAAAATAATTTCGACATACAAAAAATATTTTTAGATTTTCCATTTTTTATTTGTAGAAAATGCCAATCCTCGTAATGATTCATCGATAAAAATCACATCATTTGTCACAAAACAAACAGAAAACAAACCCAAATTCAAATATCATGCCCTTTAAAAAACAAAAATATAATTTTTATTGTCGGAAATTGGAGGTGTGGTTAATTGGATTAACATGGCGTGTAAATAAGAGCTATTAATTTTTTAGGAAATGAATTATCACAAATAAAATCAAGAAAACAATTTTTTATAAAATCAGATGAATTCAAATAGATAATTATAATTGATTTAAATTTAATTAATTTTTCTAATAAAAAAATCATTGATAAGAAATATTTAATAGAAAATTATTAAAAAAATTTTTAAATAAATTTCCTATATTTTAAATGTTAATTAATTAATTAAATTAATTAATATTAACCTTCATTGCTAAATAAAATTTTTATTATACTTTTTCTGCAATCTATTTTAAAAATTATATTTTATTTAAGATTATCAAGAAATAAATTTCCAAGAATTTCTACCTTTTATTTGACGTAAATTAAACACAAATACCCAAAATGTAACTTTGATCTTTCCTCTCTTTTTATCCCGAAATACTCTTTTTTTATTTATTTTTTTTCTGCTTTTTTCAAGCCACAAACCCACGCATTCCTCTATAAAATTGGCTTTAATAATGTTCTACTAAATTCTTGCCTATTTTTGGTCCAAACAATTTTTGTTGCGTGCCAAAATTTTGAGCGCATTTCATATCTAAATTTAAGATTTTGGAATGGTTATTTCCGAATATCCGGTTTATATTCATACCGTAACTATTTTACAAAAAAAAAAAAATTTAGATATTTGGAAATTATATTTTTCTGCTCAATTTTTAAATTTTTTCCCTAGTGAAATTGATTTCCAAGGAAATTATAAAAATGATAAAAATTTGATTTTTTAATTTATTTTATTAGCTTTGAATTTAATGAAATAAATATGGGTTCATAAATTAGAAATTGATAGATATCTATAACTAATTACCAGTCTAATTTAATTTATTTGATTATTTCCTCCAATTTCAATAAATGTATTGCCTCGTTTCAGGCCAAACATGAACGTCTTCTTGGTGAAGAATTCCAAATTGTGCATTCCGGCCAATCAATTGCCCATCAACTGCTCGATTGGTACAATGGTCGAGTGGAAAGTTTGGAGAAACGGCGCCGAATGCTCCAAAAGGGAATGGTCGCTTTGGTAAAAATTACAAAAAAGAATTAAATTTAATTATTTTTATTTATATCCAAATTAATTAATTTTAATAATTAAAAATTATTTTTCTATATTTTATTAAATTATTCCCTTACAGGATTCTGCCGTCCATGAGCAGAAGTTAAATTTCCATCGTGCCCAAATTGCAGAGTTAAATCGACGAATTAAGGCAATAAAAAATAAATAATATTTTTTAAATATTATTAAAGGCATTCCTGGGTGCCTCTGAGGGCGGCGGTTTTCCAGGCCATGGAAATAATAATTCAAATCAAACCCAACAGCCAATTCGCAATCAAGTTTTACCGCCGCCATTTCTTGTAAGCCATTGAAAAAAAATTTAATATTTTTATTTAAATTTTAATATAATTTAACATTTAACTAAATTTTCCCCAATTTTCAGCCGCATTCCCCACATCATTGCGCACCAATTTTGCCACCGCCATCCTCTTTCAATTCTTGTTCAGTGGCCTCCTCCTCTTCTAATGCTTCTTCCTCCACGAATTCTTCCTCTGCCTCATGTTCCCTTCCTTTGGATGGAACTTTCAGCAGCGCTTCGGAAGCCGAATTCCTTAGGGCTCAAAATCAGAAATTAATGCGAGTAAGTTTTTTTGAAGAATTTCTTCAATTTTTAATTTAAAGTTGTTAAAAATTGTAAAAATCTAGAATGGTAAAATAAATTATATTTAAAGATATGGAATTAGTTTTTGTTTTGAAGAATGTATTCAATTTATAAATTTCAAGTTTCAACAAAAATTTTAAATTTTAAAATTTTTGACTAGAGAATTATTTAAGTTTTATAAGAGAAGCGGAAAGTCTTGGAGAAGATGAATTTATTAACGCAAGGCAGGTGTAATTAAAACAGGCGTAATTATTCTTAGTTAACCAGGCGGAATTATTCTCAGTCAATCAGGTGGAATTATTCTTAGTTAACAAGGCGGAATTATCTAAGTTGACCAGGCGGAATTATTCTAAGTTGACCAGGCGGAATTATTCTAAGTTGACCAGGCGGAATTATTCTAAGTTTTGAACAGGCGGAATTATTCTAAGTTGACCAGGCGGAATTATTCTTATTAACCAGGCGGAATTATTCTCAGTCAACCAGGCGGAATTATTCTTAGTTAACCAGGCGGAATTATTCTAAGTTGACCAGGCGGAATTATTCTAAGTTGACCAGGCGGAATTATTCTTAGTAACCAGGCGGAATTATTCTCAGTCAACCAGGCGGAATTATTCTTAGTTAACCAGGCGGAATTATTCTAAGTTGACCAGGCGGAATTATTCTAACTAAACAGGCGGAATTATCCTTATAGTCAACCAGCAGAGGTGGTATGAAAAGAATCCGTGGGAGTGTTGGTTGCCACCGATTTCGGTGGTAAATCCCACATTTCCGTATGAAAAATCCATGGATTTCTGTGGCATATCCCACCAATTTTCGATGGTAAATCCCACTCCTTTTTCCCACTTATGAAAAGAAAGTCCCACGTGGGATTTGCCACCGAAATCTGTGGCAAAATACACCGAAATTGTCCACCGCCTCTTCCTAGTGTGAACAAGCTAACCACGCATCTTTTAAAATTAATTAAAAATCAGTAAATAAAGATAAAAATATGAAATAAATTGTATCCTATAGAAAAGACTCTCCTTTATCTTTCTATATAAAAATTTTTATTTTTTGTTCATGTTTAATATTTTTAAATTATTTTTGAAAAACGATATTGGGTTCAAAAGAAAGCCCAGAATTTTTTACATATATTTGTGAAAGAATTAAAATTTTAAAAAATCATTTTGAATTTTTATAGAATTTTAAAGAAAAGTTGGTCTAAATGTAGGGTAAACGCCACCGATTTTCACAGTGGGAGTGGTAAACACCACCGGAATTACTGTAGCATGGGTGAAAAGCCATCAAAATCCGTGTTTTTCTTTTCATAAAGGGGAACCACCTGTATTCGTGGTGTTTCCATCCGATATACGTGGGGGTAAATACAAGTGTAATTTTCCACTGATTCTTTTCATACCACCTCAGCAGGCGGGAGCAAATTTAAAAAAAACTTAACTTTTTAAATAATTAATTTTTTAATCTATAATTTTTATTTTTTTAAGGATATTCGAGTGTTAACGCATCAAATGGAAAAAATTCAAAACCAAAATCATCAAAATGGCATTGGCAATGGATTTTCTCGGGCCAAAAATGACAACAATGGATGGTCGAAGTAAGTGAAAGAAATAAATAATAATACGAATGATAAATAACCAGTTTTTAAAATAAAAGCCAGAAATCATTTTTGTTCTAGCAAATTCCTCTCCCAATAATGAAGATATTTAAAAATTTTACAAAAAAATTAATGAATACTAATTATTAAAATTTTTCAGGGACTATAACATGATTTGGCGTGGTTTGGCTAATACCAATGGATATGGCCAAAATTTGCCACCATCAGCAAAAGATACACTTCTCTGACTTTTGGAGCAAAAATTGACATTAAATGCAGGGAAATGCAACAGCCAAAAAATAAATTTGAATATTGATATTCTTAAAAGATAACCAAATAAAATAATTTTATATATATTTTTGGAAATTGAATTTATAATCCTATTCATATTTAATTTTATTAAATAAATACTTAAATAAATATTTCATTGATTTTTTAAAATATATAATTGGCTTTACTGTGTATTTATAAAAATAGAATTTTACATTGCCCATTTAATTTCAATTTACCCTTAATAGACAAATTTTTTCCCGAAGATAGCCGATTGGGTGGCTAATTGTCATTTCAAGACCCATATTTCATTTGTTCTTCTCCATTGTTTGAAAAAAAATTTTTCCTTATACCCAGACTTAAATTAAATTATCCATTTATCATTTCAATGATTTGCCCAAATTTTGGTGTAAATTGCAATTGCTCTGATTTTCATTTCCATTGTTCTCCCTCTTTTCGGACCCAAATTAATAACCTCGAGAAAATTGTTTCTCCCGTCAAAAATGGTCCATCAAATTAAAACATTTCCAATTTCTAGGAACTCCGCTGCAAGAAAAAAGGTTTACTTTTTTTGCGGAGTCAACCTCTACGAATTTATGGGCAATTGCGCACAAAATTGTTTTAAACAAAAAAAAAATGGTAGAAGGAAAAGCAACGGGAAAATGTTTTATGCGGGTCAGCAGGCCAACTTTTTTATTAAATTTACAATTATGAAGGAAAGAGAAAAAGGAATCAGCCAGCCAACCAAATAACCAGTGGAACTTTTTCGCTCAAAGTTGAGAAAGGGAGAAGGGGAAAATTATGGGGAAAAAGAAAGGGGCTTCTCTCGCGCAACAGCCGAAGAAGCCACCAAAGAAAACGAAGGGAAAATGTAAAGGAAAAATGAAGGGAAAATTAATGTCGCTGTGCTTAATTTCTCCAAGACAATGGGAACACCTTTTTCCAGAGTCCCGCTTCTCGCTGGAAAGTTGGCCCCAATTCGGGAATGGGGCCACCAAACACTCTTGCCTACCCAAAATTGCTTTACAACAATCCAGCGAAAAAAGAAGCAAGCACTGAGGAAGTTGGCAATTTGATGCTGAACTTACAAATTAGCAATAAGATGGGCGTGGACAAAGTAGACGCCTCCGGGATCGCCTCTTTCCAGCAAATAGAGCGGAAAAACGTATAAAATAGTCGGTTGTTGACTTGCCCGGGCCACTATTCTGCTTCAACTTTCTTCATTTAATTACATTGCAGGAAACACAAAAATTCCCTTTTTCTAGTAGCTCCAAAAGTTGAGCATATAATTAGCCTTCCATTTTCCGGGGCTCCAAACTTTTCTTCTCTCATTAATTTTCTTCCACTCCAAGTTCCAACCATTGAGACTTGAACCATTCGCGCATAATACTTACTTAGTTCCATTTCCCTTCAAAAATAGTCCAATTTTTTTATTAGCCTCCAAAAATAGTGAAATTTTTCTCTTTAGCCTTCCCAAAAAAATAGTCCAATTTTTTTCTCTTTTGCCTCCCAAAAATAGCCAATTTTTCCATTATTCTCTAATATTCCAATTTCACATTAGCTTTCCAGCTATAGCACAAAAAATGAGCTCGCTGGATCGAAGGCCACTGGAGGAGGCTGACCATGATCCCAAAGAATTGTTGAGGGAGGCAGAACAGCTACGAAGAAGCGCATTCCTCAGTGTGGTGATTGGCACAGCTGCCGTTCTTACCGCAGTCATTGCCGTCCCAATGCTGTACAATTATATGCAATATGTGCAATCTTCATTGCAAGAGGAACTCGCATTTTGCCATCATCGAACGGAAGGACTTTGGGATGAATATTCAAAGGTAAGCCCTAATATTTCTCTTGATAATAGAAATTAGATTATTCCTGAGAATTGGCTAAATGGTAGGCTATCTAATTTTGGAAAGCTCTATTTCTATGCTACATAGACATTTGAGAATAGGTTCTTTCAACTCAAAATAGTCGATTTAGTCTAAGTAATTTCAATTTCTGACCAAAAATAAGAAAAAGACAAAAGTTAGTAATCTAAACCGGTTTAGGTTTAAATAACGATTCAGCCTTTCAAAACTAACTCAAATAGGTTCAAAATTAAATTTTATAGACTAAGTTGATTAAGCTGCATAGAATGAACATATTCTCAAATTTTTGGATTGCCTAGCAACTGAGATTTCCAAAATTAGCTAGTCTATCATCTAATAAGCTAATTCCAGAATTATCTAATTTCCATATTATCTATAACATTTTCATTGAATTTATGTGTATATAGGTTGAACATATCAGCGGCGATGGCAATGGCCGTATCAGGCGAGGAGCATCTTCCTATATTAAAGCACCCGGCGGCAGTGGCGGTTACTCGCAAGGACCAAGCAGTGGATATGCCAAAGCACCATCCGGTGGAGGAGGAGGCGGATATTCCAGTGGAGGAGGCGGTGGCGGCGGTGGAGGATATTCCAGTGGAGGAGGCGGTGGCGGCGGTGGAGGATATTCTCGAGGAGGTGGCGGAGGAGGCGGTGGATATTCGAGTGGTGGAGGAGGCGGAGGAGGAGGCGGTGGATACTCCAGGGGCGGAGGAGGCGGCGGAGGCTATTCCCGGGGAGGTGGAGGCGGTGGTGGAGGAGGAGGCGGCGGCGGCTACTCAACTGGAGGCTCCAGCGGCACTGGTGGCGTTGGAGGCGGCGGATGTCAATGCATTACAGGCCCACCGGGACCACCTGGTCAACCCGGCCAACCTGGAGGCCCTGGCAGTGATGGACAACCCGGTGGACCAGGTAAATATTCTGATATCATTTTATCCTTTAATACTTAATTCGTTGAATTTAGGACAACCTGGCCAAGATGGAGTTGCCCCACCGCCTGCTGTTGGTCCAGCTTGCCAATCCAGCTGTGAACCTGGACCACCCGGTACGAAATTTTATTTTATTAATTTTAAATATTTGACAAATTTTGTGTAGGACCACCAGGACCCGGCGGACCCCCAGGCCCATCCGGAAACCCAGGACCACCAGGATCCAGCCCTGAAGGCGGATAGTACGTTTAATTGCGGCAAAATTCCATAAATAATTATTTGCCAATTTTAGTGCGGCATCACCTCCCGGACCACCTGGCCCACCCGGACCCCCAGGAGAGGCTGGAGGCAACGGTCAACCAGGACCACCAGGCCCACCTGGCGAAATCCAAGAGGGTTCGGCACCGCCAGGCCCACCCGGACCACCTGGACCACCTGGCCAACCCGGAGGACCCGGACAACCTGGAGGCCCTGTGAGTTACCAATTTTCAGAGAATTTTATATTATTTTATATAGGGAAATGCCCAACCCGGACCACCTGGCCCACCCGGCGACGCTGGACCACCAGGCCCACCAGGCAACCCCGGAGGCCCTGGCCAAGACGGAGGAAATGGCGACTCTGGCAAAGGCGGTCAATGCGACCATTGCCCACCGCCTCGAACTCAGCCTGGATATTGATGAGAAGACGACAACAAAAATTACATTTTTTTCGATCATCAACAATTTTCGCCATCATATTTTTCCAACGCATATTTTTTCATTTTGTTTTCCTCCCTTTTTCTTTGTCCCCGTTGCTCAAATTGAACCTCGCTTCTCCTCAATAAAAAAATTGAAAATTTATTCAATAAAAATATCCAATTTGAGTAATTCAAAGATTAATAAATTTTAGAATTAAAGTTAAGTAATCCCAAAATATCAATGCCAATTGAGAATAGTCACGACTGACGAATGAATGCATTAGTTTTTGCCTATAGCTCAACAAGGCTATTGCCAATAATGGGAAAGCCAAAAGCTATATAACCTATAAACCTATATAAAATATGACAGCCTAAATTGCCTTCTACTATGGCTAATTTAAATTATTTGAAATCAATTTTCTTAAAAAAAAATTACATGTTTTTAATGTAATGATACGAATTTTGGAAAAGCCGCTTTTTCTATAAAAACATATTTTCAAAAAATAATAGACAATTTAGGGGCATTTATGGCTTCGAATTTTCTATTTATGGCTTATTAAATTAGTTCATTCCTTGTTGAATTATGGTTATGGCTATTGGCTAAAAGAACCGCCAAGATACTCAATTGTTACCAATGCAATTACCATTATTCCTTATTAAAAAAGCCCGCTAATTTACTATGAATTTTAAATTTTTCATAATTTATATAAAATTTTAGAGAGAATTTCTACCCAACTGGTAGAAAATTTCAATAGGAAGGCAATAATGGCGGGTTCATATACTCTTAATTCCTGCAGGAAATTATGAGGAAGCGCATATAATATAAGACAAGATAGAGAATTTATCAATTGCATTTGCATCATTGTTGAGGTATGGCCAATAGAATATTCCAGATATTCAGAGTTCAGACCTGCTGTACTTTTTCCTTATTTTTAAAGCCACCTTAATTTACTTCATATAAAAATTGTATATTTTAGAGTTTTAATCAAGATTAGGAAATTTAGCCCAGCAAGCAGATGATCTCATTAGATTTTAGGTAATAGCGAAATGATTAGCCGATTGACAATATTTCGAATTATAATAGAAATAATTGAATAAAAAGAGTGAAAATGGAATAAAATTGAAAGAAATTGATTAATTTATTATTTATTTTAATAATTTTATTAATTTAAATAAAATTGAATTTGTATTGTCACAAAAATATATATTATAAACATTTTTTGTCTTCTATTAACTTTTCATTTTAATTTACACATTTTCCACATAAGATCCACAAAAATTTTTTCATTTATTAAATGATTCCCAAATTTTGTTAGCTAACCATCAAATACATTTTTTTTCGTAATGATGCTATCTAAATTGGTTAGTCATCGCATTTATATGGGAAAATTAGAGCAATTCCCTCATTTCATTTTGTTCTAATCCCATAAACCGATTTTATTTTTTTAAATAATTTCATTTTTTATTATTTTATCAATAAAATTTCCAAAATGTCCTCCTCCTCAATGTTCGTTTTCGCAATTTTCCTTGCCATTTATGCAAACGTCGAAGGGGGGATCGTGCATCCGCGCGCAATTGAAGGATTGTCCAAAGGATCGGATGTGGATGTGAAAGATGGAATCAAAGGAAAAGTGCAAAATTTGACGATCAATGTGCCGGCAATGCCCCATTCTGATATTTTGGGTAAGAATTGGAATAGTTGGGACCGAAAATCAATTTCTTCTAGAAAAAATGTCCCAAATATTTTAAATTATCGGAATTTTTTCAGATGAATTCAATTCGACCCTCTTGGCCAATTTGAGCATCGACAAAGAAGGGAATGGCCGTGTCAAACGCCAGACGATAGAAACTGGCCCAATGGACCATATTTTAGATATGTTTCAAGGTTGGAAATTCGCATGGATATAATGAAAAATGCAAAATTTTAGAGGAAGTTGAAAAGCAGTGGAACACTTTGGATAAGGCATGAATTTCTTAAAAACAAACAAAATATAAACAAACAAACATTTTCAGTATGAAGAGAAAGAAATGTTTGAAAAGTGTTTTACTCTGATTAAAATTTTGGCATACTTCCAGGACAAAAAGAAGGAAGACAAAGATGGTATTTTTTCGCCTTAATTCATAAATAATCATTCAATTTTCCCAAATTAAGCAAAAATTGGCGCTTACGAATTATTTGAATCCAAAGAGGAATACATGAAGGATGTAGAAATTTGCAAACATTCAATGGATTTTCTGATTAAGGCAGCGAAAATTTTGGAAGAAGCGACTAAAGTGATCAAGGAAAAGATGCAAAGCGATGCTGAGAAAATTGAGAAAGTTTTAAATCGAATCATAAAGGAAGTGGAATGATGAAGGAAAGATGGAGAAAAGATGATGAAGAAGAGATGGAGAAAGAGGAATAATGAATAATAATGTTTTGATCAATTTATTCAAACAAATAAACATTCAATTTGACTAATATTTTACTAGATAAGCAGCTTATATTGAGCCGGCATTTTTTTTGATGTTATTTTTTGGAAATGAAGGTTAAGTATTAGAGTTGCACCCCCGGGGACGGGGATGCGTTCGGGGAGAAATTTTCGGGGAACAACTCGGGGATGATTTTTGGGGAAAATGGTTGGGGATCCACGTGGTTTCGGGGATCCTCGTCTCCGGGGGTTGTAATTCTAGCATATGATTTCGGTCGGGAAAAATATGGGCGAATGAACAAATTCGCCGTCTCAATCTGTTCTCTGCTGCCCCATATTAAACCAAAAAAAAAATAAAATTTTATTCAATTTTTAATTATAGCTGGTACTGGTACTCAAATTTGTAGTGTACCATTTCTCCGTATATTCCTTATCCTTACATTAGAATGAATCCTTCTATAATTTATTTTTCTAATATTTTTATATTTTTGCAAACTTTTAATAAAGATTTTAAAGAGAGCCTGCAGGCAGATATCATTTCCATTTGACTGGGTAAATTTTATTATGGCGGCATCTTCTTGATGTTACTTCCTGGAAATGATGGGAAAACAAGCATATGTGGCAAGAGGGAGGATTTATTTCTGCTGGGGTAAAGTGTAGGCGATTGGGCCAATTCACCGCCACCGTCTGCTGCCCCTCAAGGGGCCAATGACGTCAATTGGATGGCCCGCAAAGGTGGCTTGTGGTTTCACATCTCCAAAATTTTGGATATGACGTTGATCCGTACTTTTGCTTTTGCAGCTGCTAAAATGGCTTTGATGGGATATGGTTTAGGGGATTTGTGTTTGCAGCCGACACTATTTATTGCTCAAACTTTTCAAATTTTGCATTTATCCTCTTTAATGAAATCCCCTCATAATTTTTGAAAAATTTTGACAAATTTTTTCTTTAAAATTTTTTAAAAATTCTGGCTCAAAAAAAGACCAAAAATAAATTCCTCTGGCTGAGAATCTAAAAGCTTTTCCCTTACAGCTGCTAAAATATCTTTTTTCATTTATTTTCTTAAAAACTAATTGAATAATTTTTAACATTTTCATGATTTAATTTTGACACTCAAACTTTTTCATTTTTTTTTATAATTTTTTTCTAAATAATTCATTTTATTTCTTCGTTTATGACCATAAAATCCCTTCATAAATTTCCTAAAATTTTGACAATTTTTTTTGCTAAAAATAACGGGAAAATGATGCCATATTTTTTTTTTATTTTTGGTATATTTTTTCTCTAAAAATATGAAAAATTATGACTTGAAAAAGCACAAAAATAAGCCTTTTCTTTTTTCAAATTTTTCGCCTGATTTCACCCAAATTTCCCCTCCTTAAATTCCAAGTCAATTTTTCAACAATGCTCTAATGGTTGGCCAAAATGCACACAAAAAAAAAACAAAATCGGCGGAATGAATGAATGCTTTTTCCCCAGTGAATTTCACGTTAAATTGCCCGCCATTCCTTTTAGGCATGTGCCACAGCCGTCCTTTGACTTTTCCTTTGGTTAGTTAATTTTTGTTGTTTACTTGGCCAATTTATTCAAGCGCGACTTTTTTAAGGGAGAAAAGTGGACAGAGTAATTATTTGAAGAATTTTAAAAATTTTCTTATTTTTATTTTATTCCATCAGAAATTTTTCAGAAAAATTTTTTAAAATTTTTATCATCGAAAATTACTTGAAAATTTGTTTAAATTTTTTAATTTTAAAAATTTTCAAAAATTTTTTTAAAAATATTTTAAAAATTTTCAAAAAATTTTTTTAAAAAATTTAATTTATTTTTTATTCCATCAGAAATTATTTTTAAAAAAAATTCTAATTTTTTATTCCTTGGATTATTATTTTTTAATCCTGTACTGATTATTTCTTTCATCGAATTTTCTTGTAAAATTTCCCTCTATCAAATTTCCCCTGGGATTTGTTCAAAAATTTTTTGCGCTAAAAATGGAAGGCATAAAATTTGTTTTTTTGCCAATTTCGATGCGAAAAAATAATAATCCAACATTCACAAAATATTCAATAATTGCGGATTTTCCGTGAACCAATTTGTGCAAATTGAAATTCTCGCTGGCGTACTAATCCATTTCTGCTAAACAATTTTGCATTTTTTCCATTCATTCCAATTTTCGCGCTCCATTTGCCATCGCCGGCATTCATCCCCAATGTTAATTAATTTTGGCATAATTTTCTCTCAGCTCCCAATAAATCCATTGTTTTTGTAAGTTAATTTGTATGCCAAATATAGAAAATGGCTTCGGCAAATGAATTTTAAACAAATCTTTAGAATATAACATATTGGAGTTCAAAGACTATAAAACTCAAAAAGAAATTAAAAATAAATATTAAAATTGATACAAATTAATTATTAAAAAATATTATTTTTTTATCATAATAATAAGAATTTTTAAATTAAAAAATTATTTAATTAAATTTCAAAAATTTTATAAAATTTTTTTTAAAAATTAAAAAATAACTTAAAATCCATGTTAAAATAATTTAAAATATTTTACATTTAAAATTTTGAAAATTAAAATTTTAAATAATTTAGTGTCCAAAATTTATTTCCTTAAAATTTTTTTTGTCTTCCTCATTCTTTCATTTGCTCCCTTCTTTAACTCTTCAAATTGAACAAAAATTGTCGCGAATTTGGCAATTGAAAATCCGCAAAAAATGTTTCAATTCAATAAAACAAAGGGCAAAAGACGTCCTTCCCTTTCCTTCATTTTGTCAATTTTCCTTCAATTTGGCCATTACGCGAAGAAAAAAGACCTCCATTAAATTTAAAGACTCGGCAGTCGGCATCGGCACTTAAACAAAGCAATTTTTGCCAAAGAAATTTGCACAAAAAATCTCGCAAATGGCAAATTCCACTGCAAGAACAACACACAAAATTGTTAGAGGCAAAGAAAATTGTGGCCATTTCCTCCATCAACGAAGAACGAACAAAGGAGTCCAATGTTTAGGGGAATTAAGGTGGAAAATGCCTTACTTTTTAGCCAGGCTTCTTCCCCATTTCCTACTTTAGCATTCATCTTGGAAATGTGCTTTAGTTTTTTGAGAAAAGTAGGGTAAAATGGGCTTCCTTCCTAGCAAAGCAGGGCAGTTAATCTCTCAAAAAATTTAATAGCTCATCAGCAGCAGTGCATAATTAAAGATTTAGTAATGATTTTTTTAAATTGATTGAAACACAAAAATCCCTAGCAATTCATATAAAAATTAGAAATTAAATATATATTTTTAAATCAAAAACCTTCATTTCTGTCAAAATTTTGCCCATTTTATCGGATGTACAAAATTCTCCATCAGCTCATATAAAAATCAATTTATAAAATATATATTTAAACTTTTTTATAATATTCAAAAAACTTTCAAACTTGTCATATATTTTGCCCCTAACTTTTTCCATTTAAAAATAATATTAAATGCTTTTTAATTCAATAGATAATTCGTTTCTCTATCAAACCCATAAAAACCTTTAAAAATGTTCAATTTTTGTATGAATTAAGTAGTAAAATTTTTTGTCTTTACAATGATTGATTTTGGCATATTAAATTATTCCTAATCCAGGCGTACCCTTTGGGAATGTGTCCTTTAGTTTTAAGAGAAAAATAGGGCAAAAATGGGCTTCCTTCCTGTACTGCTGGTCAGTCCCAAAAATTGTTGTTTGCTTCTTTATTACTAGAGGAAAATGAGGAGCAAAATCCGCTTTCTTGGATGGAGGAAAAGCCGCTTTTCTTTTACGGCAGCACACATTTACACAAGGAGGATGAGCCCAAAAGCCTCTCTCCCTCTCTTTTTCTTAGCCATTTTCTTGGCCATTCGAGAAGGTCGAAAAAGGAAGAAGCCATACATCCGCCCATTTTAGAGGCAAATAAAATGCCGCCGGTGGGACGAATAAAAAACCCAATTTACGGACCTCTTCCTTTTTCCTCTGCTCTGCTGAATGAAATCGAAGAAGGGCTCGGGCCTATCCAAGTTTGGTCACAAGCAAATGGATGTGAGCTGAACAAAATTTTTACGAAAGTTGGCAGGAAATATAGGTGAGGGATGCCGCCGTCTTGACAATTCCCCTTTTTGCGTTTGCCAAAAACTTTTAGATGAAGGATAAGTGTCCTTTTAGTAATAAATCCAGTTGGAAACATTTTAAAATTGACGCATTTCCAGTCATTTAACCCAAATAAGAATATTCTTTAAATCTTTTGGCATTTAATCAGAATTTTTAAAAGAAGAAAAGTGAGCATTGGCAAAATTCTGCAAAATTTTATAGAACTGGCAGCAGAATTTTAGTAAGGGCTAAAAGCTAAAAGCCCTTCTTCAAGTAAATTTTCGATAAAAACACTGTGTAATCAATGCGCTTCAGTTAAACCAAATGCGAATATCTTTCGGTGCATTAAATCAACCCCCAAATTCTATTGGCACAAAATTTTTTCCTTAGAAGAACTGCGGCAAAATATTTGCGAGTTGAACGAATATTACAAAATAAAGGCAGCAAAAAATAAGGTAAAATTTTTAATTGAGGGATAATTTTGCTGGTTTATGAAACAAAATTTAAGAGGAAAAAATATTTAATCGAGGCCCATTTAATTGACCTCAGATATTTACTAAAAACTTTCAGTTATTTTCTATTGCAAACCTTTAATACGGACTAATAAAGAGAAAATTTTTAATCTTTAGAAATAATTTTTAAAGCAGACAATTTTTAATCTTGAGAAAAAATGACAAATATTTTTCTTGCCTCATCAGGGCAATTTTGATGAGCAAAAATGGCGAATATGATATTTGCGTGACCTCACACACAATCAGATTAAATACAAAAATGAACAAATGTCCAAATGTTTTCATCACTGACTCATTCCTCTCTAATTTTTTCCCTCATTTACGGTTTCCTTTCCCCCTAAATTTTACCATAAATATAAATTATTGCGTCAATCTATATTCCAAATCTGAATGCCACAATAAAATTTACAAAAAAAAAAATAAAATAATATTAAATAATTTATTCAGTTTTCGCACTCTTTTTTTATAATTTCTTTCTCATTTCTTTTCTAAATTTCTTATTAGTTTATGAATTCAATTCCCTGTCTAAATTTTGCCATTATTCGAATAGGGCAGAGTCGGTTTTGGAACATGTCAGTTTGAAAACTCGGTTTTCGGTTTTTGAAAAAAAAATCGATTTTCTGCTTCGGTTTCTCTTATTTTCGATTTCGAACAAAATTTACCAATTTTGATTTGAAATTTCATCGATTTCTCAAATCGAAACCGACTCTATCCTACTCTAGTCTATTATTTCTCAATAAATTATTGTATAAAATTTATTCAAAATTGAAAGTTAAAATAAAATTTCACATAAAATTGAAATAATTTTTATAATTAATTTTTTTCCATTTTCATTTTTTACCATTTATTTTCCACTATTTTCCTCATTTTTTATTCCCAATTTATTCCCATGTTTTTGTTCATTTTATTCACATTTTCTTCAACCATAAAATTGCTTACCTCAACACCGAATTATAATCATTGTGCACATTTTTATTTGCGCCACAAAATTACAAATACCATTTTTGCCTCCTTACATCAAAATTAATTGGCCCCGCGGAGAAGCATCCACATTCATTAAAAATCCATTTTTGGAGAATGTCGTCCGCCCAAGCAACAATTTTCTGACCCAAACCACCAATTTTGGAAGCAAATATAAAATCCTTTCATTGGTTTTTGTCTTCGGCATTTGCATCCACCCTCCAATTTGCATGAGTTAAAATTGAAATTAGGGCCAAATTAAGAGATGTCCAAAAGTGGGAA
This sequence comes from Pratylenchus scribneri, assembly GCA_030063045.1. Classification (NCBI taxonomy): domain Eukaryota; kingdom Metazoa; phylum Nematoda; class Chromadorea; order Rhabditida; family Pratylenchidae; genus Pratylenchus; species Pratylenchus scribneri. The sequence goes on from JAQSEB010000065.1 coordinate 288,184, forward strand.
AATGAGGAAGAGCATCATACATCGCGCTCTTTTGGCAATTTGACGTAAATCCCCGCACCACTTAAATCTCCGCCTTGTTTGCCGCCTTTTTATATTTTTAGACATTGCTTCCTTCTCCAATATGCGCCAATGCCAACCATTTAAAAAGACCAAAATGAGATGTCCCATTCAACAATTCTGACCCAAACCTCCAATTTTGGGTACAAATTAAATTTCTTTTTTTTTGGTCTTTGTTTCCCCCCTTTCTCCACCTTCCAATTTAGATTAGTTAAAATTAAAATTAGGGCCAAATACAAAGGGAAATGGGATGTCCAAAAGTGGGAAAATGAGGAAGAGCACATACATCGCGCTCTTTTGGCAATTTGACGCAAATCCCCGCACCATTCGGCTTATTTACTACCACTTTAAATCCCCGCCTTGTTTGCCGCCTTTTTATATTTTTGGATTTGAACATTGCCCTTCCCTCCCCCTCCTCCACAATATGAGCTAATGCCAACCTTCCATTTAAAAGTCCAAAGAGGATGCGCCTTTTCGCCATTTTCTCCTCTCAATTTACGTCTCTTTCTTAAGTCAATTTTACCACCATTTTCTTCTCATCATATTTTCTCGAATTGCTACCAAATTGGCAAAATTTCTACGGCACAAATGCAGCTGGAAGGCATCAATAAAAAATATTTATTACATTTTCGACATTTTCATAAAATTGAGTCAATTTTTCGTACGTCATATTATTGTAGAGTAAAACCAATTTTCAAACTTCGTCCGTTTAATAAAATTTTTGGGCAAAATAACCACTTGACCCAAAATTATTATTTTTCGGGTCAATTTTTTTGACGACATTCAATGCAAAAAATTCACAAAAATTTTAATGAAAAGTGTTATCATATTTTCCAATTTTGTAAAATGGCATTTTTATTATGTTATCAACTTATTTTATTTCTACGATTTCCGAATTAATTCATGCCCATAAAAATAATTTCCAATTTGAGGCAAAATTTTCGTGCACTAACAAATTATAATAATTCATTTTCTTCAAATTTGAAAATATACCTTAATGTTTAATTGGCTTACATTCAATTCATTGTTTAATTCATTCATATATTCTGCCACCAATCATACAAAAATAAATAATAAATCTATAAAATATTTAAATTAATTTTTCTTAATTTTTGAATCTATTTTTTCAAACATATGTACTAAAATTGATGTTTCAAAATCGAAAAGCCTAATTAAATCCAAATATCAAAATTTAAAATGAACTAAACTTGTAGTTTACGATTTTGGTCTGCCTAAATTTTGGTTATAAAATTGAGTAAAATTGAGTGGTAAAATGCAATTTTTTGTTTATCCCCATTTCCATATCCTGTCATTTCAATGCAAATATGAGGAGGAAATGCCTCAAATCCAAATATGGAAAATATTGCAAAAAAGGGAATTGGGGAGGGGACCGTTGTTGTTGCGCTGTGAATAATTCCTCTCTAAAATTGAGGGAATTGGCTAGGCCCGACTGCTGCGAATGAATGAATAAGCCGCCTTTCAATGGCATTTTTTGCGTCACGGCATCCCCTCAACCCCCCCCCCCTTTTTGGATGCGCCTTTTTCCCCATTTTTGTTGCTCATTTTTGTTCCCCAAAATACGAAATTGCCCCTCCATTTTTATGATGAAAGCATTTTGGGCATAAAATTGAATATCCAAACAAATCCAAATTTATCAACAATAGCCGAAAATTTACCGTTTTTACAAGTTTAAAATTGTTTATTTTTATTTTCAGTGCAATTTTTGCTTTCATTCCAACATTTCTTAAAATTTCAAAATTTGTATTGAATAATCTAAATTTTTGACCAATATCTCATCAGCAATTTTTGAAGTTATTAAATAAAACTTTTATACCATTAATTATTGCCAATTTATTATATAAAAGGGAATCTTTTCTTTCTGAATTGAATAATTCAAATTTTTCGCACCCGTATTTTTCTAATTTGATCAAGCTTCTAAAATAAAACTTTTCATAATATAAATTTTTCCTAATTTAAATTCTTTTGTCATAATAATTTATTTTTAAAATTCTTATTAAATTAATAAAAAAAATTTAAGCCAATTTAAAAATTTGGCATAATTTACTTATAAATTTCTGACTTCTGTAATCAAAAAAAAACCAAAGTTGTGTGATTTTGGCAGAATTTAATTTACCGCTTTTTGATCATAACTTTTTGTTATTTCAATCAAATCTGCTAATACTTTTTAATCAATTCATCTAAATCAATTCTATAAAATTGTAAAAGCTGATATTCATTTGAAGAATAGAATTGATGCCGTAAATTTGATGTGAAAATTTTGTTCAATTCTTTGAATAATATAGCCAAAATTGAATCAAATTTAACATAAAAAAAAGTGCATTTAGGTGAGAATTCTCAAAATAAAAAATTTAGGACATTGCCATAAAAAATATTCCCATCAACTTTAATATTATAAAAATTCCTAATAAGAAAATGTTCACATAAAGTTCATATTTACTGTCGTCAATTTTTCATTTAAATTCACCCAATTCTCAATTCCCAATGCTAATTAGGCTAAATCACCATGGAAACATTTTATTTCATGCGCCAACTTTACAATCCAATCTTTTTCCCATTTCAAATTTTTGCTGACTAGTTTATAAGAGAATGGAAAAATTTCTCATAGAATACCTATTTAATTTATTTTTATTAAATTATATTAAATTTAATTTAGAAAAAATTTTAAAAGAACTATCGTGTATGTAAAAAAATTATTTTTTTTTCTTAATTTTTCTTTAAATTTTATCTGAAATTTTTTTACGAATTTTTCCGAAATTTTTTTTGAAAATTTTTTGAAAATTTAGAAAATTTTTGAAAATTTTCTAAATTTTTTTTGAAAACTTTTTTCGGAAATTTTTTAGGAAAATTTTTTGAATTTTTTATATTTTTTTCATTTTGACCTATAATTATTTTTCACCTTTTTATAATTCCAAGTATCCTGAAAAAATTGTTTTCACTGCATAAAATTTATTCCACCCATTCTTCCATTCATTCAATTCAAATTCGTCCTCCATAAAAATGTTCCATGACGCGCGCTCTCACCGAATAGCTCATTTTATTGTGCATTTTGCATGCAATTTCTTGGAAAATATTTTATATTCTTCTTCAAAAAAGGCTAATTTGGAATTGTCTCGGCAAAGGGAAGGTGGCATTGGGGATTGGGCTCATCAAAAATGCAGAAAAATTACTTGGAATCATTCACAATGGCAAAATGTCATGGTATTTATTCTGATAAATTAGCTAGCAAATCGCGCAAAAATGGTCACATGCTTGGATTGTTATTTTTTCTTACTTTTTTATGTTTCTATATTTTATAAAAAAATACAAAAAATAAGAAAATAAAATAATTTTTATTTTTTTTTAATTTTAAATCAAATTCATTAAATTTAAAAATTCTTTTAAGTAAAATTAATGGGATTTAAACTCAGATCTTCATTGACATCATAATTTTTTGCCAACAAATATTTTAAACCAGACAATTCAAATTTTCTCCTTCATTTTCGTTCCATTTTCAATTTTTTTTTATTTGCATATCTTCTCCAAAGAAATATGCAAATAAATCACTTAAAAACGTCTTTTTTCTAGACTTTTACCTAAATGCCATATTTTTATGAAATCCACTCCAAAAATCTCAATGGTTTAAAAAAAATAAATATAAACCAGCAATTTTACTTTTGAATTTTATAATTTTTAATATTTTACAAAATATTTAAATTATATTAATTTTAGTAATCTTTAAAATTTTAATTCTATAAAAATCCAAATTTAATACAAAAATGGCAGAAATAAAGGCCAAAAATTCCACAAAAAAAATTCAATTTACATTTTTGGTCCTTGCCCCCAAATATTGGCATTTAGATTACAGACACACAGTTTTCATGAAAATTACACATGACATCGTGGCCATTGGCCACATGCTTTCTCCCTTTTTTGACCTTTGAACTCCATTTTTTTGAATGTTGATCTTTGTACCATTTTCAAGACTGACTAAATAAATAAATATGCCATTTCTGCAGCCTTTTCAATGCAATTATTTTTTTGGTAAGAATTTTTAATATTGCTAAGTATCACTTTGGAGTAAAATTAAATTAATTTACTAAATTTACTTATATAGAAATGAAAATTTTTTAAATAATTTTGATTTACCCAAATTGGCCAAATTTTGCACGATTTCCATTTCTTACATTTCCAACATTTTTTTAATTTTTTCCCAATTATTTTTATGATTGAGAAATTGCAAAATTTCTTTTCAAATTTCTTTTTAAATTACCCTAGAATTTGGCCATTTTTAAAAAATCAAATATTTTTTTTAATTTTTTATTTTTTATAGCTATTTTGATTGGGGATAACCTTTTTTTAAATTGTGACATTCAATATTTCCCTGGGAATGGGGCTGGATTAGAGGGAATTTAGTGGAATAAATATTTTTTTTAGAATTCTTGGAAATTCCCAAAAGGATTAGTCGGCAAAAAAATGTGCAGCAGCAAACAGAAATTTGATTCTTCTACTTTTGGATTTGGCAAATGGAATCAAATTTAAATATTTATTTTTCGGCTTATTCCAGACTTTATTTTCTTGAAATTTATTGGAAATTATTTTCATTGAAATATTTAAAATTTTATAAAATTTTTTAAATTTAATTTCAAATATTTTAAAAATATTTTACTAAAATTTTAAATTTTTTAATTAATAAAAAAATTAAATTTTTAAATTTCATTTTTAAACTAATTCTAATATTTAGTAAATATTATTTTTTTAATTTGATGAAAATTTTAATTTTTAATTTTTTTTATTATATTTAGTTCCAAAATTCATGAAATATTAATAAAATTTTTAATTTAAAATTTAATTCAATTTATTATTTATTTCCGCATTTCACGGCCCCCACAATTTCCAAATTTATTTTTATCCGTCATAAAAAATTCATTTTCATTTTTCCAAGAATTACAAAAACAGTTTTTTATTGTGAGACAAAATTAAATTCAAGATGGATTAGATTGAATGGATTCTCCACCAATCCTCCAAAAATGCTCGCCTCTCAATTTTTTATTTTTAAAAGATTAATTTGTTGGAATTTCCCCCATTTTTTCATTCATCCATCCAATTCGACCAAATCCCAGTGTCTTTTTTGCGGATGAAGCTAAAATTCTTTGTGGCCCGATTAATCCATCAAATTGTCCTCTCTCATGTCCCTCCTCCTCCCTCCGCCTGATTAAAATTTTTAGAGTTAAAATATTTTAAAATTATTTTTTTCTCTATTTCAAAAAATTTAAAAAAAATTTTATTTTTTAATTTTCGAAGAATTTTTTCTCTATATTTCTGTTTTTATAGAATATTTGTTAAATTTCCACCTATTTTTGCAACCCATAAATTTTTCCTTACTGATTGACTATATTTTTCGCTGAAAATCAGGCAGAATTAAAATATCAAATTTTGTGAAGACATTTTTATGAATAAAATTAATAATAAAAAAATATAATTTAATTAAAATAATAATTTTTAATAATTATTTTTTAAAAAAAAAATTGCTAAAAAATATTTTTGAATTTTTACAGATAAAAAATTTCTAAAATATAATATTCAAATATAATTTTGATAAATACAATAAATTTATTTGGAAAATAAATTTTTCGAGATAATAATTAAGAATTTTTAAAAAAAAATCTACATCATTTAGAAATTTAGCTTTTTCCTAATGCTTTTAATTTATAAACATGTCAATTCCCCATTAATGATTGATTAAGGTAATACTAGCGTATGATTTTCCTTATAAATTCCTCTCTAATCTTAAGAAAACAATTTTGTCAAAATATTTATTCAACTGCAAAAAAATGTACTTTCCCTTTCGATGCAAAAAAGCCACTAAACAAAAATAAATGACCAAATTTTTGCTGCCAATCCGTTCCTCTAAATAAATTCCATTGTGGGACCAATTGTCGGACGGCAATTATTTTAGTCCAATAGGAAAGCTTTTTGATCAATTAATGGAGAATGGAATGGCCACAAAATAAAAAATAGATTAGGCCTAGGGAAAAAGCCAGCAGGCTAAGGGAAATGAAGAAGATTGGTATAAAAATGAGTGGAATGGGCCAATCGGAGAACATTTTTCCTCCATTTGCAATGAAAAGAATGGCCAATTGGATCTATTTTTGAGAACAACAAATTTCCCAATCCAACCTACACAAAATGGTTCCTTTTTCCTTCATTCATTCACATTCTTATTCCTAGACGAATAATAACTTTCTTTTGGACATTTGTCTCTAAAATAGAAATTTATATGAGGAGGCGAATCTATTACAAAAAAATGGTCAAAAATGCTGCAAAAATTCCTTTCTATTAGGAAAAGTATAATCTAATTCACCCTATTTGCCAATTTGCCAATTGTCTCTATTTTTGACCGCACTGATTATTACACAATACACATAATCCACTCTTTCTATTCTCTTTTTACCATGACTTATAGGGGGATGAACAGAGGCTAATAAGATACCTAAATTACCTTCGTGGGCCTTTTTTCCCACCCATTAATTCACATTCCTATTCCTAGACGAACATTGCTGCCGGACATTTGTCTCTTAAAATAGGAAGTTTGAGGAGGCGAATCCATCCCAAAAAATTATCAAAAATGCTGCAAAAATTCCTTTACATTTGCAACAGCATAAGCTCACCAATTTGCCAATTGTTTTTATTTTTGACCACGAATAATTACACATAATCCAACCCACTCGTACCTCTAAAGAACAAACGGAGATTACGGTCCCCAAATATTCCTTAGCTTTTTTTTGACTGGTATTTCTAGTGACCAATTCCCTTCTTTTGGCCTATATGCGATGTTTAGTTAACCCAAAGAATGTCGCAGAAGGATGACGAAAAACAAACCAATAAAATGTAGGCTGGTAGCATTCATTCATTGGTTGGTGGGCGATTCGTAAATATATAATTTGGGCCCAATGACCTCAATCATCATTTTTATTGGCTCCAACGTCCAACCCCGACATCAATGAACATAAAAATATATAAATAGACAAAGAAAACAAGCCCAATCTCTCAGAATTTCATTTAAAAAAAATCTATTTTTATTCATTATGTCCCAAAAAAATGCAAAATCTCTCATTTTCGTTGCAGAATTTATTTTTTATTCATATAAATCCTTCCAAAAATACATTGAAATTTTTCTAAAATTTTTATGAAAAATTTCTGTATAATTTTTTGAAGCAATTTTAAAATTTATTTTTAATATATATAAATAGAAAAAATATATTCCCACGCGTTCACGTGAACTTTACGGGATTAAAAAAAGAATGGTTGGTTATTCAATACTAAAAACACAAAAAAAAAGATGCCATGCCCCCATATTTATAAGTATCATTATAAAATAATGGCAAAAATGCCAAATTTGGAATTAATACAAATTTAATCCATTTTTGGACCAATCCCTTACTAAAATAACCTTAACAAATAACATTTTACCTTTATCATATTTTTGTGTCCTTTGTGCCCTATTTACCCTTTCAATTCCAATCTCATTTTCATGCGCAATTTCCGGGCCACTGATTCGGTGTACCGTTTGCCAATAATAATATGTATTGTCCTCATTATTATTATTATTTTGTGCCAATTGGGTAGAAAGTCACAATTCCTATTTTTATTTTTTGCCATCACATGAATTAAAAATAAAATTCACACGCCATAAAATCCGTCAATTGCCGCCTCCTCAATAATTATAAATATTCTGAATTTATAAATTAAGGACTCACCAAACTTAATTCAATTTTGATTTCCTGCCTCTCTAAATTAAATTATAAATATTTTTGAATATTAAATAAATTAGGGACCTAGGACCCGTCAAAATGACTTTGATTTAATTTTGATTTTACTTTTTTTCTAATTTATTACTAATCAAATTTTGATTTACCTGCCTTTTTAAGATTTTTTAATGTCTCATTTCCTTTTATTATTCATAGTACATTCTTTTCTTTTTCAATAAAATTTTTTTAATTTTTAGAATACATAATTAATTCAAAGAATTCCAATATTTTTCTTTATAACACTCATAAATATGTACTAAATAAAATTAATTTAAAATTTAAAAAAATTACCTAATTTCCTTTGTAAACAACAAGTTCTTATTCGCGCATTTTTCAATATTTAAAAAATATTTTATAATCAATTATGAAATTTTCGATTTTTCAGATAATTTAAAATATTTAATTTTGAAACAAGCGAAAAAAAATTTGAAATAAATTTCTAAAATTTAACAACAAAAAACTTCAAATAATTCGCCAAAATGGGCAGCGAAGTATCTCGGCCCCAAGACAGCAATGGATTGGCCAAACGGCGGGGAAGTTCAAAGAAAATGTCACGTCGAATGTCGATGGGACCGCCGGCAAAAAAGGAAGGCAATTCGGATGGGCCTCCCTCAATTAGAGTTGGCGGCTCCACTGGCGTTCTCTCCGCAGAGGATAATGGTGAAAATAATAAATAATAATAAAATTGAATTTAAAAATGTTAAAAATTTTCATTATTTTTTGGAGCAAAAATTGGCTTTAAAAATTATTTTAAAAAGCATTTTTACAAAGGAATTAGAATAAAATTTTAAAAACCATAAAATATTTAGACTAAAATTATTTTAAATTTCTTTTAAAATTAAAGGAATTCTAAAATTAATAATTATAATAATAAAAAGTTAAATTAAAATTAAAAAAATTTTGTAGATTTAACATTTTTTTAAATTAATAAATAATATTAAAAATGATTCAATCGTCGAAGAAATTATAAAAAATTTTAAAACCCATAAAATATTTAGACTAAAATTATTTTAAATTTCATTTAATTCAAAGGAATTCTAAAATTTCAACTGCGAAACAAAAACCAATAATTTAATCAAAAAAATAAAATAATAAAAAGTTAAATAAAAATTAAAATCATGTAGATTGAATATTTTTAAAAAAAATTCACTCAGAAAATGTTAATGCAAATTTTTTTATAGAAAATGAAACGCCCTATCAAGTTTCGCAATCGCGGCTCTCCCTTTCCATTGACCAACTGAACACTCCACGTTCCCGTTCCGGATCCTCCTCCAGCCAATCGCCCACAAAACCAAAACATCGTTGCTCATTGTCCCTCAAAAATAGGCAACTAATTCAGGTTGGAAATTATTGTAAATTAAATTTGGGAAATATTGAAAAATTTTTAAAACCCATATAAATTTTTGCAAAAATTCTTTTATAATCAATTTAAAAAATATTTGATAAAGATTGGAATTTATTTTAAATTAAATTCGGGAGATATTTTAAAAAATTTTAAAACCCATAAAATTTCTTACAAAAATTCTTTTTATAATTTATTTAAAAAAATTTGATAAATAGAATTATTCAGTCAATGAACCAAATCCGTAAATTTAATTTTAAAAAAAAATGAAAATAATTTAATCGCTCAAAAAATAAATTATTTCAAAATAAATTGAATAGGAAATCGAATTAAAACAGATTTAATTATATTTAATAGATTTTTAATAATAAAAATTTTAAATCTCATAAAATTTTATTTTTACATATCCTTAATAATTTCATCAATTAAAGGAGAATGGAAAATGTTTCCGTAAACTCAAATCAATTTAGAAAAAAAAAAATAAATTTAAAAATTATATTTATCCTAAACAGGGTTGCTTCAACAATCCCCACGAAAATATTGGCAATCGAATTTTGAAAAGGGCCGCCGAACGACGCAAAGATTTTGGCCGTTTTTATTTGACAATTTCCGCGGAACAAAGAGAACAAATTGGAGAAACCATCAAAATGTTGCTCAAAAAATCGGTGGCCTGCATTTGTGTGGACAGCGCCGACGATGAAGTAAGAAGAGGAATTATTTAATAATTATTAAAAAAGATTTGGAATAATTTTTAATAAAAAAAATTTTAAAATAATTTTTTTTATTTTTGGAAAAATTTTTAAAATACTTACAAAAATAATTTTAATATTTTTCGTTAATAAAATTTTAATTAATGTAGGAGGTAAATAATTATTAAAAATATTGAAAAATTTAAAATTTTTAAAATACAATTTAACGAATTTTCCATTTGTTTAAATTTAAATTAAATGATTTTATTCTATAGCTTCAATCCATGGCCACGGAGTTTGGCCAGCGCTTTGTGGACTACCGGCTCCATGGCTTCAAAGCCGATTATTTTGCGGCATTGGCGGATTCTAGTAAATACAAAATATTTTCCAAATTAATTAAAACAAATAATTAAAGCAATCACGGAATGTGTCCTGCTGGATGCAGCCGTCCATCCCGCCGCCGTCACCCTTAATGCCTTCTCACAATTCATTACAACGGTAGGTCATTTAGCAAAAATTGGAAAAATTAAAAATTATTTATTCTAAATTAGGAGGAATTTTTAAGATTTTAATTATTAAATCTCAAAAATTTATATTATTTATTTAAGCAATAAATTAATAAAATTTAAATTAATTTAATTTAAAAAAGGAAAAAATTTTATTTTATAATATTAAAATAAAAGGTATTTATCGGTTTATTTACCTGCATTTTCTGGGTCAGCATAGAGAAGGTTACGGTAACCCCCATAGGTCATCCGGTAGAGGATTAGAGTCATTCAGGGATTGGTTAACATCAGCCATATCCCTAATCCTAATCCCCCTTTTCACATTTGCATTTTGCAAGCGGATAACTGGTAACTGCCAAATAAAATTAAAAATAACCAAAAAAAAATTTACTTTTTTAAATTTTTAGAAATAAATAAAAATTTTCAAATAAAATTTCAACATTTTGTAGCTGTTTTCCTCTGTTCGCGATGGTTTCTATTCGGAAATGCGACGTCTCCGTCGAATCAGCAACAGTTTTTCCACAATCTCAAATGGATCCATGTCAACAAGAAAGAAGCTATCCGTTGAGGATGCACTTAAATCCATGGAACGCCGATCGCCGCCAACATTGGGCACTGCAAAAGGTACGGAAAATAAGCAAAAAAATTTAAATTTTTTTAATTCAAAAAAATTATATTTTTAAATTTTTCAGAAGGAAGTCCAAAGGAAGTTCGCCGTGGCTCCACCGGCACTGTTGGCAATCAAAGTTTGAATGACACACACAGCAGCCCCCGTTCATTGAGTCCAGCAGAAAATGGACTGAAAAAAATGTCGCAAAGCAAAAGTGGGTCAACATAATATTTTTTAAAAAGTTCAAAAATATAAAAGAAAAAATTCCATTTTAACGCGAAAATTAAAATTTATTTTTATTCAATTAATTTTAATTAATATAATCTCTTTTTTAATTTGTCCGAAAATTAATTTATAAAATTTAATTTTATTATTTTAAATTAATTCATTTTAACTAAATATCTTCTAATTTTAATATATAAATTAAATAAATAATTTTGTTTCATTTTTTATTCTTAAATTTTGTAAAAAATTAGTTTCTATTTCTAGTTTAATAAAATTTTTAAAAAATTAATATTTAATTTTTTAAAGGTGCCTCGCCTTGTGGTGGCAGCATTAATGATGTGGAATTTGTTGAGTCAAACAATAATTGTGCCAAGAAAATGGCAGCAAAGACAAAAAGAGGCAGCAAGAGTCGAAGTCCAACGCCGAGTCGAAAAATATCTCCAGGAAGTATTAGCAGTTCAAATGGAGGAGGAAGTCAAAGCCAAATGCTAATGAAGGTGATTAGGGAAAGGATTCAATAAATTAATTTTAAAATTAATTATTAATTAAAAAATATTTTGAATTTATTAAAAATCTATTTAATTAAACTTATAAAAGGAATAAATGGAATTTACTCAAAAATGACTGAATTAACCCACATTCTTTCGTGTCGAAAAATATTATAGTATTTTTGAGGCCATATAACTTGGCCATGACTAGGTATTCGAGCTCTTGGTTAGTTTCAGGGGAGGATGAGATTAGGCTAGGAGTTAGGGAATCTTAAAGAAATCTGATTTGGCAAGTTATTTGGCCCCAAAAATATAATATTTTCTACACTAAAGAATTTGGGTAAATTCAGTTTTTTTTTTGGCAAATTAATAGACTCCCATTATAAATGAATAAATAAATTTTGAATTAAAATTCAGAAAGAAGAATTGAATTTGATCACTGCAGAATTTTTGAGCAGCGGTAATTCGGCATTTGCCAAGGAAGGCAGTAATGGGCCATCAGCGGGAGAGAAGCCAAGATTTGCGGCCACAGTGGCAAATTGATGCGAAGAATTCATTTATTTTTAAATAAAATATTTTAATTTTCCCATAAAATTTTATTTTGAATTTGTAATATATACCAATAATTGATTAAAAAATTAATAAAAAATTAATAAAAATTGATTTAAATTTTTCCAGAATAATATATGAATTTTTTTTGATTGTCGATTTGAACCAATTTATTTTGATTTCTTTCTTTTTTTGTCATCATTAAATTTTTGATTTTATTAATTTTCCCCCTTTTTTATTTTTTATTGTTCCCCTTTTTCAATGCCATAAATTTTTGCTGGTAGAAAATAATCAATAAAATTATATAAAAAAAATTATTTGTGTGGTCAAATTTATCAAAAAAAGATCATTGCCATGTCTGAACCCAGAATAAGAATATTTTTTAATAATACACATTTACTTGAGCATTAACTTATATGTCTACTAAAAAGTAATAAAATAGACTAAAATTTAGCATTTTAATTTGCTGGTTGACTTCAAGTTATGAAGACCATTAAAAATGCTGCTGATTAGCAGAGAACACAAGGGTGCTCAATGGCCATTAAATGAGATATAGATGATTATTTTATTTTTAATTTTAATCAAAGTTGATATATTTATCCGATTAAAATTAAATGGAATTTATCACCACAATGAATAAATTTTAATATTTTTATTTCTTCTTCATCTTATTAGGCCTTTCTTGCAATCATTTAGAGGAGACCTCCGAATTCTTTGAATCGCCATTCACCGTGGTCAGCAAAATTCACTTTGATTTTATCGCTCACACTCGTACAGAAGGTCGGGAAAAGTTGTGTGGAGAATTTTGGAGGCAATTCCACTTTACCTGAAATTTAAATTATTTATATTTTTTAATTGTCATTTTTTAGGCTTTTCTTTGAAATAATATTACCCAATAAAATTCCATTCCATGTGGCGAAACATTCCATTTTCGAATTTGGCAGATCGATTATTCCAAGTCCAACAAAATCGCCTTGTCGCCAGAAAAATTCATCGACATTTTCGACATTTTCGAATTTTTCGAATTTGGTCAAAAATCCATCAATAAAAATTCCTCCTTTGCTCCAAATTCCAATTGAATTTTTCCCAAATCCAAGGCCATTTACTTTCACCAATGGAAAATGTTTGTCATCACAAAATCCAATCCAAATGGTGGACGACCCGTCCCTGTGAATAATGAATTGAATATTGCTTAATCCCAAATTTAATTGCTATTTTTCCGATATGCCATCCCTACATAAATTTTTTATTAATAAATCATTTTCTAGAGTAATTTTCAGCACTCAAGCAAAATGTATTGCCAAATTAGGTATTTCGAATTTTGATAAAAAAAATTTTAAACTCATGATGTATATAATAGAATTAAAGCCCATTAAATTCTCTGCAAAAAGACGTTAAATTCAAATTCTAGCTCCATTCTGTAAGTTGATAATAGCCAGAAAAACTGGTTTTATAATCATAGATTGGTGTGAGGTCCATCAGCTCAGGAAAAAAAAGACTTCATTTTTGATTGAAACCCGTATATAATCTACAAGAATAACTTGGTCTCATTTCAAAATCGCAAATTCAGTTGGGTTCTTCCCTTTATATTTTTACCAGTCTTATTAGTCTTATTAGCTTTTAGGACAGGATAGGAATTTTAAAGGAGCCCAAAAAATCGCTTCCCATAGTATAACTTGTGTGCAATTGCAATTCAACCGATTACATTTCACCTAATAAGATTTCACGAAAAATAAATTACAAATTTGTGTTCAAAGTTGAAAATATCCCAAAAAAAGATTTTTAATAAACAATTTGAGGGGGTGGTATAAAGGAAAGGTTAAGTACCAAAATTTTTTTATAGGATGGTATTTAATTTTGCGAAAAAAACATTGAAAATTACGAAAAGTTTAACGGTTTAACAGTTTGTTCTAGACCCCCAAACCTTAAAGCCATTCGATAGATCTGGTCAAGACGCGTCGATTGGTATATATTTTATCATGGTTTGATCAAAAATTAAGGGTTTTAAACCATTTAAACCATCAAAGGGGTTTGGTTCAAAACCAATTAAATCATGTCAAATTATATACCATTCGACGCGTCTTGACGAGCTCTATCCAATGGTATATGATTTTTGAATTGTGAACAAACCGTTAAACCGTTATAAACTTTTTGCAATTTTAAATATTTCCCTTTTTTATATTCAAATAAAATTAAATTATTTCACCTATAGAAGAGAATTTCCATTTCAAAATAGAAGCCCAATGTTGGCATTTTGATATTCGTCAGATTGGATGACGGAATCGGCAAAACAGTTCGCACGCAATTGTGTCCTTAAAATTAATAATTAATTCAACATCATAATTTTTGTTACCATCTGGTCCAGTATGCTCCAAGATATTACTGCCTTCGGAAATGGTCATATTATTTGAGCCACTACTCTCTGCTTCGTTCAATTTGTATGCATTCCGATCGTAGTTGACCCACTTTTCTCCATCAATTTCTTTGGTGACCATCTGAAATTATTTATAAAGAAATTTAAATTAAATTTTCATTATTTATAAAGAAAATTTTTTAAAAATTAAATTTTCATTATTTATAAAGAAAATTTTTTAAAAATTAAATTTTCATTATTTATAAAGAAAATTTTTTAAAAATTAAATTTTCATTATTTATAAAGAAATTTTTTAAAAATTAAATTTTCATTGTTTATAAAAAAAATTTTTTTTTAAATTTATTTTTCATCCCAAAAAAAAGAATTATGATAATTTTTAACAACTAAAGCCTAAATAACATTTTTTTTAATTAGCTCATAAATTTAAAGCACCGAGAAAAATTATCAAAAAAATGTAAATGTTATTATTTTCAGCAGAATTATAGGTAAGTCACTAAATTGGAAAACATTTAAAATTTTATTTAATAATTTAAATTTCCAATTAAATTGACCGATCGTACCTCTTCAATTTGCACCTTTCCATACAATTTTTCCTTCAATCCAACAATTTCTTCCTTCATATTTGCCATCTCATTTTTGATTTCTTTTAATTCTTCCTTTAATCCATCATTTGCTGCCTTCAATCCATTCATTTCCTCCTTCATTTTCCCAAATTCTTCTTTCAATACGGCATTTTCCTTGCTCATTTCATCCATTTTATTCTCAATTTTGCCAAATTCCTTGACCATTTGCGAAATCATTTGCATCCTTGCAGTTCCAACAATAACCGGTGGTTCCTCGTTGTTTGTTGTTGTATTTTCCTTCTTATCCATTGCCATGTTCTGTATTTAAAACAATATTTTTAAAAAAAATGTATTCCAATTTTTAATGGTTTTTTCACTGCAGTTAAGATAATTGTGAACTGCACAATTGTGGATAAAATGGTCTAGTACCGACGTTGGAAACAACATGATTAAATTATATGTCATTTTATTGGGCATAAATAAATTAAAAATATTATTTAAAAAGCATTGGCTAATGTTGAATATTTATTCGAATTAAGTCCGCAAAATTTTTAATTAATTGAACTAGTAAAATATTCAATTTTGTCCAATGATTTTAATAACATTTTGTAATTAATTTTAAATTTAATAAAATGAGATTTAAATTACTCCAGGAAGATTTACCACCTCTAATAATAAAAATTTTTTATCCCCATCCATAATAATAAAACCTTTCTATCCCCAATTGTCATAAAATCGCTTTTATTTGATTTTGTGATAATATAAAATTTTTAAATTATTATTTTAAAAATATAAAATTTTATTAATTTTTTTTTCTACTTACATTAGCCATGATAACCAGGAAGAAAAAGATAATAAGAGATTTTGCCATTTTGTAATACTTTTTGGAAATTAATTAAAATTGTCTAAAAAAATGTTTTTTAATAAATTTATAATGCTTGATTAAATTTGACGAAATTAGAAATTGAAATAAAAATATATTTTTGGTTTAAAAATACAATATTATTAATGGGAATGGAAATGGGAATAAAATGAACAAAATAATAAAATGTTGATTCATTTTTGGCATTTGGGTTGGGCCTAGGGTTAATTACCCGTTGACGGGTAGGGTAGTCGGGTAGGGTACCCGTAAGGATTTTGGGCAAATTACCCTACCCGTTACCCGGACCCCAATTACCCGCATTACCCATTACCCGCACCTTGACTACCCGACTACCCGCCTACCCGTAACCTTTTTAAAGCCACCATTTAGGGAACAAAAATTGTATTTTTTTATGCAGGGCTCTCAGAATGCCTGATTTATCAGGTTTTCCCTGCTTTTTCTGATTTTTCCTGACAAAAACCTGATTTCGGAAAAAGCCTGATAAAGCCTGATTTTGACCAATTTTCTGAAATTATAAAAATTTTTCGCTGCGTGGCTAATTTTATCTCTAATTTTTCGCTGCGCGGCTAAATTTGGCTCTAATTTTTCTCTGCGCGGTTAATTTTGGCTCTGATTTTTCGCTGCGCGCCTAATTTTGGCTTAAATTTTCCTCTATCGGGGCCATTTTTAGACCTAATTTTTCGCTGCGCGGCCATTACAAAAACCAAATTTTTCGCTGCCGCGGGCAATTTTAGGGAGGCACAAAATTGGTGGTTGTCCTGCCCTCCTTGCCAACGTATGTTTGGACGGATGAAAGAAACAGTTTTAAAGTTGATACAGTGAATGCCCTTGTTTCGATTAAAGAAAATTCTGAATTTAATTGTTCACAAGCATTTAATATGTTTATTTCAAAGCCTGAATTGTTGCAAAAGGCAAAGATTTGAGTGAAAAAAAATTTGAAGATGAAGAAGAGTTTTTATTATTTTTTATTATGATATTTATTTTGGCCAATTTTAAAAATTTTATTAAACGAATTTCAAAAAATGTCTTAACAAGGAACGGGTAGGGTAGTACCCGCGGGTATTTTTCGAGTTTGGCCTACCCTACCCATTACCCGGACCCCAATTACCCGTATTACCCGTTACCCGCTTTTTCATTACCCGCCCCCGGGTAATTAACCCTAGTTGGGCCAAATTAATGAAATAAATAAGGTAAAGCGACGTAGAAAAAATTCATTCGTTCCCCGCCGAAATGATTAATCAGTAATAAGTGATGGACAAAATTTGGCCTAATATGTGAAATAGAAAATAATTTTAATAGGATGATTAATATTGAATGATGTGATCATTTAAGAGTGAGAAGAAATTATTTGATAATAAATGGATGGATGAAAGTCAGGGCTGCCAGATTTTTTTTCGAAATAAAGGACATTGGCCATGAAAATAAAGATTTGGAGGTTAAAATAAAGATTTTCGTTTTAAGCGAATATAAATTGATTAAAATTTTTAATTTTGTTTTTTATCATAAATGATCAACCGGGGATCATCTAGAATTAAAATTACATGTTTTTTTGAAAAGAAATTTTTACAATTTTTCGAGCCGCAGGCGAAAAATTTAAGCCCAAAATGGCCGCGCAGCGAAAAATTTAAGCCCAAAATGGCCGCGTAGCGAAAAAATATATCTTTTTTATAATTTCATGAAAAAAAAGTACAAAAAGTACTCGATAGCCCAAAAAAAGGACAAATCTTTGAAAAAAGGACATTTTAATTTTCAAAGATTAAGACCCTCAAAAAAAGGACAAATCTTTAAAAAAAGGACATCTGGCAGCCCTGATGAAAGTAGTAGAATTTGCCGAAGGACAAATCCATACATAACATTTAGCTTTTGGATTTGGTTGAGTTGTAATTAATTTTTCTTTCTAAGGAAAAAATATAATTAAAAATATATGTGAGAATTCATTCCTAATAGAAAGTCTAAACGTTGTTACAGCTCAACCCCTTTAAATCTTTCGGAAAATTGTATTATGGTGAAAATGAAGACAAGAATTCCCAGTATTAGCTATTCTAAAATTTGTTAAGCTCAAATATTAACACTAAATTGTTTATAATTAATTTAATATTTGAGAAGTTTCTGAATACAAAAATTTGAATATTGAATTGGAAATGAAAACGAAGTCCTTTTTCGCATTACGACATTTGCGGACCCGACAATTGCGGACGAACGGTCTTGTGCCAATGGTGGTAAAGCTGCCGTGGCATTGCTTAAAGCGTTTAAATAGACATAAACTTAGCTACAAAATGATATCAAAAGCATTGGCTGATGTAGAATATTCACCGAGTTATGACCAAGAAAAAACCATTAATTTAATTAAAATTTTGTTTTGGAACATGTGAAATAAGTTGCATTCCATTTACTTTTATGATTTTTAAGAAAAAATCAAAAAATTTTCACTTTTGGGTTTATTGGGGATAAAAAAGTGTTTTTTGGGGGAAAAAGAGGTATTGGGGATAAAAAAGTGTTTTTTGGGGGAAAGAACGTTTTGGGGAAAAAAAGTTTTTTTTGGGGAGAAAAAAGGTTATCACTTCTCATTCTCATATTTGATTGTAAAACGATGAAAATATATGATTTTTGGTGATTTTAGGATTATGCAATTTTGGGATTAATTTAAGGTAATTTTGGTGCTGAAAAAATCTGCGTACAGATAAAATACTTTAGTATTTTATTTTTTTATGGATACTAAATAAAACTTGGCAAAATTTTCAGGTTTTCGGTGCTATGATAAAGATGGAATTGAAATTGAAACTGGAGAAATTAAAGAACCTGTTTTATGTTCTTAAAATTGCTAAATTTGATGTATTTTAATTTGCATGAATATTATTGGTTAATTACATGCCTTCAGGCCATTATATAAATTGGCAAGCATAAATCATATTTAATTAAATTTGTATTTATTAATTGAGAAAAATTGCAAATAGACTGGATTGTTTTACCAAATTTATCTTCTAGTTAATTTTATTTTTATAATTTTTAATTCAATTTATTTTATATTATAAAATGTTATTCTTTTTATGAAAAATTAAATAAGCAAATATTTAATATAACATAATGAAATGAGATCCTTTGTAAAATTTTATGTTAAAACTTAAACACTTTAAAATATCCTTTTTGGTCAAATTTCATATTTTCCATTTCTTTTTAAAAGTTAAATTATCATTACTTTTTTGAAATAAAATTCATATTTTTTAAATTCCTATATTTTTATTTTCATTCTCCCTATCCCGTCATAGTGGAATCATTTTTTGGGTAAAAATAGGCAAATTTTTGATTTTTTTTCTTTGCGATATGCTTCAAGCAATTTTCTACCATTTCTCATTTATTGTTTATTCATTTATTAGTATTATTCGTTACATATTTTCCCATTTCCAATTGACCTCATCATTTTTC
Organism: Pratylenchus scribneri; assembly: GCA_030063045.1. Lineage (NCBI taxonomy): Eukaryota > Metazoa > Nematoda > Chromadorea > Rhabditida > Pratylenchidae > Pratylenchus > Pratylenchus scribneri. The sequence continues at coordinate 307,701 of JAQSEB010000065.1, forward strand.
CTTTGCCATATGCTTGAAGCAATTTTCTACCATTTCCCCATTTTTTATTCTCCAAACATTTTTTCCCATTGACAATCCGCCGATTGCCCTCCCCTCACTCATCATTTTTCTTGCCTGAAGCAAATTTCTTCCTTTTTTTAAATATTCGTCAAAAATTTTCCAACAAAAATTTCCTTTGTCCTCCATCAACAGCAGAGATTCGTATTATGACTTGGGAAAATGCCATTATGCAGATTGCGGAATCATAAATTTTGTCAATCATTCCTCTTCTAAGTGCATTCCAATTTTTATGCTAATTTATTTATAAGAAAAAATTTAAAAATATATTCTGATGGATTTCCTCTTTGATTGGTTTGCATTTTGGTTGGAGTATATTTGGCAATTTTTATTTGGCAAATCCATTGAATTATTGCCGCTTGAATTGGAAAATGGCGAAGGAAAAGGTCAAATATATTTTTAAATAATTATTTTAAAAATTGAAATTTGAATAAACAAATCATCTATTTTTAAATTAATTTTAAATATTTTATAGTTGAGAAGACAATTTATACGAATGAACAACAAAAAAGGAAAGTTAAATGCCGAACAAAAGAGGGCAAATATTTCGAGGTCAATTTTTATTTTTATTAGTAATAAAAATAAGGGAAAATATTAATTTACCCAAAAAATGACTGATTTAACCAAATTCTTTCGTGTCAAAATATTATATTTTTGATGCCAATATAACTTGGCCATAACCATAACTATGTATTAGGGCTCGGGGTTAAGTTCAGGGCAAGATGGGATTAGAGGCTAAAGATTAGGTAATCTTAAAAAAGTCTGATTTGGCCAATTTACTTTATATGGCCTCGAAAAAAAATAATTATTTTTCAACACGAAAAATTTGGGTAAATTAATTTTTTTTTGGGCAAATTAATAGATTCCATAAAAAGAAATATCTAAACGTCTAAAATAAGTTTTAAAAATTATTATAAAAAAAATTTTTAGGTGCCCTGGTGTTTGATGATGCAGTCCAAAATATTCTCGGATATGTGGACCAATTTGGGCCAGGAAGAAATAATGTTTAATGCTGCAAGCAAACAAGGAATAAATGCTGATAATAAGGAGCACAAAAATATTGAAGAAGATCCGAATTTGGAGGAGCCATTTGTTTTCAATTTGCCAACAATAAGCAAAAAATGTTTTCGTCGAATTGTGGACTGGATGCGACATAGACATGGCCAACCCGAATTTGAGTTGCAATTTGGGCAAGAAACTGGACAGGTCAAAATAATATTTTTGATTTGTTTCTCATTTTTCAGCAAATTTGGTTCCAACCTGATGAATGGGAACGTCATTTTGGATTTGGCGACAAAAAGAATAAAATGGATTTAGAAGAGGTCAAAGAGTTGTATTTGGCCGCAAATTTTCTTGATCTCCCATCTTTGTTCCATTATTGTAAGTTAAACTTGAGATTTTAAATAATTTTCATTAATATGAGAATATAAAAATATTACGATGATTTTAATTAATTAAAAAAGAGTCAGTCAGAATTGTTTGGTATTTAATTTTCATTGCACCAAATTAATAATTTTGGCCATATATTACGGCCAATTTGGGGAATAGGCCCGTTTGGGGAATCTCGACCTCTAGGCATCGTACAAATTCGAGAGTATGCTCATTTGATTCGGTATGATCCATTTACTATATGAAATTTCAATTTCAGACTGGTTTAAGGGCTAGGGTAGGGTTCGGAGTATGGGATAAGGGAAGGGGCTAGAGTTAGGCTTATACCAGTTTGATATTGAAATTTCATAGACTAAATTGACCATGCCGAGTCGAATGAGCCTACTCTCGAGTCTAGGATGCCTCTATAAGCCGTGATTCCTGAAATGGTCTAGCTTGAAAACTGGCCATTCACCGGGAATGCCAATTTCCCCTCTGGCCATTCCCGGGAATGACCAATTTCCCAATCGGCCGCAACGCATTATATATTATTTATTAACATGATATGACATGCATAGCATATTTATTATTTATTCAGAGGATTAATACAAATTTTAGTATAATTATAATAATCGGGCCATAAATTTGTTATTTATTCTATGATATAATATTATATTTCTCTCTTTTAATTAACCAGGTATTCAAGAATTTGCCTTCGCTGTTATTCATGCGAAAAAATTGGAACAAGTCCGTGAAATTTTATGCCTTGTTGATGTAGGAAATTTTAAATAATATACTAAATAATTTTAATTTGAGGATTTGACTCCGGAGGAAAAGGCGGCAATCCTTCTGGAATTTGATATCCCCGTCCAAAAATCAAAGGTGTTATCATTAAAAAATGACCATTAAATATATTTAATTTTTCATTTATTTAAATCAGAAGGAAAAGCAATTTTCTTGGGAAATGGAGTCCGAAATTGTCAGAAAATTGGAAAAACCTCTTCCACCGGAATTGGTACATCCAATTTTTGCCAAATTATCACTCTCTGATCAACGTTGGCTGTTGCCATTGAATCGAAATGTTTATAAATATTTGGCGGATCGAGTCAGGAAGAATTGGCCAAAATGGATGGTAAATTTAATAATTAATTAATTGATTATTGGCAATGAGTAAAATTTAATGACTTTTAATTAACAAATAAATCACGTAAATTTACCCACAAATTTTCGACTCGAAAAGTCAGAAATTTTATGGCTAAAATCTGGTCAAATCAGTCTCATTCCTATCCAGCCTTATTAGCCTAGCTCTAACCCAAATTTTTAACCTTCTTATAAACCTAACTTGAAGTATAATTTTGTTATGCCTAGTTTATTGTACATAGCCTTGCCCGGTAGCAAATGAGCTCGAGTAAATTGACTATTGCTCAAAAACAATGGTCATTTAACCATAGCTTTCCTACTATTGATCACTGGTAGGCGTAGCAAATGAGGCTGGTAGCTTTACCAGCGTTTTTAACCATAGCTTCCTTTGTTATTCCTACCAGGCTTCCTACCAGTGTTTTTTAATTAATTTTTAAAAATTTATAACTTAATAAATAAATTTTTGTTTAATTTGAGTTTTAGATATGTTACTCAGTAAATTTTTCTCTATCGAATGACCTAAAATTCATTTCATAAAAATCAAATATAAATTATTTAGCTTTTACTAGTTTTTCTCCCAGGAAAATATTTTTAAAATTTTAGAGAAAGCTAAAAATAGTTTTAAAAATCATTTACAAACAAATTAAAATTATTTTACGTACAAAAAATGGAAATTTGTGTTTAAAATTATTTTAAAAATAGAAGACGATGACTTTTTAATTTAAATTTTATATCATTCGATAGAGGAAAGTCTCTTCTATAAGATACTTTTTATTTCATATTTTTAAAAATTTCCTTGAATTTTTTATGAATTTTTTTCTAAGCTATGGTAGGAAACCTACCAGGGTAAATAGCGTGGTAGCAAAAAGAAGGGAAATAAATGGTTATTTGACCAATGGTAGCATTCATTTGCTAAGGCTTCAATTAGCTACCAATGATCAGTGGTAGAATAACCAATGATAGGCTGGTTAAAACATTGGTTACTTCATTTGCTATGGAATGTTGGTAGATTGTCCAATGATCACTGGTTTTTACCAGCGACCAGAGCTCATTTGCTACGGGCCTAGCCTTAAGGATGCTAATTTTTTTGACATGAAAATTTTTGTCTACAAATTAATGGGATTTATGTGGGTAAATCAGGGCAGGCATCAAATCAAGATAATTTTTTCATTCAATTTCTAGGATATACTCAAAAACTTTATCATTGATGAAAATCCAAATTGGTATGGACTTATTCCAAATTTGGAAGCCGATCAGCATTCTGATGAATGGACTGCATCCCATTTGTTGACCGATCGAGCACTTCAAACGGAAATATTATTGACTCAGCAGTTCGTCGCACAAAAATTCGATTCCATTAAGGCAGAACAAATTGATGAATTTGACAATAAACGCATTATAAAAAATCGTTTAAAGGTGAAAAATAAAATGCTTAATTTTAATTTTTAAATGAAAATCGCTATTTAATTTAGAGTTAATTTCTAAATGGGTGGAAAAAATTATTGTAAATGTCGAAAAGATTATTAAAGATTATATCGGTTTAGTGATTTATCCTAGACACCCAAACCTTATACCCATTCGATAGATCGCGCCGAGATGCATCGATTGGTATATATTCTATCATGGTTCGATCAAAATTAAAGATATTAAACCACTAAAACCATTTTGTGGGTTTTGGTTCAAAACCATTTAAACCATGACAAATTTACCAATCGACGCGTCTTGACGAGCTCTAGTGAATGGATATATGGTTTGAAGGGCTAGGAAAACACTAAACCGTTATAATTTTTTCGACATTTTCAATTTTCGACATATTAAATATTCTCCATTTCTAAATCATTAAAAATTTTATTGAATAAATTTAAAGGTATAGTATTTAATTTGTCGAAAAAAGTATTGAAAATGCCGAAAAGATTATAACGTTCAGTGGTTTGTCCTAGACTCCTGAACTCTATACTCATTCGATGATCTCTACACGGCGCATCGAATGGTATATAATTTGTCAAGTTTTGGCCAAAAAATAAAGGTATTAAACGGTTAAACCATTTTTGCATTTTCTGTTCAAAACTACTTTAAAAGTGATTAAAATTAACTAACTAAGCCTAATCATTATTAAACGATGTTTCTCTACAAGATCTATCAATTGGGTATAGTGTTCAGTGGTATAGGACATAGCATTGAACCATTATAATCTTTTTCGAAATTTTAAATAATTTTTTCGAAATTTTCAATAATTTTTTCGAAATTTTAAATAATTTTTTCGAAATTTTAAATAATTTTTTCGAAATTTTAAATAATTTTCGACATTTTCAATAATTTTTTCGAAATTTGAAATAATTTTTTCGAAATTTTCAATAATTTTTTCGAAATTTTAAATAATTTTTTCGAAATTTTCAATAATTTTTATCCCTTTTTAGTCCGTATTTTTGAGAGCCATTGAACACATGGAGGGATTATTCAGAACAGAAAGGCATTTTCAACAAGAATTGGAAGAAATTTTAAAACCTTACGATCAAGTGACTTCATATTCCTACAATAGTGGCCTATCTATGATGGAACAGCATCGACAAATGTTGGAAGCAAAACATTACGAGAACATTACCTCAATGAATTGCTATAAACGAGGCATATTTCATTTATTAGAGCAGAGACGTCAAATTTTGGAAGAATTGGAGACAGATGGAATGAAAGAATTGAAGAAAAATTTTTCAGATTTGGAGAAAAGTATTAATGATTATTGGGTCAAGCGTTTGTAAAATTGAGGGATGGATGGATAATTGTTTTTTTTTTCAATTTAATTTGGAAATTAAAATTTGTTAATCGGAAAATAAATTTGTTAAAATCATTGAATTTAATTTGATCAATAAATTTCTTGTTTTCAATGTTAACTATTAAAATCCGGAATGCATAAAAAAGGAGATCAGTTTATGTTTATTTATGGATAATCTTTAAACTTAAATTTTTCATAAAATCGCATCCATTAAGGCAGTTGCTGTTGAAATTAAAATAAATATGTCGATTAAATTCACAGGGACTCAATTTAACAGTTGGAATTTTGGCCAAATCATGACAAATTATATGTCAATCGACGTGTCTCGATGGGCTCTACAAATATGTTAAATGATTTAAGGGTCTTGGATTAAGCATTAAACTACAAACTAGTTATTCAAGAAAACCGATTTTTCGACAAAAGAATGTGATTTTTCGGCAAAAGAATGTAAATCTTTCGGCAAAATAATTGGCACACATTTCAAATTCTTTTCCACAATTCCTCATTCTATTGATGGATATTCCCATGATAAAATGGGTAAAAATAAATTGTAATTAAATTTTATATTTAGTTAACAAATTATCTCCTCCAAATTACAAAATAATAAATAATTAGAATTTATATATTCATTTATTGAAATGAAATTGAAGTTTTTAATTTGTGTGGAATAGGATGAATTTGTGGAGCAAATTATAGAAGGGATGTGTTTGGGTTTTTTGTTGTGAAAATTTGAAAAGTTCAAAAATTTTGTACCATTCAAAATGCCTTCCAAATTTCAAATTTGTTTGCTAATAATCTTCTTCAAATAATTTATTTTTTTCTTTTCTTTTTTTGTTCATCTTTCCATCATTGTTGAAGAGGCCATTGAAGCATTGTTGGATGTGCGTTGATGTTTTTGTGATTTGATGATTTGGTTGGGATTGGGAATTGGGATGCATTATGATGGTGGACTTGGGCGGTCACTTCACGATCACGCAGCAAGGAAATTGTTTTCTTCAGCCAAGGGCGAATATTGTTTTGATCAAAAATAGCAAAAGCAAAAACAAAAATTGTGGACAAACATTTATTCAAATATTATATTTTTTCTCGCTTTTCATAATATATTTGAATGAATTCAATTCATATAATGAACAAATATGAAAATAGAAAAAGACAAGGAGAAATGTGAATACATAGGATAATAATTTTGGATAATTAATGTAAATATTGTGGTGGAATGGAATGGAATTAAACAATATTATATTGAATATTAAAATCCCATATAAAAAGTTTAATTTCAATATAATAGTGGAATTAATAAATTAATATTAAAATGCTATAGAAAAAGATTAATTTCAATTATAAGTATTTATTTTTTAATAATTTTAAAATTACTATATCATTTTATTTTGATTAACCCAGCAAGCAGGGCACCGAAGAAAGAATGTGCGCAAAAGATATTTTCTTCCCATAATAAGAGGCTCACTCACATCATCAACAGAGATTGACATCGCCCCAAGGCCATTTGATAGCCAAAAATGACCGCCAAGCTCATTTTATCGATGAAATGACCTCCCAAAATAAATAAATATTTATTATAATTTTTTTATGGATGGTATTTAATTTGGCGAAAAGTGTATTGAAATTTGCGAAAAGTTTATAACGGTTTAACAGTTTGTCCTAGACCCTCAAACCCTATACTCAATCCATAGATTTCGTCAAGAGTCAAGACGCATCGTGGTTTGATCAAAAATTCAGGGTTTTAAACCACTTAAACCATCTTGTGGGTTTTGGTTCAAAACCAATTAAACCATGACAAATAATATACCATTCGAGGCGTCTCGACGAGCTCTATTCAATGGTATAAGGCTTGCAAAATTTGGGCAAACCGTTAAACCGTTAATAATCTTTTCGCCATTTTCAATATTTTTTCGCCATTTTAAATATTTCCCATTTTTTTATTCTGACAACTCACTCATAAATGCTATTATATTTTTTTATGAAAATTATTGGATTATTCCCTCAATTATTTTCTTTCATTTATTTATTCTCATAAAATAACAATTCAGAAATTTTAGTAAATAGGAGCAAACAAAATAATTATTCTAATGGCTTTCATCATCATTTGTGCCATTATTTTTCGTAAGTTTCCTTGGATATTAAATAATATTTTAATTCAATAAAAAGAATGTTCATTGTTGCCTTCCTTCTTCTTGTTGGTGGATGCACAACAATGGCCAAAAATTGGTTCCTCACTGGACCGTTACACCCCAATATTCAATCCAGTCGTGAAGATGGGCAAAGGCCGTTGGCAATTGACTTTCACAGCTAAAGCCCAGTAAGCAATTTTTAATGGAAATTTGATCAGTTTTGATTACAAAAGAAATTTGAATGAATTACTCGTCGCCTTTTATATTTATAATGTTGGACAGAGTTGATTAACCGAACCGAAACCGAGGATTTGCAGGCCTAAAAACCGAAACCGAGGATCAAAATCGATCGGTTTTTGAATTTCGCCTAGAGGGTCAATTTTTGGTTAAAATTTTGCCTAGCGGGGCATTTTTGGCTTAAAAACATTTTTTCACAAAAGTCTTCCCTACCGGGCAATTTTTGGCTAAAATTTCCCAATTTCAGTCTATTTTTAGCAGAAATTTTCCCCTGACGGGGTCCATTATGGTTTAAATGGTTTAAATTTTCTTCTCATTGTGTCATTTTAGCTTTGTGCAACGCAATATTTGACTAATTTTCTCCATGCGGAGCTATTTTTACATACTCAAGTTTTTCTCTTAGGTGCGTATTTTTAGTTAAAATTCTTCCATATGAGACCTTTTTTGTCATAATTTTTCCCTGCGATGCAATTTTGGAAAATTTTTTCCTTTGAGGCCATTTTCTTTTAAAAAAACATAGAAATTGATGAAGAAAATATTGAAAAAAATATTTGATTATTTTATTTGATTTTTTACAATTTTTTATAAAAAATTTTTTTAATTTTTACGAGCATTTTTCAAAAAACTAGAAAACCGGAACCGGGGAATTTTCAAAAACCGAAATCTTGATCACAAACCGGAAAAAAACCGAAACTAACGGACCTCGGTTTAAAACCGACTCTATTCAACCCTACTAATAAGGAGTAAGGACTAAAACATTTTTTATGATTTTGATATTGTATTAAAGAGCAGACTCTTGCCTAACCCTTAATATTAATTTAATGTAAAATTATAAAGTTATACTCAAAAAAACCATTTAAATTCCGATAATCCCAAGTATCAAGTAAAAGTTTATTTTAGGACAATTTTATCATTTCTGAACCAATTTAAATAAAGTCAATATCATTTGAAAGGCCAAGACAATGCTATTTAATTTTCTATCAAAATTATTAAAATTGTTTTAGTCCTTTGTGAACTAACACAATAGAGACAAGTTGGGGCGCAAAACCTAAATAAAATAATGTGCAATTTTTATGGGAAATATTTAAAATGGCGAAAAAAACATGGAAAATGGCGAAAAGTTTAACGGTTTAGTGATTTATCCACAATTCACAAATCATATACCATTGAATAGAACTCATCAAGACGCGTCGAATGGTATATCATTTGTAATGGTTTAAAAAGTTTTAAACCAAACCCCCATAGATGGTTTAAGTGGTTTAATACCTTTAATTTTTGATCAAACCACGACAAAATATATAACATTCGATGCTTCTTGAAGAAATCTATCGATTGAGTATAGGGCTTGGGGGTCCAGGACAAACCATTAAAGCGTTATAAAGTTTTCGACATTTTCAATACTCTTTTCGATATTTTCAATGTTTTTTTGTTTCTACAAATTAAAAACCATCCATTTTTATTAAACAGTTCGCATGTTGTTCAAATGATTGAAGTGGCATCCCATGCTGAGCCTGGTTCAGGATGGCTTTCATTTGGAGGCCCAGGGACCACATTGTTCAATGCAACGATAACAACAACCAATTCTTCACATAATAATTTTATTCGACATGGAATTGGTGCCGGTGTTTTTGAGGCTGATGGCTCTTTTGCCGGACAAATTCTCGTTTTTGATGCGAAGGCTTATAATACGGCAGGAAAAGATGGAGAGATCGAAAGCTGGTTTTTTGATTTGCCCCCGCTTGAATTTGTGAATAAGACGGGAATTACAACGGTCAAAACCATTTTCTACACTAGCAACGATTATGGTTTGTTTTTGTGGACAATTTCTAATTAAACTTTGCAAAATTTGCAGGCTTTCATGGTGATTCAATTAAAATTGAATTTGACGAAGACAACAAGGAGAAATAATAATAAAAATGAAAAAATAGGAATTAATTTAAAAAAAAATTTATAGTAAAGAAGAAATATTATAAAATTTAAATTTACAAATATTAATTGCAAAAAAACCAGTGGGGCAGAGCCCCACTGGTTTAAAGCATGCTTCCGTATCGGAAAAAGCGCGGGGCGCTTTAAGTTACCCCAGTAGGTTTTTTATTCAAGTTTTAGACGGCTCGCTTCGCTCGCCTTGTATTTTTCAATTTTTTAAACCGGTTTAAGCTTATATCTCCTAACCGGTTTGATGTTTCAACTCGCGCAATATACCATTGGATCCGCCTCGTCGAGCTCTACAACTTTGCTTTTTATCGCGCACTTCTATCTCAACTCGCAAAAAAGTTATAAGGAAATTTCAAAAAATTTCAAAAAATGGACCCCCTATCGTCAATTTTTTGGCCTTCCCTGTCCACCGTAGACTCCCCAACCTATATATCAAAAGATAGCACTGACTCAGGAGACGAGAATGTTCGAGGCCGATTTTTGATTTAGGTCCATGGAAAAAAGTTTTACCTGGGCAAACCGGTTTTTAAACCGGTTTCGGCCCAAATCCAAACCCCTATCAAAAAACGTATAGTTTTCCTGAATGCGCGCTAAAAAGTTGCCCCTATGATGTGCAACTCCCAAAACCTAAAAATCCCTAGAAATGCTCAAATTTGATTTAATGTGCAAATGTCGAAAGCAATTATATATTATATAAACCAGTGGGGCAGAGCCCCACTGGTTTAAGGCATGCTTCCGTATCGGAAAAAGCGCGGGGCGCTTTATAAGGTACCCCAGTAATGTTATTATTCAAGTTTTGGACGGCTCGCTTCGCTCGCCTTGTATTTTCATTTTTTTAAACCGGTTTAAGCTTATATCTCGAAAGCGGTTTGGTTTTATAACTTGCGCAATATACCATTGGATTCGCCTCGTTGAGCTCTACAACTTTGCTCTTTACCGCGCACAGCTATCTCAACTCTCAAAAAAGTTATAAGGATATTTTCGACTCGCGCACCCGACTTGGCCATACGTTGCCATTTTTCCAGCCTCCCCTGGCCAACGTAGACCCATCGACCCATATATCAAAATGTAGCTACCACTATGTAGATTTATCTTCACCGAGCCGATTTTTGATTTAGGCCTTTTAAAAAAAGTTTTACCTGGGCAAACCGGTTTCTAAACCGGTTTCAACCCAAACCCAAAACCCAATCAAAAAACCTATAGTTTTTATGGATGCGCACTAAAAAGTTACCCCTAAGATGTGCAAGTCTCAAAATCCAAAAATCCCTAGAAAAGCTCAAATTTGATTTAATGTGCAAAATGTAAAACGGATTATATATTATATAATAAAAATTGACAAAGCAAAATTTTATTTTAAATTCTCTATTTAGCAATCGGAATAACAAATATTTTATCAATAAAAATTGTAATAAAAGTTTAAAATTAAAATAAGAATGAAAATTCATTATCTCGAATTTTTTATATTTTTTTGACCCTGCTTGCCATTATTCTGTAAATGGAATGAATTTTTCTTATTTGGACAGACTGAGTAAATATACCCAAGCAGTTTGTGAGGCCATCCTTATTGATTTGGCCTTTTGGTATTTTCAAAATTTTTTCCAAAAAATTTGTTATTTCCTTAATCGAACATTCCGAAAACTTTTCACGATCCTCATCATCGGGATCGAGAAACATATCGGAACTGTTCATTAAGAATCTCCGGCCTGGGATGCATTGATCATCATGCTGTGAAATAAAAATTTTAAATAATAATAAAACAAAAATATAAAAAAATACCTTTTCACTAGCACCAATCGTGTGTCCCAGCTCGTGTTTTATATAATGTTGGGCTTCGAAATCCTCGGCTATTGAATGACCATTGGCCAAATTTATAACGGCTACATTAGAATTGGTATCATGCCGTTTTCGCCCTCGATGGCACATTGCTTTTATGAATAAATATTAAAATATTATAAAAATTACTATTTACCATTGGTATAGGAATAGCCATGGGTGGCAACATTTGGGCGAAATGTGAAAAGAAGGGCAAGACAGTAATTGTTACCAAGGTTTAATTTGGCAAAATCCTCAAGGACAATTTGAAGATGATTTTTCTGCACAGGAGGGCGGATTGGATATTCCAAAATCCCATCCATTTTTTGTTTCATTATCTATAATAATAAAATTTTAATTGTTGTGAAGAAATATTAACCTCGATTGCGTCCATTGTAAATGCCAATTCACTAATTTTCCCGAATTTTGATGCCCAAAAAAATGTATTTACAGAAGCGATGTATTTGAAAAATTTTGCCTTGATTTGCTCTGTTGCTATAATTAATTGGGGAAATGCAAATTTTTGCAGAATTTCTAACTCTACTCTACCTTCTTTTTCATAGCCTTCATTTTCTTTCAAAAACACTTTCCACAAAAGATCGTCGACAATTATTTTCATACTACAAATTTTGCCTCTGTATTCTTCATCAGATTCTGCACGCATTTGCATATCCTGTTCAAGTGATTTTGCTTCTTCATCAATTTCAATTGCATCACCATGAAAGCCTGCAAATTTTGCAAAGTTTAATTTAGAAATTGTCCACAAAAATGAAACAAACCATAATCGTTGCTAGTGTAGAAAATGGTTTTGACCGTTGTAATTCCCGTCTTATTCACAAATTCAAGCGGGGGCAAATCAAAAAACCAGCTTTCGATCTCTCCATCTTTTCCTGCCGTATTATAAGCCTTCGCATCAAAAACGAGAATTTGTCCGGCAAAAGAGCCATCAGCCTCAAAAACACCGGCACCAATTCCATTTCGTACAACAAAACGCGAATTTGTTGTTGTTATCTTTGCATTGAACAATGTGGTTCCTGGGCCTCCAAATGAAAGCCATCCTGAACCAGGCTCAGCATGGGATGCCACTTCATACATTTGGACAACATGTGAACTGTTTAATAAAAAAATTGCACTATTTTATTTAGGGTACACGCCCCAATTTGATTTCGCCATTGTGATATTTCAGAAAGGACTAAAACATATTTTTATAATTTTGATCGAAAATTAAATAGCATTGATTATTGACTTTATTTAAATTGGTTCAGAAATGATAAAGTTGTCCTAAAATAATTTTTAGTTGATACTTGGGATTATCAAAATTTCAATGGTTTTTTGAGAGTGTAACTTTAAAATTTTACATTAAATTATTATTATAATAAGGGTTAGTTAAGAGACTGCTCTTTAATACAATATCAAAATCATAAAAAATGTTTTAGTCCTTATTAGTGTGCTACAATATTATAAAAGGCGACAAGTAATTCTAATCAAAACTGATCAAAGATCAAATTTCCATTAAAAATTGCTTACTGGGCTTTAGCTGTGAAAGTCAATTGCCAACGGCCTTTGCCCATCTTCACGACTGGATTGAATATTGGGGTGTAACGGTCCAGTGAGGAACCAATTTTTGGCCATTGTTGTGCATCCACCAACAAGAAGAAGGAAGGCAACAATGAACATTCTTTTTATTGAATTTAAATATATATTAATATTTATTCAAGGAAAACTTACGAAAAATAATGGCACAAGCCAAAATAATGGAGGCCATTATTAAAAATATTTGAATAAGAATTTTTATCTAATCAAATAAATTATTAAACATCTACATATTCGTGCTTAAATATAACAAAATTCAATGAAATAAATTCCATTCCCGGCCATATGTGCTTAGAAAAATTATTGAATCATCTATATTCTATACTATACAGCATTCAATTATCAATTCATTTTAAGAAAGGAAATTTATTGAAATATTTATTCGCAATTCTAAAATGTTTTGTTATTCATCACACCAATCCAGCATTCATGAATTTTTTGATTCTAAATATATATAGAAAAGCTTTCAACGCAAAGAACAATTGAAACACACAAGAATGAATGAATATTGAAAAAAAAACGCATTGAATCATTGCCATTTCTAGAATCAAAAAATTGAGAGAGCCATTTGCCATCAATTGTTAAAAAAATATGAGAAGAATGTGGGATTAAATTAACAATAAGAAAATTTTTAGATGGAATAAAATTAAATTAAATTAATGATTTATAATGATTAAATAAAAAATCGATAAAAAATTTCAAGCAATTATAATTAATTTCACACTTAATTTCTCAATTGCTCAATTAATATTCATAATTGCAATCTGCATCGTCCCTTCAAAACTGCATCCATCAAAATCTGTCATTTTTCTTTTTTTCCTCGAGCAACAATTATGCAAGGGATAAAAATACGATAAAGGATATTTTAGCATGGAAAAAATAAAATTCTTATATTTATTTCCTTCATTAATTTCTTAAGTTAAATTAAATAGTATTTTATGAAAAATATTTAAAGGTCGTATGAATAGGGAATTTTCGAAAATTTGGCCAAAATATGAATTTTCTCTGTAACATTGTACTTTCCTCTTACAGCTCAACATCCAATAATAATAATGGTTCAATAATCAAAAAAAACAGCTCATTTCTGTTTTGGTACTTATTGGTTATTGCCGATAAAAAATCTTTCTTAAATTCATTGAATTCTATTGTGAATAACCGTGCGAAGACAATTCCTAAACAGACAAAGGCGGTGCAAATGTTGGCGATTCCTAAAACGGCGCAAATGGGGATTATTCCTTATTCTGATTATTCTGATTCTGATTTTATTTTGATTCTGATTTTATTCTGATTTTTAATTCTGATTTTATTCTGATTCTGATTTTATTCTGTTTTTTAATTCTGATTTTATTTAAATTTTCTTATTGCCATTATTTTAAATTTAAATCACAAATTTAAATTATTTACACTGTTTTAAGAATCGCCCACATTTGCATTGTTTAGGAATTGTCCTGGCAAGGTGAATAACAAATTGTCATCGTTTAATTTAATGCTGCCACAGGGCTAAATTATTGAATTTTTTTTGCAGAGAAATTGTTCAATTAGCAAATTATTTTAAGACCAATTCAGATTGAATTTATTAGGGAAAGAATTATTAATCGCTCATGTTTTTACTAAAAATATCTGACTAATATGACATTTGTCGCATTTTTGATTCCTTATCCGATTTTTGACAAAAAAAAGCTTCACCTACACCCAAATAACAATAACAATTCAATCAAAATTTTATTTAGATTTATTGGAATTGAACCAAGAAGAAATATAAAAATTATAATTTGGAATTTTGATTGTGTGAATTTTGGAATGGAAATGGATATAAAATATGGAGCAAATATATTGTGAAAAGGGGATACGCGTGAAAATTTCAAAAATTTTAGTGCCATTCAAAATGCCTTCCAAATTCTTAATAATTTATTTTTTTTTCTTATTCATCTTTCCATCATTGTTGAAGAGGCCATTGAAGCATTGCTGAATGTGCGTTGATGTTTTTGTTGATTGTTTTGTTGATTATGTTGCGAAGATGATGCAGAATGTTGGTGGACTTGGGCGGTCACTTCACGCAACGAGGAAATTGTTTTCTTCAACCAAGCTGGCCGATTGTCATTGGAATCGCTGAAAAAAAAATTTAAATTTATTAGTGAGAAGAAAAATTAGAAATAATAAATTAAATTAATTATACATAAAAAAATTTTGTATCGAAAATTAGGCATTTTTATGGTCATAAAATTTTGCCAAATTATTCAATTTTTTGTTAAATTAAAATTCTAATTTATAATTTTTTGGTCTTTAAGCAACCAAATTAAGATTTAAATTTAATTAAATAAAAATTAATGTAAGAAAATGTGTATAAAGATTGACATTTTTATGGCCATAAAATTTGGCCAAACTATTCAATTTTTTTAGCTATTTTGTCCTTAAACAATCAATTATTATTTAAATTTAATTAAATTAATAATTTTATAAAATTTACCAACCCATTATTCAAATGCATTTGTTGCATACTCGTTGACATCTGAAAAAAATTAGAAATTAATTTTTTAATTTATTTTTATATTTAAAAATTCTAATTTAAATTTAGTAAATTATTTTTAAAATTTATTTTTGTATTTAAAAATTATATAATTTATTCACTCACCTGATGTGTCAAATCCTGATTTTGGCACTGGGATTCCACCAAAGCCAATTTAGTTTGGGCCAACTCCAGCTCAACCTTTAATTAATTAAATTTAAATTAATTTCTGGAATAAATAATATTTTATTTGCCTGTCGAATATGTTCTTCCTTTTGTTGGAGCCTCTCCACCAATTCCATCATATGTGAAGCAGAGATACTGGAAAAATATGAGAAAAATTAATTTTAAAAATTAGTAAATATATTTTATATTAATTTTAAAAATTATAACTTTAATTATTTATAAAAATATTTATTTAAATTATTAATATTATTATTTTTTAAATAAATATTTTGAAATAATAAAAAAATTATTTTTAAAATTATTTTTTAATTGGGTATAAAAAATTTATTCACATTTATTATTTTTCATATTTTGCTTGTATTCTTTAAATATTAATTAATTAAAATAATAAAAATAATCCATAAACCCACCCATTCGAATCAATATTTCCACCAATGCCATTTTCAATTGTTGTTCCCGACGAAGCAGATCCATTCGACATTGCACTTTTCGGTCTTTGTGGTGGACTATTTTCGGGGCCAAGCCAATCCGCCAATTCATGGGCACATCGTTCGCAACCCGAAATTCGAGCCTGCAAATTTTTTAAAATTTTTATTTCCAAATTTTTTGAAAATTTTATATTTTTTTGAATATTTTTGAAATTTTAAATTTTATTTTTTTTTTGAAATATAAAACTTTTTAAAATTTAATTAAATTTAATATATTTTGAAATTTTTGAAATTTTTTTATTTTTTAAAATTTTAAATTTTGACCCCAATTATCCGTTTTTGCTGTTTCATTTGCTTCTTTTCCTGCTCCGCTACCGAACCCAATTCCGTACAAATTCTTTTATATCTGAATAAAGGGTGAAAATAATTATATATTTTTGTATGAATAATTTTTAAAAAAATTTCTGATTTGGCCATTTTATGACCCCAAAAATATTAAATTTTTGGCATAAAAATTTATGGGAAAAATTAATTAGATTTTGGAAGGAAAAAATATTTTTATATGATCCAAAAATTAATTAAATAATTTTTAAAAATTTAAAAAATATCATATAAATATTGAAAAAATTAATAAATTTTCCACTTACTCAGCATTAACCATTTCTGCACGCCTCAATTCTTCCTCCAATCTGGCCACCTCGAATCGGCATTTTTGTTTAATCTGGGCAAAATATAATAAATATTTTAATAAAATTCATATTCAAAATTACTTGTTCTGCATCGTCCCTTGTTTGCCTTTCCCTTTCGGCCAATTCTTCGCATTCTCTAGTTTTGCGGACCATATGATTTAGGCTGCTTTCCAATTGGTCTTCAGTCTAAATATTTGAATTAATAATTAAATATTTTTTAAAAGATATTTTAAAAATTTTAAATTGATATGGTAAAATAAAAATAAAATTCGCCAAAGACCTTGTGTATTAAAGTAAATGATAAATTTAATTGTAATTTTCCAAATTTCATCAATTTATAATTTAAAAAATTTTAATGAATTTAAAAATAATTATTAATGTTTTAAAAAATTTAAATTCATTTTCATCTTTTAAAATTGCTCAATTCAAATTATTATATTTTGAAAAATATCCTAATAAAGACCCTTTGAGTAAATTGACAAAGGAAAGGTATTTCGCTGATTAGCCCTTAGGGTTTCTCATTTTTGTCCCTTCTCTTCCCCTTCCCATTTTCATTACCGTATCAAGCCTCGATTGGAGACCAATTTTTGATGTGACCAATTCATTTGCCAAATCATCATTTTCCCGCTCTAACCGCAAAATTTGCTCCTTCAATCGGCAATTCTCGCGTCCCAATCTTTCCACGGGATCTTGTGATCTGACAAAATTTTAATTTATTATACCTGTTTTTTATTTAATTATATTTTTTTTAGATTCTGAATTTTGGTTTTCACCTTTTCATTGCATATATTTAATTATGGAAATTTAAAATTTCTTAAAGATTATTAGGTGAGTTTTAAAAATAAATAAAAGTTCCTTAAAAAAAAGAATCATGAATTATAAATCCAATAAAAATTCATCTTTTTAGATATTTTCATATATTAATTGTTGAAATATGTAATATTTTTTCAAAACAGATTTAATTTAATTTTTTCTAATAATTAATATTTAATTTTAAAAATAATATTTTAATTATTTATTTAAATTTATAATTACTCGATTTCCTGCCGTTTCAATTCATGCCATTCCTTTTCGTATTTTGCCAGCCTTTTGTGCGAAATCTATAAATGAAATAAAAAATAATTAATTAATATAATACTTTCTCTGACTAAAAAATCGAAAAATTAATTAAATTATTATTATAATTTTTTAAACTTTTACCTTCAATTTAACGGCGGCATGAATCAATTCTTTGGCATTTGCCTCAGTGCGATATTTCCTTGGCAAATTGACTCGGAAAAATTTGAGAATTCCTTCAAAATCAGCTTGCAATAATTCCTTCAAAATAATTCAAAAATATTAAAAATTAAATTCCTAAAATTGCACCTTTTTCGAGTCTTGGAGCAATGCCAAAGAAATGTGAAAAATTGTATTCATTCCCTGAAATAATTTTTAAAAATATTAATTTTATTTTATTTAGATGACCTCAGTGAGAAATAAATCAACGATGAAGAAAACCATTTGAAGTGGAAATTTGGCCGTGAAAAGTGTCAAAAACCATTGTGAAGCATACCTTTTAGCGGAATAAAAAATTTAATTTTAAATAAATCAAATGATTTTAATTAAATTATAATAAATATTAATATATTATTAATGAATTAAAATTGCAATTAAAATTGCTATCTTACATATGTGTTTCAACTCCGACATCAAAAAAGTGGGCAGAAAGTTCGCCGGCATAATCCTCAAAAAAATAAAAAATAAAATAATTATTGAAATTAAATTTTTTAATTAATTAGAAATTTTTTCTTAATTAAATAATTTAAAAATAATAAAAATAAATAAATAAAAATTTTCGGGCACACCTTGACCAATCTTTGCAATTGATAAAAACGCAAATGGAGTGCATCAAAACCCGTTTTGAACAATTCCCGCATCCCATAGTCGAACATAATTCGCACCAAAACGCAAAATGCCTGCTCCTCCGGCATCTTTAATTAAATTGGTTTTAATTTAAATAATTTAAGTTTTAAATATTTAATTTATGATCAATACATTTAATGTTGTTTTATTTATATTTTTACAATTTTTGTTTGCCATTTTAAAAGAAAATTATAAAAATAAATTTATGAGTAAATTTCAATGCAAAAGAGAAACAAATAACGAGAAAAAAAGAGAAAATATTGTTTCTCATAAAAATTATTAAAATAAATTAATTGATATTTTAATTTTGGAATATTTATCATTGAAATTATTTTAATTTAAATTATTTAATTTTTTATTTTAAAAATTATTTATTTTGTGTCGACATTATCTTTTGTAAAAAAAAAGTTTTTGAATCTTTTTTAAAAAATAATTTTGCTTGCCATTATAAAAGAAAAGGATAAAATGAATTTATGAGTTGTAAAATTTCAATGCTAAAAGAGAAATATTTAGTGAGAGAAATGAGAAAATATTGTTTCTCTTAAAAAATAATAAAAATAAATATTTAATTGATATTTTATTTCGGCTTTCGGCATCCATTGAAATTATTTTAATTTACATAATTTTAGTTATTTTATATTTATTTTATGATGAAAAAACGAATTTCTTTGTTTATTTTAGCAAGTTTTGCTTGTCATTATAAAAGAAAGGGATAAAAAAATTTATGAGTTGTAAAATTTTAATGCAAAAAAGAGAAAAATTTATTGAGAGAAATTTGAAAAAATTTTCTGATAAAAAAATTAATTAATTAATTCTTAATTTTGGCATCTTTTTCATTGAAATTAATTTAAATTATTTTTTTGTTTTAAAAATATTAATTTTTTCGATGAAGAAATTCTTCGATTTTTTTTAAATTAATTTTTTGCTTACCTTTATAAAAGAAAAGGATAAAAATGAATTTATGGGTTGTAAAATCAATGCAAAAAGAGAAACAGCTAGCTAGTGAGAGAAACCAGAAAATATTTTTTCACATAAAAATAATTTTAATTGACCTCATTTAATAAATAGAGAAAGATTTAAGCCAATTTAATTAATTTTTAAAAATTCCAAATTTTTAATATTTTTATATTAATTTTTCTCACATGTAAAAGGAGGGCAGCAGCCAAAAATGAAAGGCCTTGACAATATCCAACTTCCTCATCGTAAATTGAATACTGCAAAGAATATGGAAAAATTATTTAATAAATTCATTAATTTTGCTGATTTATAATTTTTTAATTTCAATTTTTGAATATTTTTTACCGCTTTGCTGATTCGATAGAGGGCTCGTTGGCCTCCGGCCTCCTCATTTGCATCTTTGAAGAATTCATGTGCAGGGAATGTTCGATGGATGTCGCGCAAAATGACCGCATCCGATGGACATTCCTTCAAATATGAGAAATTTATCTAATTTTTCTGAATATTTTGAGCTAGAATATTCAAATTAGAGCCGAAAAGCCTAAAATTTTAGATGTTAATTTAAATTTACTTTTATTCAATTTCAAGTTGGATTAATGATAATTAATTTCATTTTTTGATCAATAATTGGAATGAGATTGGAGCCTACCTTCTCCAAAAGTAATGGATATGTTCGCATCAAATCATCTCGATCGGTGCAAACACGGGCCAAAAGTTGCCACACCTAAATCAGTAAAATATTACAAAATTTTTTGATAAAAATTTATACAAAAATTATCTCCTCTCAATAAAAAATATTTAAATAATACAATTTTTGTACCCACCTCTCCCCTCAACACATTCGGAATTCGGTACTTATGGAGATTGGCCCCTACAAGAGAAAGGACTGATGGAAGGGAGGGAATTGATGGAAGGGAAATGTGTCACTCATCATATTGAGATGAAGGGAATGGATTCAGCGAGGGAGAAATGAATTTCCTCGTGCGGGGAAGATTCCTAAAACGGTAAAATGTGAACTAAGAATTAAATATAAAATTGGAATAAAAATCAGAGAAAAAACTTAGTTCATCACAAACAATAGTGTCTTTATTTCATTCAAATATTTTGTGTTTTTAATTCTATTATTTTTTCAAACATTTTTTTAAAGAATTGTGTTTTTGTGTTCTAGACATTTTCTATTTTTATTTTCCTAAACATTGAATTACTTTGTTTTTATAAATTTTAAAAAATATTTAGTTTTTTAATGTTTTAATTTTATATATACTGTGTAACATCTTTTGATTTCCCATGGGGAATTATTTTTCAACTCCTTAAAAATTGGGAAAATTAGAGTCTAACTCCTTTAATTTGTGGATATTTATGATTTAAACACATAAGATTTTGTAGATCTTTAAAGAATTTAGAAAATTCGATAAAAATTTATTTTAATTTATATTGCCTAGTTATGAATCTTCAAAATCGAGGGTGGGGAATTAAAAGAGTTATACATTAAATATTTTATTTTTTTTATTCAGAATTATTTTAATTTTTAATCAAAAATTTAAATTAGAATTTGCACCGTTTAGGAATCTTCCCCGCACGAGGAAATTCATTTCTCCCTCGCTGAATCCATTCCCTTCATCTCAATATGATGAGTGACACATTTCCCTTCCATCAATTCCCTCCCTTCCATCAGTCCTTTCTCTTGTAGGGGCCAATCTCCATAAGTACCCGGAATTCCATCATGGATTAGGGTATTCAAGCTTGGAGGCCGTCTATAATTAAATTGGGAGAATTTATTTCCACAAATGTCCTCATTTTTAACTGTTCCGGTTGGCCATTCCATTCCTCAAGCATTTGTCGCCATGCGGCCAATCTATCCTCCGAACATCGCGGCTAACATCGCCCGATCCAGAAAGTAATGGCTCATCGCTGTCTGCAGGAAAATTATCATTATATTTAAATATTATTTTTATTAAAAATTACTTTAAATAATTGAAATTATTTTATAATTATTTCTGAAGGAAACATTTAAAAAAATTATTAAAATATTTAATAAAGTTTAATTTATAAACAAAAACTAAAATTTAATTCTAATTAAATCATTTTTTAATTAATTTAAAAATAATTTGAACAATATTTTTAAAAATTTAAATAATTTATCCTCTATTTTATGTACCCGATTCATCATCATCCGCTGGATGGATTAATTGTGTTGGCATTTGGCGACTCGGCGATTTGTTGTCCTTCCCTCCGGCCAATGCCATTGCTTGTCTTTCACGCTCGGTGGCAGATTCAAAACGAACAACTTTTCTAATGCTTAAAAATGATAGAATTAAATTTGAATTATAAATTTTATTTTTATTTATTTTTAATTTTATTTACAATTTATTTTTAAGTTTTAAAATTTAAATAAATATTAAATTAATCCCTTTTCCAAATATCAAATTCAAATAATATTTGCCCCAAAATTAATCCCATTGCCCATGCCCACCCTTTGTCTGTTGAATCTGAATTGCAAATTATTCCCGAATCGGCGGATGAGGTCGACGCTTGTTCGTCCATCTGTCAATTAAATGAAAATAATAAATTTATTTCAGTAATATTTTACAATCTTAAAAATATATTTAGCTCTTAAACAACTATAATTCCGAACATTTCTAATGATTTTTTGGTGGAAGAAAATGCGATGACTCATTTTCGCCGGTGACATTTTTATATCCGATCACAGCCAAAAATCCATTCGCAAATTATTTTTGTACCGAGGCGACGGTGAGAGCTGGGAGATATGGAAAGGAAATGATGTATTTGCCAAAAAAATTGTTTGCAATTTTGTGAAAGATTTTTGCGTTGGAAAACATGGTTTAAGCTTAATACCCTCGCAGCATATTGTGCGGAAAATTTGGTGTCAAAATGTTGGGGATTATATTTATGGGGCGCAAAATTTGAAAGGGTCCATAAAAGAGAGAAAATATATTTTTTTAGTCTCGATCGTTGAACAAAAACCAATGAATCAATGGATTTATTTTTGAATTAGAGATGAATATAAAGCTTATAAAAGGCTAATTTATCATTAAAAATATGTCAAGTGGCTTAATGAATTAAGAAGACACAAATTTGATGTGGAATTTATTTATTTTATTATCGATTTGATTAATTGTTAAAATAGGTGGGAATAAAGCAGTGGAATTATTCTAAGACAGGCGATTTATTCTAAGTAAACAGGCGGAATTATTCTAAGTAAACAGGCGGAATTATTCTAAGTAAACAGGCGGATTTATTCTAAGTTAACCAGGCGGAATTATTCTAAGTTAACCAGGCGGAATTATTCTAAGTTAAACAGGCGGAATTATTCTAAGTTAAACAGGCGGAATTATTCTAAGTTAAACAGGCGGAATTATTCTAAGTAAACAGGCGGAATTATTCTAAGTTAACAGGCGGAATTATTCTAAGTTAAACAGGCGGAATTAAAACAGGCGGAATTATTTAGTTTTAGAACAGAAGATATTAAACTAAAATGAGCGTAATTTTATTATAGGCGAGAAAATAATTTAATAAAGAAGACTTGCAATCAAATTTATTTAGTAATCTAATAAATTAGTCGAATCGGAATTATTTAATCTAACCTCATCAGGCGAAATTATTTTATCGAATTTGATTTTTGTGCTTGACTATTATCATTTAGGCCAAATTTTGAGGCCTAAAGCCACGCATTATAGGCAAATATCCGCAAACAATTGTTTGACTATTTGCTAATGAATTGGACCCCGGGGAATTGGGATGGAAATTAAAACAACATTAAAATGTGGAAGGAAAATTTCTCGGGAGAAATAAAAGGCAAAGGGCATGGAGGCGCCGCACACAAAGTAGTGGGGAAAATGAGAGAGGGGAATGTTGGAAGAATAGATGTGCGATGCGATGATGGCTGCTTAAAGGGAAAATAGACGGCGGCGGAAGGGGGAACAACGCCTTGGGGGTCGATTCGTCGATTCCCCTCATTATAGAGGGTTTACACAGCTGTCTGCCTCTCTTCCTCCAATTTTCCACCCAAAAGCCCGCATTATTCTCGTTTTATTCTGCCTCTCTCATTTTTCCATATATTTCTACCAAAATCAATCGTTCCGTTTTTTATGGCGCTGGAAGGAGCGAAAATCCTTGGAGCGTTTTTGGAGGCAAATTGTCGAGGAAAATGATGGGAAAAATTGTGGAACGTGATGGGCGAATAAATAAAAGAAAAATGGGAATTTGGGGGAAGAGCACAAAAGGGGCATTAAATCAAGGTTATATTTGTCAAAAAATAGGATTCCAAAAAACAAACACTTTTTGAATGGGAAAATTTTTGGTGGCCTTGATCAATGGTGCAAAAATCATTCAATTGAAATTTGAAGGATTTTTGGTAGAAGTAAAAAATGAAAACAATAAATAAAGGGGATAGGGAATTGAATGATCGAAAAAGTGAAAAGAAACATTTAAAAATTAAATAATTATATGCAAAATAATGGTACTTGTTAATTATCCAGGGGCAGAATTTTTTAAATTAAGGGTCCCTTAATGAGTGATTAAAATTAGGGTTACGGATATATGTAAGATGATATCCTATCCCCTAAAGACCCTAAAGACCCTAACCCTAAACCGGATGACCCATTGGGGTCACCGTAACCTTTACCCGAGTAGACCTAAAAAAATCTGCTCCGGGATAATTAACAAGTACTAATATTTTCTATTTTGATAGGTTGAAATGAAAATAATAAAATAGGGAATTGAAAAATCGTGAAAAGGATATGAAAACATTTATGAAAAAAAAATTAAAATTAAATAATTTTATGCAAAAAAAATAATAAATTATTTCCAACCTTGCAACAACAGCAATTAATTGATCCCATTAAAATTATAAATATTTTTAATTGATAAGAAAATAAGTAATTATGGAATGATTGACTGAGGTGAGAAGAATTGAGAATTGAAAAGTTTTTGGTTGGAATTTTGTGGAAGTTAATTGCAAAGGAAAAATATTGAATATGTTTTGCCCCCTTTGGGCGATTTGGCCCATTCTCCCAAAAATTATTCGTACATCTGGCATAATGGGCGGGTTGGATGGATGGACGCGCAAAATTCGTAGGACATACGAGTCTACTAGGGTCTAGGCATTTGCTGCATTTGAATTAATGTTGAATTGAATACAAATGTGGAAATATGATTCATAAAATAATTTAATAAGGAAGAAAGAGCAGTCAAATAAGCCGAATAATAGAAATAATATTAATTGACGGAAGAGAATGGACAATAAATGATAATTATGTCCAGTAAGTAGGGAATTATGGTCAATAATCATTGATGTTGATTGTAATGGAAAGAATTCAATTTTTGGCTAAATATTACAAAATTATTAATAAGCTTAATTAATTCCAGCATGCGAATTGGATTAGGCATTTTATCGCGTAACGGCCCAATTTTAAATTTTAAAAATTTTTAAATCTAATATTGTCCAAAAATATTAATTTAATATCAAAAAAATTAATTTACCATTTTTTGTACAATTAGGGAATATGTTTCAGACATGGCTTTTCGATGGGGAGACCAAAATCTTTAAAAATTAATTGTCAAAATTTATTTGGAATAAATGACTTAAAAAATATTAAAAATAATATTTGCCCAATTTTTTCAATTACCTTTCAAATTGTTGGAATATCCGTGCTTTGCACTCCAAATTGAATCGAATTGACTCATTCAAACCCTCCAAAATGACGTCCACCGCCACGGTCATAAAAACTCGTGTATCTATTCAAATCAAAATTTTTAAATAAAAATTAATCAAATTTTTAATTTACTTTCAATCAATTTTTAAATTTTTTTGTTAAATTTTTTTATAATATCGGGGAGAGAATTGGCAACATTTTTTAATTTTATTGTTTCAGAAAAAGAATAATTAAAAGAAAAATACAAAGATTATTTTATGGGTTTGAAAAAATAATTAAATTTTATGTGACGAAAAATAAAAAAAAGAAAATATTTATTAATTTGCATTTATATTCTTTTTCAAAAATTTAAAAAATATAGTTATCGATTACAGAAATTTGGTAATAGAGGAAATTTTAAAAATTAAATTAATTTTTATTTAATTTTTAAAGCCCTTTTTGTACCTCTTGGTGTCTCGGTGTTGAGGACTTCAAAATTTTGATCTGATGGATTCCATTTTGCCACCACCACAAACATTTCTGGATTATTTAGGCTTTCGGCTGCACTTTCCATTTCGAGTAAATGCCTACAAAAATTTGAAAGTTAAATAAATTATTCAAATATTATTTATTTTAAAATTAAAAATTATTAAATAGAAATTTGCGAACATATCAGATTGGCGTAAATTTCGGCCAGCAGCCAATAAAAGGCCAAAACAATTTTTGACATGTAAATGCCTTGGACCCGCCTTTTGCCTGACCATCACAACCACACGTTTTTCTCGGTCTCGTCGCATCTAAAAATCATTTTAAAATTTATAAATTTTTAGCAAATTTTTCATTAAACATAATTGCCTTATATTTAGATTGAAAAAAAAAATTTAAATTATTTTAAAATCATCATGCTGAATGGATATCTGTGAGATTATAGAATTTTGCTATATGATATGGCTAAAGGCAATAAAATTTATTTTTCTCATATTTTTGGTATCATAAATTTTTGAGTAATTATTGAATTTAATTTTTATGCCCATTCAAATAATCAATGAATTTTAAATTAATTTTTTTCCTAATTTTCAAAGATTTAATTATATTATTTTATGCATCTCAAATCAAAAAAAAAAAAAATATTTCGATTTAAATTCCCATCCGTTTATTATTTATAATCTCACTTTAAAGCAATTCCTTTCCAATGGGCAAAGGGCAAATCCCTTTTCATCAGCCGTTGTATTCGAATTCCCATCCTTTTCCTTGATCTCCAAATTGGCTTCAAATTCGAAGATTTCCTCTTGGCCAACAATTTGGCCCGATTCTGATGGAATCGAATTTGATGAGGAGGGACCAAAAAATTGTTGCTCAAATGTCTTAAATGAAAAAAAATTAAAAAATATAAAATTTATAAATTTGATTAAATTAAAATTTATTTTTAAATTAATTTTTAAAATAAATTTTAATAAATTTTTAAATTAATTGAAATTATAAAATTATATTTTAAAATAAAAAATAAATTTTTTACACTGGAGGAAGTACTCGCCCTCCTCTCATTAGCTCCATTTTGACCCATTGAATTTTTGCGATTTTTGTTG
The DNA here is from genome assembly GCA_030063045.1 of Pratylenchus scribneri. Taxonomy (NCBI): domain Eukaryota; kingdom Metazoa; phylum Nematoda; class Chromadorea; order Rhabditida; family Pratylenchidae; genus Pratylenchus; species Pratylenchus scribneri. Next base: position 334,650 of record JAQSEB010000065.1, read on the forward strand.
AGTTGTTTGCCAGCCTCCTTTTCCCTTTGTTGCTGTTGTTGGGCGGCACGAAATGCTTGGGCAAAACAAAATAGGGCCTGGGCAGCCTGACAATGGAATTTTATTAATATAAACATTTTTAAAATAATTTGAGTGAATTAATTATTATTTTTTGTCCAGACTTGTTCTGGCATTTGGCATCGAAAAACGTGGCATTGGTGTTGCTGGGATGTACCACCACTTTTGCCCAATTGGGTAAATGAAAGGGCGAAGCAGCCTCTGAACAAATAATTAAATAGGGAGTTTTATTAATTTTTATGAAATATTATTTAAATATCTTTTTTATATATTTTGCATATCTTCAATGAATGATTAAAAAATGAGAAAAATTTCAAACCCATAGATTTTTTTGAATTATTTCTATTTATATTCAACATTTTTAGAAATTTAATCAAATCTCATTCTATTTAACAAATTTAAAAATTTATCTAAAAACTCTCAAAATTAAAAAAATATGAAAATAATTTGGTGATGAATATTCATATTATAAAAATTTTCTTATTCAAAATCCTTTTTTTGAATTTGTAAAATTTTAATTATCAAAGAATAATAAAAAATTTAGAAAAAATTTCAAACCCATAAAATTTTCCATAATTTATTTCTATTTATAATCAACATTTTTAAATGAAATTAAAATCATTTAATTTTATATTCACAAATTTATTTTAAAAAGAAAAAATTTTTTAACAAACTCATAAAATTTTTAAATTAATTTTATTTTAATTCAGCTTTTTTTCTCGATTTAAAAAAAATTCCTTCAAATTTGCGACATATTAAAATACAAAATAAATAATTTATATATTTTGAAAATCTTCAGTGAATGTTAAAAATTGAGAAAAAATTTCAAACCTATAAAATTTTTTAAAATTTATTTCTATTTATATTCAACATTTTTAGGTGCTTTTTAAATCAAATCTCTATCGAAATTTTTACAAATTTTAAAAAATTTAATTCTATGAAAAATTCTCAAAAAATGAAATTGGACTTGTTTGCTAAACTCATAAAATTCTTCAAATTAATTTTAATTTAATTCAACTTTTTTGTAAATTTAAAAACAAATTCATTAACATATTGAAAATACAACAAAAAAAATAAATAAATAAGATTTATTTTGCAGATCTTCAACGAATAATTCAACATATAAGTAAAAAAATAAGAAATAATTCTAAGTTCAAACCCATAAAATTTTCTAGAATTTATTTCTATTTATATTCAATATTTTTATGTGATATTTAAATCGAATCTTCATCGAAACTTCTACATTTTAAAAATTAAATTCAATAAAAAAATTAAATTGAAAAATTCAAAAAAAAATGAGAAAAATTGGAATATTTTTTGCCAATTTTAATATTTTTCAAATTTTCAACATATTAAATCCAAAAAAAAATAATAATTTTGAACCTTTCTGGTGAATTTGGCTTTCCCCTGGCACAAAACCGGATTCGATTAATTGGAAATGAGCAAATTTCAGCAGCAGACGTCGCCGATGATGGGCTTTGGCCATTTGAAGGAGTTGATGAAGGCGAGGAGCTTTCCAAAAGACTAAAAATTTAAATATTAATTTTTGGGTAAAATGGATGGAAAATGTATTTAGTAATATTATTTAAAAATTTTTATAAATTTTAAAATTCCAAAAGAATATATTGCACCGAACAATTCCCGTGGCATATCCTGGGACAAGCAGATTGACTGGCAGAGCTTGATGTGCCTTTTCGGCATTCATTGCAGCCACAATTCCCAGCATTTCATCTGCAATTTTTATAAAAGAATATTTTTACTAATAAATACTATTATTTTTTAGATTTTTGGAATAGTAATAATTAGTTAAATGATTAAAAATATTTAAATAAATTTTCATTTTTTATTTTTAATTTGCCATTTTTATTTTATAATAAGCAAAAATTTTCATGGTCATCAATTTCCAAATCCAGAAATTTTAAAAATGATCCGTAAATTTCAAAAAAAATTTAATTCATAATTCCAAAATTGATGAGCTTGCTCCAGGCCCGTATCAGGGTGGGAGCCATGGACCCCTCCTTTGGGAAAAATGGCCCCAAAAAAAAGGGAAAAATTTTTTCATTGCGGAGACATTTTTGGTTAAATTTTCTCAGTGTGGGACCATTTTCGATTAAATTTTCTTCCTGTGGAGAAAAATTTTCCTTTTTTCTCCTTCTAACGGAAAAATTTTCAAATTGGACCCCCTTTGGACCCCTCCTTGGAAAATTTCTGGATACGGGCTTGGCTTGCTCACTTTCACTGGTCGGATCCTCCATTTTTGAGCAACCCAAATAGGCGAGACCATCCAATCGAGTAATTGATTTTGATGATGCCGTTGGCAATGTTGAGGAACATTTTTGATGACCTTTGGCTGCCATCATTTTCTCGTTCAAATGTTCTTCGCTTTGACTCAATTCTGGTGGCCTTCTCCATTGTCTATTTTGCCCCAAGCAATTGTTTACTGTAATTTAAATAAATAATTTTTTTCAAATATTTTTTAATGCAATTTTTTCATAAAATTCCACTAATTATTTAATTAATTCATTAATAAAAATATTTTTAAAATAAATTTATGGTCCAATTTTTGGTTTATAGATTATAGCTCATCAGCGAGGCAACAATAACCAATTTTGGAAAGCGATAAGGCGGATATACCATTGGAAAGTTTTAAGTTTCATCAACAATTTGAGCTGTTAAATTTTTTGAAATTTGGTTTTAAAAAATTTACATGCCTCTTTGGATATAATGAACCCGAATTTTTTGATTGAGTCAAGAAATTCATTTTAATTTAGAAATTTTTCTAATTTTTCAAAAACTTACATAGAAAGCAAATTTTTAGAGAATTTTTAGGGCTTAAAATGGTAGATCGCCTTCCAAAATTGTTTGATTGCTTTCCTTTTTCCTTGATAAAGATATGGCCAAGAAAAATTTTTCGCTTTTTTAATGGTGGCCTCTCAAAATAAGGTTAAAAATCGAGAAAAGGATTTTTAATTCAGTTTTAATTTTATTGAATTTTAATTTTAAAATATTTTAAAATTTGCCAATTTCATCTGCTTCTTCTGCTGGTCCCTTCCCCTCGCCCGACGTCATTATTGATTGAAATGAACGTCGATGATGTTGCCCTTCGGCGGTGGAGGCTCCCAAAAAGGACGATGAGGAAATTGCCGACTGCTGGCCAATTGGAGAGGAATCTCGCCGTTTTGGCCCAATTGGCTGTTGCCCTGATGGGCCGGACATTTTTGCTAAAATGGCATCGGAAATTAATTTTCTTAGACTATTTTTAGAGGAGAAGGAGGCGGAGTATAAATTGAATTTTTACAAATTCTCTGGTAATTAGGGAATTATTTTCCAATCCAAAATAAAACCGAAAAAGTTTTCGTGGATTTATATTTATTAGATGATCCTTTGATTTTCGAATTCGGCCGAAAAATAAATGGCTAAAAATATCGATATAGATTGAATGATTATTTTTTAATTCAATTTTAATGGAAAATAAAAAATATTGAAGGGAAAGAACATCACATCTAAATACACTCAAATAATGGAATTTGGGAATTGAGGAAAAAAGAATTTTGGTGAATAATATAAAAAAAGAGTAGGACAGACACAAAATTGTGCCGTGGATTGTGGGTGGCCTCTGGCCAAATTGGTCGAGGAAAGAGGGAAAGGACCGTCGGCCAATTTAGTTTTTTCGGCACTTTTTTTACGTTTTATTTCCCAAAAGTATGTAAAAAATGTATTTTTATAAGCAATTTTGTCACATTTATTGGACAAAAATAGCCGCCAATTTACATTTGTAAACAACATTTTTGGAAGCAAATATAGAAAAGGGCAGAAATAAACCGAGACTCCCGCCGACGAAGGGGGAATTCGGGCAAAATTGATTGATTTTCTCATATTTCTCTATGTGGGAATTATATATTTTCGGCGGAGGGAACAAGAACAAGTATAGGAGAGGAGAGAGGATTATTTGCTTGGGGCGAAGAATCGAGGCGAACGCGACCGTCGGTCGTCCATGGAAAGAAAGACGGGGGGAAATTTATTGCATTTGTGCGCGACCGCGAGACAAGCGAAGGCGCCGCACACAAATTGGGGGAAATCGGCAAAAGAGTTGAGGGAAAGAGAATTATGCTTGAGGCAAAATTCGTGATATTAAAATTTTTAGAGGGCTAATTAACATTTTTTAATGAGCCAAAAATGGTCAAAAACCGTAAATTTTTGGGCAGAAATTGAAAATAATTTATTAAAAATATTTTTCCCAATTAAAATGGCCTTATAAAAAAAGCCTTTAGGGCATTTTCTCTTTCCCTTTACCTTAAAAAATCTTTTAAAAAAAAAAGCATTAAATCCGCGCCAATGAGCCTATTGGCCATATGGCCAAACTTTTATGGCCAAATTCATTCAAGGAGAAATTCAAGGAAAAATAGCACGCTAAAAAGGTAGAATATAATTCTTTCATTCATTACCCAATGATGAGAGAAATTTGCGGGGTCGAGGGACTCGAGAATGGCTGAGGAAGGAGAGCGCAGAAGCCATCAAAAATTTGGGTTGGAAATTGGAATGGACAGCGCAGCTAGAGAGAGGCAAAGGGAAGGCCGCACGCGGCGCAAATGGGGAAAAGCCGAGGCAACAAGCACACCGAAAAGGGGGGATGTCGATTTTCTTGTTTTGTTGAGAAATGGGAAAAGAAAGAGGAAAATGGGCACAAAGATGCCGAAAGGGACATGGAAAAAGGGAGGAAAATTTAAAAAATACTTTTAAACGGTGCGATGGAATTTTGTGCCCTGTGGGCTTATTGGACCAAATATTTTTTGAAATTAAACTCAAAAATAATTATTATTTTTGGGAAGAAACACTGTCAATGCCAATAATGCCTTAGAGCCTTTCCTATTTATCCTACTGTACCACCACTGTATTTACCAAATCACCCCGACACCCTATAAATTAAATATTACCCCAATCTACCTTTAAAACCCACAATTTTCCCACCAAAATATTCATTTGTGAGTAAGTTCTGTTATTTGATTTTCCCTTACAATAAATAATCTTTCACTTCATATCCCTAACCCGTTTTTTGGGCGACTAGGGGGGCTTATTAGGCTTATTAGGGAGGGGTTAGGCCCCGGCGAGGCCCGAGAGCCAAGCCTAGGCCCACTCTCAACCCAAACAACTTTAGCCCTAAATTTGGACTAATAAACATAAAAACTTTCCACAATTGTACAAAAAATCAGAAATCAGAATTCTTTCCGGAATGAAATACAATATAAAATCGGAATATATTGTTTCTAAATTTGCCTAAAGCAAATTATTTACCTCCTTCGAAATGCCCTCTCTTCAGCATCGTCAATGATGCCATCATTCGTCGTTGTTTTTCCTGCCTTTTTGAATGCTTTTGTTGTTGTTGATTTTCACAATGATTCATCATTCGGCGTCGATGTTGCCAATTTATTGTTTTTTGGCCTTCAAATAATCCAATTTTTCCTCCAAATTTTTCTTTTTCAATAAATAAATTTGTATTGTTTTGAACAATTTTTGCTGATGAATTTTTCCCTTTTTTACCACCATCAATCAACTTTTTGTGCAAATCATAAATTTTCTCACTTTTTCGACGATGTTTTATTCGATTTGCATTCATTTTTCCATTGTTGTCTTTTTGATCTAAAATGTTAAAATAATTAAAATATCTTTTTTTCAATTTAATGAATCATAAACATATTAAATATGTAAAGAACCGTATCTTTCCTATTAGAAGCCCAAGTTTAATTTAATTTGAGAATTAGATTTAAAATAGAATTTTATAAAATAAATATGTTGAAATTTTATTTGCAAAAATTGAAAATGAGTGCGAATATTTTACTAAAATCAGTATTTTTTACTGTTGGAATTAAAGCATAGGCCTACCTTTCTCCATCTCTGTTTTTTGCCTTAAATTTCGGCCATTTTCCGTTTCTATTTCATTGTTACTGCTCCAACTTTTCTGTTGCATTTTCCAATCCCCATCACTGTCAAATGAAGAATCCGAAGAGGATTCAGAAGAGCCCAAACTTGTCGTTGATGAATTTAATGAATAAGCAGAGTAGCTGGAAGAAGAAGAATATGAAGAATTCGAAGATAAACTGGAAGAACGACACAGCAAAGAGGACAGTGGCGGAGAAGAGGAATCGGCACTCAAATTTTGTCGCACATTTTGACGGCGAAGGCATCGAAATGGAGGAAACGATGCTGGAGACGGTGTGTTTGATAAAAATATTGGAGATGCAAATGAGAGAGGAAAATCTTCCGGAAAATTGTAATCATCTGGGTTTAATTGGAAGGAATCAGCAAATTCCATTCAATAACTGAAATTATAATTAAAAAATAAACATGATATTTTTTCGGAGAAAAGTAGCGGAATAAATTAAGGATAAAAAAAGTTCGCCACACACACAAAAATCGAATAAATAATATAAATATTTGAATTTTAATTTGCTTATTTGAGGCTTATTTACTGGCCAAATTTCAATGATTTTAATAATTGATAAAAAGATTTTTCATAATTTTGTGGGAGTTTTTGTTTTATGAATTGAGTAAAAATGCAATAAAATTGAGGATAAATTAATTAAAATCCTCTAATTAAACAGTCCAAAGTATCATCGGTTGGGTTTTTTAAAACGACGTCTATAATAAAATGCTGAACAAATTGATGAGCTTAAATTTGACGAAAAAATTGAATGACTGGATTCATTGCATTTGAAAAAATATTTTTGTATTTGTTTAAAGCCTAAAATGATTCAATCAAAATTAAGAAATTAAAATTTTATTTTTTATTTTTAAATGTAGAAATTCCCGAAATAAAAGGAAAATACTTTTCCTTAGTTTCACGGCTTTTATGCCCAACAACGGTTCATTTTATGACACTAACCTTTTAAAGAAATGAATGAGTAATTAAAAGGGACACGATTTTATCAGTTAATTTGGGAAAAAAAAGTGGCAAAATCAAGGAAGGTACCAAAAAGACTGCTCGCCCTCCTTTTTGGCTTCAAATGAAGGAGGGAATAATGGTTCTTTCCTTTAGAGTTCACGTCGTGTTGGATGGGCCCTTGGCCAAAGGAGGAAAAGAATATGGGAATAAAAAGGAAAAAAGAAAAGTAGATATAGTAGAGGCAGTCAAGAGTCAGGCAAGAAAAAGTGCACATTTATTAATTTAATGGAATTTCTCTCTTCTGTGAACATGGAAATGGGAAATAAATAAATTGCCTCACAATTAAAAAGACAGAATTATTTAGTGCAAAACACGAGGAATTAAAACAGGCGGAATTATTCTAATAAGTTGACCAGGCGGAATTATTCTAACTAAACAGGCGGAATTATTCTAAGTTGGTCAGGCGGAATTATTCTAAGTTGACCAGGCGGAATTATTCTAACTAAACAGGCGGAATTATTCTAACTAAACAGGCGGAATTATTCTAACTAAACAGGCGGAATTATTCTAAGTTGACCAGGCGGAATTATTCTAACTAAACAGGCGGAATTATTCTAAGTTGACCAGGCGTAATTATTCTAACTAAACAGGCGGAATTATTCTAACTAAACAGGCGGAATTATTCTAATCTAACTAAACAGGCGGAATTATTCTAACTAAACAGGCGGAATTATTCTAACTAAACAGGCGGAATTATTCTAACTAAACAGGCGGAATTATTCTAACTAAACAGGCGGAATTATTCTAACTAAACAGGCGGAATTATTCTAACTAAACAGGCGGAATTATTCTAACTAAACAGGCGGAATTATTCTAACTAAACAGGCGGAATTATTCTAAGTTGACTAGGCGGAACTATTTAATATAAATCAAATGATCATATATTCTTACCCAATTCCATTCTATTTAAATTCCGGATTTTGTATGCAATAAATCAACATTTTTTAATGAATCAACAACATTTTAATTTTATTCTATTACAACAATCGAATAAAATTATGGAAGTATGAACTGGACCTGATGCTAATATAAGTGAATTTGGGAAACAAAATTACATTAAATAAATTGTATAAAGCTAAAGTTGGGAGAATTCTGCATTCAATGGAAAAATATCGATTTATGAAGTAGAAAACAATTTAAATTATTCAAATTTAATAAATTAGCCAAGAATTGGAGTATTATTCTTATGAAAAAATTATTGAAAATTTATCAAAATAATTAAAATGAAATAAAAAAATATAACAAAAAAATCATTTGGCCTATTAAAATGGGAAAAAACAATTTTGCTAATCCAAATCAACCATTATTCTCTTCTTCCTCTCCATCATAATATTCCCGGAGTATTTCCATCCTCGGGAACCATGTTTCCTGCTGCCATTGGGCCAATTGGACACGGGCCATTTGAAAATGAAGAATTGCGCGCAACAAATGCCGGAGGCAAAATTCGGGCCAAAGTACGTTGGGTTCAAAGTGCAAATAGGTGGAATTGCGAATCTTTAAAAATTGGAAATTATTGAAATTTTTGAGAAATTAGTTTTTTTTTTAATTTTTACCTTAATTTTAGTAATTTTAAATATATGTATTTAAAATTTTTTTCAGTAATTTTTTTCGAAATTTTAAAAAATAAAAATATCAAAGGAGTAAAATTTACCTGGAAAAGCATAAAATCGCTGAGCCTCATTTCGCTGGTCCTCACGAACATGTCCAATGGGAGGCTGTCCCGTGTGTCCAAATGTGCGTTGATCAATTGGCGATCAATTTCACTATAAAAATTAATTAAATTAAAAAATAAAAATTTAATTTATTAGATCTTCCAATTTTCCCCTTTAACTTACTCCTCTTGAATTTGTCCACTCTGAACTTTTTGTCGAATTTCCTCGAATGCCCGTGTAATTTCATCGGTCGATGTGTAGGCCAAACAAATGTTCAACGAAGTGCTGGAATTTAATAATAATATTATATTTTTTATTTGGTCAAAATATTATTTTCAATTTAAAAATATCGAAAATTTATAAAAAAAAGATTTTGTTTTGGATTTAATCAAATTAAATTTTTGGATTCACCTGCATTCTTTGCCTTCAGCCAATGCCTCAATTTGGCCAATTAATTGTTGAATTTGTGGTGGAAGCAATTTTCGATTACCAAAAAATCGAATGCGCAATTTTCGTTCGGCCAATTGATCCCTAAAAAATTTTAATGGAAATTAAATTTAAAAATTTTTATATAATTTTTTTTATTAATTTCTCGAATATTAAAATAAATGGATTATTTTTAAATCCCAGAAGAATTTTAATGAAAAATCCAGAACAATTTAACCCGAAAATTGCTTTTAAATTAAAAATTGAAAATATTTTCAAAAATGATTCATTTTAATTAATTAATATTTAATTAAATTTTTAAAATTTTTTAAATATTTTTAAATTTGGTTATTTTTTAAATATTTATTTAAATTCCCAATTATTTTTTGGCTTACCTGCTCTCCAACAATTGTTTGAATTTTTGTTCAGCCAATTCCATCAATCCCTGCACCTCCTCCTCCGGTCGTTTGAAATTTTCAATGCTGAATGCGTACACCGTGATTTCGGACAATTCAAACCAATCACACCAATCGAGGACCTTCAAACAGAAATTGGAAATTTATTATTCAAATTGCGAAATTTTTTAATTTTTATTTCTCATTTAAAAATTAAATTTTCTTATTAAAATCTCAAAAATTTTTAAAAAGAAAATAGTTTTAATTATTAAGACTCGGATTTCTAGGTTTTGACTTATTTCGACACTTTTTTCGGAGAAAGTTTCATTAGAAAAATGGAAATAAAAACCAATGATAACCGCTTTTGAGCTTTCCGAAATTATATTGCTGAACTTCACAGAAAATCAATGAACACCTATTTTAAGTTTTTTTTGTGGAGGTCTAAAAATCTTGGCCTTATCAATTAATTATTTAATAAAATAATTGCCTTAAATATGCAAGTTTTTTTTGTCATAAATGGTGTTATCGATTCAATTAGTTGTTAATTTTTATTACTTCCTCATTTAATTTTAAACCTTGGTTAACTGCTCAAAACCGCGCTGATGGCCGTCAAGAACCGATTTGCACTGGTTGGACTGTCGCGCAAAACGCCGATTCCCATCCATCACAAAGGCAATGTGCCGTGGCATTGGACCAAGCTTAAAAATTTTAAGTGTTTTTTAATAATTCAAAATTACCAATTTTATTTTAAAATTTAAATCAATTTTAAGAGGGAATTTCTCGTTATTTGAGAAGAGATATATAATTTTCGATGTTTTTTTTGCCTTATTAACTTCCGAATCAACTTTGTTTTTCGTTAATTAAATTTCCCAAAATTGGTCTTTTGTAAATGTTCATTACAAAACAATCCAGTCCTTTTCTTAAATTCTTGTTCAAAATGTTTATAATTTTAAGGTATAATTAAAATAATTTTAAAACCTTGAGTATCCAAACGACCAGCCAAGCCCACCAGGGTTTTTGTTGTCTCAAAAACCAACCGCCCGTTCCATTCCCTTCTTCGCTCTCTTTCGATGTGATTTTTTCATGCGGCCTAAAAAATCTTCATAAAATTCATTCAAATCACTCAAAAACCACCCCAAAGCGGCGCCGTTTATAATAATTACTCATCAAGAACTGTACCAATTTTAATGAATTTAGTATCAAATTAAAGAGCAGACTTTAGGCTATCAAATGATATTAATTTTATTTAAATAGATTAAGAATTGATGCAAGTTATGTCCAAAAACTAATGAAAAATTTGTAATCCAGAAGTAAAGCGAATTTCAAAAGGTTTTTGTGAACAATTCTATCAATTATGAATTAATTTAAATAAAATTAATATCATTTTTAATAGCCAAAAGTCTGCTCTTTAATTTGATGCCGAAATCATCCAAATAAGTTCAGACCTTGATGAGTTATTATTAAAACGGCGCCAAAATGAACCCTCGAAAACCTTTTCTCCAGCCCATTTTGTGCATGGCCATTTTCGTGATTGGCCATGGCCGTTTTCCGATGAATTATGCTGCCATTTTGATGCATTTTCAGTGGAGATTTTTTCTTTTTCATCGCTGTATTTTCATTTGATGTAGAATTTGTGGAATAAAATGAATTGAAAAAACTGGTGAATGAGGAGAAAAAGGCCATTTCCAAAAAAAACAATTTCTAGACTAGTCGATTTACATATAATTAAATTTAAAAATATTTTGTAAATTAAATATTAAATAAATTATATTGATTAATTCACATATTTATTTTAAAATTATTCATTCAAATAAATTTTATTTCAAAAAAAAGAACAAAACAATTTATAATTAGGAAATTCATATTATAATTGGCAAACAGTAATCAAATATTTATTGAATTTCTTCCGTTGCAACATCCACTTTCTCCGGGGGAGCGTAAGGGCCAAGGGCGGCATATTCCCGAAGTTTTTCCATGGTTTCGGCATCAATTTGTTTGGAAGAGGATTCCACCAATTTGCACACAAAATCATGTTTCAGTTGAAGGCCAACTACTGAGAATGGCCGCTCACGGTTGAGGATGTAATCGATGAACCTATTTTTGAGGGAATTTTTATTAAAATTTATAATGAAAATTTGGAATTTAGCAATTTTTTTATTTAAAAATTTTATTTTTTGTGTAGAAATGTACTTTAGAAGATATAAAAATTGATAAACGTGGGTAAACATTTCCGAAAAAAATAGCTTCCTATGAACGGATTCGAACCCGAGACCTAAATTTTGTAATAAAAGTCCTCTACTTTTGGGTCAAAAATTCGAAATTTTATTCATAACTTAATCCAACACATATAGATGAGCTTAAAGCACGAATTGGATTTTGCATAAAAGTAAAAAATTATGGCGGCGATTTTTAGTTTGGCAAGTAAGGCTTAGCTTTAGGATTAAGACTCAGTTTTGGCTTTTTCAATGGTATAATTTTAATTTTTGAATTTATGGAAAAACCAATAGCAGATTCATACTCAGCTCAGCTCGCCGAGATGCGTTGATTGATATATTTTTGATGATTTTAAAATTTTTTAAATTTTGAAAAAAATTTTTAATTGACAATAAAAAAAATTCAAAATTTTAGTGGATTTTGCATAAATTCCAAAAACTCGAAAAAAAGCAAACCCGTCAATTTGCAGAAATTTGGCCGGTCCCCATTCATGTTTGGTCAAGGCGAGCAAAACATGCAAAGCGGCAATTTGCACAGCGTCAAATGGCATTTTCAAGCATTGGAAGAGAAGTTGGGGGAATGGGCCACCCAGCTCGTTGAACCAGTTTTGGAGAATTGTGGACGATTCCAATTGGGCATTTTTTGGGTCGAATGAATTGAAAATTGTGTAAATTGCGTCCAAATAGGAAGCCTTCAACTCCGGCATTCCACCACCAGTGGCCACCGCCGCACCCAAATGGTTCATCGCCTTGGCCATATTGTGTGGACCTGAAGATTTTTTAATCAATATTTATCGATTCAAGTTTTTGAATAAACAAAACTCAAGGTTTTTCGGAGCATTACATAACCAAAAAAATTTTTTTTGAACCACTACTTGAATAGCTAAAACTCAAGGTTTTTGGACCATTACTTGAGTAACCAAAACTCAAGGTTTTTGGCCATTGCTTTAATAACCAAAACTCAAGGTTTTTTGGACCATTACTAGAATAACCTAAACTCAAGGTTTTTTGGACCAATTAATTATATAACTTAAGAACTCAAAGTTTTCGGACCATTATTTAAATAACCAAAACTCAAGGTTTTTTGGACCATTGCTTTAATGGCTATAACTCAAGGTTTTTTGGTCATTGCTTTCATAGCTGTAACTCAAGGTTTTTTGGAATATTTTTCGCTCTAAATTATCGAAAAACCCCCAGAAGTTGGGGCTGAATGACCCAAAAAACCTTGAGATTTGTCGTCGCTCTACAATCCAATCAAACCAAAAATTTGCAATTTATTAAAATTGCTTACATTGCTGGCTTGAGAGGAATTGTTTAGCCCCGCTGGTCGTTGTGATTATTGCAAATGTCTCGAATGCCAATTTGCGTCGAACCGGATCGAATGCATCGAATCGATTGACCGCATCGAAAACATCGGCAGTGAAAAGTGGAAATTTTGTCAGTGAATTTGGATCTGCCGTGCTCAAATAGCCAAAAAAGCGAATGCATGCTAAAAAATAATTAAAATTAAATTATTAAAAATGAGAAAAAACCAATGTATGGATGGCCAAGGTCCGGATTGGATTTTGTGTATTTGAAAAGTTCATAGATTTTTGTGAGCAATCCTATTTGCTCAAAATATTCAATATTTCGCCGACCGGAAGAGGCAATCTATAAAATTCGCAATTAAATTTTTGTAATTTCTTGTTATCGGGGGGAGGGGGCGGATGAAGAAGATGATGAGTTGTGGATGACGAAGATGAGATATTCATCTTTCTCATCATCATCTTCATCTTCACCATCATCTTCATCCTCGTCAGCATCTTCCTCATTATCATTTCCCTCATCATCATCCTCATCTTCACCATCATTCTTTTCATCATCTTCACCATCATTCTCTTCATCATCTGCATCCTTCTCATCGTCATCTTCTTAATCATCTTTCATTCTGCATTATCATCATCCTCATCTTCTTCTTTGTCTTGCCCCCCCCCCCCCCACGATAATGACTTTATTTCCCCAAAAACTGGAAAGAACCAAAATATTTATTGATTTTCAAACCTCTGCTAAAATTTCCAATGCAGCCGCACATCCGAGAAAATCTTTTGTATCCAATCCATCCGCGACCAATCCATCAATGAGTGGTTCGAGCCGTTGGAATTCATTGAAATTTGGAAGTATCATGGCTGCCCGAGTGAACTTTAAATTTGAAATTGTTGAGAAATTTAATTTTAAATTGATTAAAACCTGATGAATTTTGAATCGATTTTCGGAATTCTCAATGCCCGGAATCAGCTGGGAACGAAGCTGTTCAATGAAATGGGCATCTTTTATTCGGGTACGCAACTCGGTCTCATCCATTTCTTTGTCTGCGTCGATTAAATGCATTTTGGTTGGAGTGGTTTTGGGAATAATTGCTGATATCTTTGAGATTGGTAATTTGCTTAAAACTTGATAAAGTTTATGCTGATTTCTTGGCCTAACTATTAGAACTTTTCTTAGATCGGTTTTTTTGCCTATAGTTTTTGCCCTAAATATACACTGCATAATTCAATTCCATGGTAAAATGACTATTCCCAAAAAAACATTCGAAGGATTTGGAAAAAAATCGATCGAAAATTTGAATAAATGGCTTTAAACCCAAGGAAGAAACTAGACTTAAAATTGGATCATGAATTAATATAAATATCGGAAAAGAAACGCTTGATTATAATACAAAAAAAATAATGGAAAATAATTTTATTCAACTAAAATATCCGATAAGAGAACATATCCCAGTGTCAAATGTTTAATTAAATTGATAAATCAAATAAGGTTCTTCTTCAGCTCAGTATAATTGCGGACAATTGCCTTCATAATTTGATCCAACAATTCCACCTGCTTTCCATCGACCAGCATTTTGTATCCATTGGATTTCATCACCTTTGAAATGAATAATTATTTCATTGTAATAATTTTCACCTCGTCGGCATGATTTGCGATGTAATTGATGGCCTCATCCTTGAGTTTGGCATATTGGCCATAGGCGGCCCAGACCAGAAATTCACAAACAGTCTCACTCTCCAATGAATTGGCTAATTGGCGTTCACAGAGGACCTAAAATGGACAAAAATAAGTAAATATAAATATAAAATAATTGATTTACCTTTAAATCGTCGAGATGATATTCGTCAGCGGCCTTCAACAATTCCTTTGCCATATCTTCCGGGGGTGCTTTGCTGCTATAACTGAAATATTTTTTATAATTAATCAAATAGGTAATAGTGGCGTTTGTTCTCCCGGGGTTTGCGCGTTATGCAAAATTTTTCACTTATGGCATTTTGTCAATTTTGGGTTTAACCGGTTTCGACCACCGATTTCGATTTCCTAAAATTACAATTCTGGGTAATTAAACCTACTGAATTCATTGGAACCGTTTTTATTTCATTTTTCCCTGGTCTAATAGGCGAAAACCGGTAAAATGTCTAAAGTGAAAAATTTTGTGGAATGCGCGCGGCAGCACCGTTCTCCCCACTAACTTCCCCCCCCCCCCCTCATTTTTCAAAATTCAAAAATTTTTTTTTTATTTTTCGCTTAAAACATTATTTATGTGTTTTCGATTATGGGGTTTCCGGATTTGGCATTAATTATTCATTAGCTCTATAAGGCATAATTTTTCATTTTTGAGTTTTATTCGAAATAAATGGTATATCCGTGATCAGCTCATCAAGATGCATTCATAATATGACCCAAAATAACAAATTTCAATTTTTCGAAACCGCCGGTTTGTAAACCGATGGTACTTTCCCATTATCGAGGGGTTCGAGTCATTATCGTGTGGTCTGGGTCAATATCGGGGGTCCGGGTCAATATCGAGGCCCGGTCATTATCGAGGGGAGGATGGTTAAGAAGAAGGAGAAGATGGTGAAGAATGAAGATGATCTAAAAGACGATGAAAAGATGAAGTGATGAAGAAGATAATGAAGAAGATGATGAAGACGACGATGAAGATGGAGAAGAAGATGATGATAAGAATATGATGATGATGATAAAGATGATGAAGAAAATGAAGATAATGATAAGGAATATGATGATGATGATAAAGAAGATCATCATCTTCCTAAATCCTAATCATCCTATATTTATAGATCTTGCCCACCGGGTCCCCCCCCCCCCCCCCCTACATTGACCAGGACCCCCGATAGTGACCCGGACCTCCCGATAATGACCTGGACCCCCCGATAATGGGAAAGTACCAAACCTATAAATGTTCAGCCAATAGAGCTAATGAAAAATTAGCCAAATACGGAATTCCGTCATCGAAAATACCTAAATAATCAAAAAAATTTTTTTAAAAAATGGGGGAGGGAACAAACGATATTATCACGATCAAATGAATTCGCTCACATGAATATAAGCATTTGTCCAAGCACCGGTGATTTGATATCCTTAATTCGGGCAATTCCTTCCTTCGCTTCGAGCATATCGGTTTCGAACATTTTTTGAAAGACTGGTGATCGGCAAGCCAAAACGCCCTTGTGTGCCTTAAATACAACAAGATTAAGTTTATACTCATTTTTGTTACCTTGAATTCAACATCGTCCGAAGCGATGACGGTACAATCCGGGAACAAGCCTTGCTCAAACATTTTTCCCATTTGTTCCGCAAAATTAGCCATTGCAATATTTTGAATATATTATGTTTTATGTACGAAAGAGAAGCTTAAAAATAAAAATGCAATTAATACACTCTGAGGACGGGAAAGCAGTAAAATTAACGTAAACATTTCTTTGGAGTTTAAAACTAAGTTGGGAATTGAAAAAGTTATGGCGCTAGACATTGCAGTTTCTGTTTGTATTTATACGCAATTTTGTTTGAATTTATTGATTTTTAAATTAATGATGATTATGATTATTGATTAGATAAAGAATAAAGATATGATGTTATGAATATTTTTTAGTCGAGTGATGATTGATATGATGATGATGAGATTGATGATTGAAATTTGAAATGGGAAAAGCAATGTACTTACTATTGTTCGTTCATATGTTGTGTCTAACAACTAAACTAAAACAAGATATGTGAATTCAATCGATTATCGATTGATGAATGTAGGGTGTAGGCAAAACAACTACCAGCAGTACCACTACGGTTGAAAAAATATTGATCGATTGATTCTTCCAGAATATTCTAGAAAAACTTATCCTTTATTAGGCGAATAAATTACTGAAAATGGTGAATAGAATGCTGAAAATGGCGTAACATAACGGTTTAGTGGTTTGTCCTAGACCTCCAAACCATAAACCCAATCGATAGATCTCGTCAAAACGCGTCGATTGGTATAATTTGTCATGGTTTGATTAAAAATTAAGGGTATTAACACGGGGATTTCACTATGGGGAGATTTTTTCAAAACCCCTTCATTCTATATCACTTTTTTCCCAATGCCTGCATATTTTCCCCTACTATCTCATCCAAAAAAAAGGTCGATTAGGGTGACCAAGGCTATCTCGGCTCCCAAACTTAAGTTTTTAAATTCCAACTCCAATTTTGTGCTAAAGACTCTACTAGGCTACAAGATAGGCTAAAAATAAATATAAGTTGTCTATATTTTTCGAACACTTTTCTATGGTTGAAAATTAATTAGCAATTTTTTGATTTGGGTAGAGGGTTTGGGAGTCTAGAACAA
Organism: Pratylenchus scribneri; assembly: GCA_030063045.1. Lineage (NCBI taxonomy): Eukaryota > Metazoa > Nematoda > Chromadorea > Rhabditida > Pratylenchidae > Pratylenchus > Pratylenchus scribneri. The sequence goes on from JAQSEB010000065.1 coordinate 351,980, forward strand.
ACCATTGAACCGTTATAAGCTTTTCATCATTTAAAATGCTTTTTTTTGCCAAATTAAATACTACTCTTTTTACTTATATTTCATAAATATTTTTAAGAGACATTTGTGTTCGTTGCTCACAGCTCAACGCTTGCAGCAATTCACCTACTTTTGGCTAATCAAGAAATTTTCATCGACGTGGTAAGCGCATTTAAATAATTTTGGTCCGGAATTTACCAGATTTTTTGACGCCTAAAAGTTGGAAATCTTCACTTTTAGGCCTCATTCAGGTACGAAAATGGCTAATGCGACTCGGCATGGTCGATTTAGTCTATGAAATTTTTATTTCAAACCGGTATTAAGTCATAGGCGAGAGTTGGTAAACTGAAACCGGTTTGGGTTTAAACAACGGTTCAACTTTTCAAAACAAATCATACCGGTTTGAGATTGAAATTTCATAAACTTAATCGATCATGCCGAATCGAATGAACCTATTTTCGAATATATACAATACCTAGAAGCTGAGATTTCCAAAATTTATCAGACCAACCTCAACCTTTGATAAATTCCGGTATTATTTACCAATTTCCAATATTTTCTACATTTATATATATTTTCAGGCAACAGTCAGTAAATTTGTGCTCGGGGATGGTCAAATCAAAATGAAATTTGCCGGTGATTTCTCGCATATTTCGGAAAAGAACAGGAAAAATCTGCAAGGCCCTTACATAAGATCAATATATTCTCCTACTGATTGGGAAAAACGCTGTGAAATTATGGCCGGAATATATGTTGCCTTATTAACTGTTTTGATATTCGGAGCATTTCTTCTCTTTTATTATTGGGGAATGCGCGAAATTGTATTACAAAAATGAACTTTGATTGTATTGTTATTTCTTTTGTTGATTTCATATGAAATTCAAAGTGAATTCTTAAAACTTATTTTTTTTTACTTTTTAGTGTAAAACGCAGTTATGCCTTAATTTTGAATGTTGAAACTAATTAGGGCAATCAGTCAAAGTAAAATTTCCCAAATTCCTGAAATTTTATTAGTCAATTTAGGATTTTTTGTTGAAATTTCAAAGACCGGTACTTCCTATTATTGGAGGGGGGGGGGGGGGGGGGATGGCGAAGAAGATGATGAGGAGGATGAAGAAAAGGATAAACGACCAGGAAGATGAAGATGATTCATCTCTTTCCTCATTATCATCTTCGCCATCACATAAGCATCTTCTTCAAATCATCTTCTTCATCGTCAGCATCATCAGCTTCTTTATTATCATCAGCTTCTTCTCTACCCCCCTAATAAGAAAACATCGACTTTTCAACTTATATCTTTACTAATTTTTTTATAAATAATACAAAAACAAACAAATATTTCAAGCAAAAATTCGGCCAAATTTTTCATATCATCCTTTAAACAAAAACCTATTTAACTTCTAATCTAGTCACTCAAAATTAGGCTTAATTAATATAAGAATCAAAATAATTAGAAAATTCATTTATTTATTCATAATCTCCAATTTTATTTGCGATAATTTGTAAAAAAATCCAATGGTGCGTGATGAATTTAAAAAGTGAAACATTTAAAGCAAATTGAATAAGTCTAAAAAAAATGTAATTTTAATATATTCCACCATTCTCCTCATTCTTTTTCCTCATTCTTCTACCCGTCTTTGTGTGCGCATTCACCAAAAATAAGCAGCATTTGAATTGGAAAATCCATTCGTCACATTTTCATTGTTGTTATTGCCCCATGAATTTGAATTTGATGGGCCTCCCATGCTGAATCCCACGGCATTATTGCCAAAACCACCGCCATCATCGTTGTTGGGTTTGACACGTTTAGTGGCACTCGGCCCACCATCCCCATCCGGTTGAACTGGTCGCCAACGACGTCCTTTGCCCTTGTCTTTGTTGTTCCCAAATGAGTTCAAGGCACATTCGCGCAATTCTTCCGGCACCACTTGTTTTGCTTCCTCCAACACTTTGATCAAATCGGCGGCCTTTGGTGCATTTGAGAGTGGAGAGAAGAATGTGTAACTTGTTCCCTGTGGAAAAAATTAAATTTTAGATGAATTATGGAATTTTAATGTTAATAAATTTTAATGAGCTCTTGGAATATCTAAGGGCGTTAAATGACCATTGTTTTTGAGCAATAGTCAATTTACTTGAGCTCATTTGCTACCGGGCAAGATTTTAAAAAACGAAAATTTTCCACCCAAAGAAGGTATGTTTTGCAAAATTTAGGGGTCTCGGGTTCGAATCCGCCGAGAGAAAGTTATTTTTTTGGGTATGATTATGTATTTTTACAAACTCTACATTAAATTTCACGGTGAAATATTGTAATTTGATCAAAAATATGAGGCAATTTGTTACCAAAGTTACTATGAAAAACCATTTTTTCTTGTACAACTTATATTAAGTAATTATAAAGAATTTCTTTAATCTAATAATGTCATTAAAAATAAATATTATTTAATTATTTCGCTATTCCTATGAGTGCTCAAATATCCGAAAAATTGAAAATAATCACAAAAATTGTTGTTACCGTTTTATCCTGACGCCCAGTGCGACCAATTCGATGCACATAATCTTCGGAATTGTTCGGGTAGTCATAGTTGATCACAAATTTTATGTCGCTCACATCTGCCAAATATTTAATGATTAGAAAAGAAATTCGAATTAAATTTATTTTTTTTAATAATTTTGAATTTATTAACGAATAACACCAACCTTTCCATCACTCCGTATACACCACGCGACGAATGCGCGGTTTTTTAAACAGAGCACAATGGAATAGGTTTATAATTTTTTCCAGTGTAGTTTTTGTTGCCCTAGTAGAAGCCGCGGAGTCGCCAATGGATAGTCCAAACTGCAAGTGAGAAGTGAGGACCAGAGCCGAAGACGACCATCGGCCGATCAACCTTTGTGTGAAAATGCTCCAAAACCCAGTAGTCGGCCATATTGGCCAATATACCCAACTGCCGTTCCATCTCCTCCTTCCCCTATTCTCCGCACATTTTTACGTATGAATTTTTACTAAAATGAGAGGATTTATATATTCGATATTTCGAAAAAATAGAAAGGACTATACCTAATTCATCCCTTTAAATAAGTACGAACGAAAGGAGGAATTGAAGAGAAGATGGTTGGAATTTGGAATAAAAAACTATTTTTTAAAATTTTTCCATTTGAAATGTTTTGGGGATTTCTGAACCCCAAAGCTAAAAGGAATGCCTTTTTAAAAAACATACCTAGTCCTCGGGCAGCCACATCGGTGGCAAAAAGGATTGGCATTTTCCCATCCTTGAACTCTGCAAATTGTCAAATTTTGTTAGGCAATATTCCCATAATGATAACCTGACAAAACCCATTCTCGCTCCTTTTGTTCCTTGTCCCCATGGATGCAAAGTGCTGGCCAACCTTCAAATTTTGAATTTAATTTAAATGATTTAATTAATTTAAAAAAAAACCATCGCGTCGCATATCCCGTGTGAGGTCGTCAGCTTTACGTTTGGTCTGCACGAAGACGAGTGTTTTGCATTCACGCTGGAATTATTGAATTTGTTGGGTTAATTTTGGTCAGATTAGGCTTAAAGATTTTATTGAAATTTTTTTTGAAAATTTTCGATCAAAAGAGAGGAGGGAGCAGAGGGATCCTTTACTTTTGTTAGGATTTAGGTCTCCGGTTCGAATCCGCTTATTGAAAGCTAATTTTTTCCGACTTGATTGTCATATTTAAGAGTTTTTAGTAATTCATAGTAGTAAATAACTTCCTAAAAAAATTTCGAGCCAACATTAGCAAAATTTGAGTCTCGGGTTCGAAACCTCTCATAGAACAATAATTTTTTTCGGGGTTGATTGCAAATTTTTGGCATTTTTACTTATTCTACATTTCATTAATGGATGAAATAAATAATTTGAACAAAAAGTTTTTAAATTTATAGCCAATCTAGAACACGAAATATCATTAAATAAGGATAAATTTCATGATTGCAAATTGGCCTCATAAATTATATAATTTTGCGCTTTTGCATAAACCATTTGCTAATGTTTTTTTAGTGGGGCAAATGGAGAAGAGTAAGCGCCGTCTCAATTTTAGTATTTAATATTAAAATTAAAACCTGTCGCATAATACTGTCAAGCAGCTGAAGAAGGCGTCCCTGTTTGGCATGTTCCTCGACGATTTCCACATGCTGTTGAATGTTGTGATTAGCGGCCAATTCCAGTGAGCCAACATGCAAATGCACCGGATTTTGCTGAAAATCTGCGGCCAACGCGCGAACTTCCTTCGGCCAAGTCGCAGAAAACATCAAAGTTTGGCGGTCGGGCTAAACCAAAATTAGTGGATTATGCGGAATATGAGAGAAATTTACGCGAATTTGTCCAACAATTTTGCGGATTTGCGGCTCAAAACCCATGTCGAGCATTCGGTCGGCTTCGTCCAAAACAAGGAAAGTGCAGCGGCGCATGTTGGTTTTGTTGCCTTCAAGAAAGTCGAGTATGCGGCCCGGGGTGGCAACACAGATGTCGACACCTTTAATTTTTGTTGTTGAATATTTTGTATTTCATCAGAGGCCAATGTTAAACTTTCTGATTTTATTTTAGCATCAAAACTCGAGGTTTTAAATGTTGACCAGAATTTTTAAGCAAAGATATGCTTTCCCGATGGTTTTTTATACCACCAAATCAGTGTTTTTAATTTCGATAGAATTTGGAATGCTAAAGTCCCCGGATGATTTTCTTAACCCACCAAAAACTAAAGGTTTAATGTAAACCAAAAACTTAAGGTTTTTAGTGTAGAATGTAGATCATCAAAACTTAAGGTCTTTAGTGCAGAGCAGACCACCAAAACTTAAGGATTTTAATTAATACCGACCATCGAAACTTAGTAATCACTAAATCTCACGGTTTATACTTAAACAACCAAAACTCAAGACAAGCCTTTTAATTGTGAACCATTTAAACTTAAGGTTTTTAAGGTTAACACTTAAGCCAAGATTTTCAGGATAAATGACCAAAACCAAGACTCTTTGTTTTTAATAATTTTATTTCCAATTTCTATTAATTAAAAGTGGTGCAAACCTTTGCGCAAATCATTTGCCTGATTGGTTTTCGGTGCACCACCATAGCAACAGGTCAATTCCAGACGCATTGAGTTGCAATATTCGCGGGCAACCTCCTCCACTTGAATGGCCAGCTCACGCGTGGGAAGCAGCACAAGCACCGAAGGACCCTCACCGGGACGACGTTTCGGCTGGGAGAGTGTATGGACGATGGCAGGCAAAATGAAGCCGAGCGTCTTGCCCGAGCCGGTTTTGGCAATTGAAATTTGGTCGCGTCCACTCAGCGCAACTGGCCACGAAATTGCTTGAATCACTGTTGGACGTTGATAATGTGTGTAAAGAAGATCAATTATTGGCTCTAAAAATTTGGATTTTGAGATAATTGAAAAACGACAGGTACTATTGCAGTTTGGGCCACTAACTGGCTGGGCAAAGGATGAGGATGATAAGCTGAGGTTGATTTTCTTCATCTTCCCCTTCTTTTTCACCTTCCTCTTCTTCATCCTCATCATCTTCTTCTTCTTCATCATCCTCATTTTCATCATCTTCTTCTTTTTCATCTTCATCTTCAGCATCTTCTGATCATCCTTTCCCCAGTTAGGGGCCAAAATTGCAATAGTACCTATTACCAAATCTTACGCGGAAATCCACTCTCAACAAATTCGCAAATTGGACGTGGAATATCGCTGCCCTCCAGCGTGCATTCACTCTCGGTCAGCCATTGATCCACCTCGGTTTGTGTCCGACGAGCAATGGTCGCATGCTCACGATAGAGATTTTTGGTGATTGGTGGCAATTGGACGCGGTCCCATTCAATTGGACGAAGTTTTGCGCCGGCATCATTGAGTGATCGGGTGGCTAAATATTTGAAATTTGTTAAATATTTTTGAGTTAATAGTAACCTCCATAACCCATTGGTGGTAGCCCAGGAGTTAGCCAATAAGGCTGAGGTGGTCCTCCATATCCGTAAGCACCGCCTCGACCAGCTCCGCCACCACCGCGAGGTGGCCCGCCTCCATAAAAGTTGAAAACAACACCGCCACGCTGGCCTCCTCGACTTGAAAAACATTCCAAATTTAAATAAACCAATTAAATAAATAAACCTTCGATCTCCACCACCACCGCCGCCACCATATCTATGATCATTAATCATTATTTGATGTTTTTGGAAATAATTGAATGAGACAAACTTTCGTTCTCCACCGCCGCTGCCGAAACCATTTCGACGATCACCAAACATTATTGTGATGTTTTTGAGAATAAAAAATAGATTGAATGAAGACTTATTTGATTAACAAAATACTCTGCTAAAATCTTTATATTAATGGTGGGAATGGGAAATGGGATAAATGTAATTGTGGAAAAAGGATAAGAAGTTTGGAAACTGAATTATATAGTGGAATTTAAAACATGCTTTTTTCACTTTGTGCTAATTTATCGATTAGTGCCAGTGCCAGCAAGTTTTCAACAAAAAAAGATGTGTTTAAGAATTTTATCCAAACCGGTTTTCGGGAATTTAGGATGATCAAACTAAAACCAATGATATTTTGGAATTATTGTGTTGGGAAAAGTGAAAACCCCTACTTTCTATAGGATGGTATTTAATTTTGCGAAAAAAACATTGAAAATTGCGAAAAAAAAAACATTGAAAATTGCGAAAAGAGTATTGAAAATTGAAAATTGCGAAAAGTTTATAACGGTTTAGTGGTTTGTTCTAGACCCCCAAACCTTATATCCAATCGATAGATCTCGTCAAGACGCGTCGATTGGTATATATTTTGTCGTGGCTTGATGAAAAATTAAGGGTTTTAAACCACTTAAACCGCTTAATGGGATTTGGTTCAAAACCAATTAAACCATGACAAATTATATACCATTCGATGCGTCTTGATGAGCTCTATCCAATGGTATATAGTTTGTGAATTTTGGACAAACCAATAAACCGTTATAAACTTTTCGCAATTTTCAATACTCTTTTCGCAATTTTCAATTTTTTTTCGCAATTTTAAATATTTCCCCTTTCTATAAAACATCCTTTTAATGAATATTAATATTAAAAACTAGTTTAAAAAACAGTGTTTTAAACGTTTTTCGGTAAAGGTTGGAATTGGAACATGCAAACATGAAATTTAACGTCTAACCAATAAAATAGGGGAAGAAAGATAAGGACAGGACAGCAGTCCTCAAACCGATTTTATAAACTTTTATTCTTCGAACCAAAATCGGCATTCGCCACAGTCAGAAAACCTAGACCCAAAATCTCAATAATAGAGTACTCAAAACTCAACATCCAACAACATCTTCCATCTTTGAACACAAATTTTATTTGATTTAAAAAATATGTGAGATAGAAGAGGGTGGATTGTAAAACAACAAACATTAATTTTAATGTTGCTTGCAAAATAAAAACGGATAGGATGGAAGGGATTTTGAGAAAGTATTTAGCGAAATTATCAATCATTATCATCACTTTAATTGGTCTTGGTCAAAGTCATCTCATTTTTATTCCACAAATTTTATAATCGAAATAGTTGAGACGAACACACACAAAAATATGAATGAATATAAAATTAATAAATGGTCAAGAAATTGGGGGATTTTAGGGATTTTGTGAGGGTGGAAAACACAAAACAAAGTTGAGGAAAACGAAGGGGTGGTTTTGTTTGATGATTTTTTATGAAGGTTGGGAGCTCAAGAAAAATATATAAAATTAAATAGAGGAGAACAGAGAGGAAAGTCCGTACGGTCCATTTTGTTGATTTCTTCCCATTTTTATATTCGTTTTCTAAAATTCATCCATCCTTCCTTCCCGCACTTCTCCATCCATCCTTGTGCTCAGTTTCCGCCAGTCTCGCCGGTCTCACCGCCGCCTTCTTGCTCATCCGCTGCCGTATCGCTGGTCCACAATGTCAGATTGTCCCGAAGCAGCTGCATGATCAGCGTCGAATCCTTGTAGGAGTCCTCGTTGAGAGTGTCCAATTCGGCAATTGCATCATCGAAGGCCTGGGAAGAAAAATTGGATTATTTTTTATTCGTTTTTAGGTTTTATTAAGAATAATGTACCATAAAAATTTTCGACAACCCAAATGAAGGACAAGGACCTTAACTTTTTGCAAATTTAGGTCTCAGGTTCGAACCCGCTAAGAGGACGTTATTTTTTCAGAACTGTTTTCGACCTTTTGTGCATTTTTACATATTCTATAGTAAAATTCCAGACGAAATTAAATTTTTCTAAAATAATGCCCTAGTAGTCAGAAACCTGTTTAGCCAATTGGCAAGCCTTGTCCGGCGAGTTCAAGATCTCATAGTAGAACACGGAGAAGTTGAGGGCCAGGCCAAGGCGGATCGGATGAGTTGGCTGCATTTTGTCCTTTGCAATGTCGAATGCCTCTTGATAGCTTTGCTGGGACTTCTCAACAACGCCTAAATTGGAAAAGATTTATTGGTCGAATATGTGTGTCAAGAACTTACTGGTGCGGTCATCTCCGGTGGCGACCTCGGCCAAGTAGCGGTAGTAGTCACCCTTCATCTTCAGGTAGAACACCTTTGACTCGGGGTTGCCAGCCTTCGGGATCAGATATTTGTCCAATAAGTCCTGAAGATTTTTTTGGATAAATTTAAGGTTTTCATTGAAAATTTTCATTACCAAAACATCGTGGCAAATATCGCGCAGTTCCCGCTCGACCTTCTCGCGGTATTCCTTGGCCATTTGTTGCTTCTTCTCGGAACCCTCGGTCTTTTGCTCGATGCTGGAGATGACACGCCATGATGAGCGACGGGCCCCGACCACGTTCTTGTAGGCAACGGAGAGCAAGTTGCGTTCCTCATTGGACAGCTCGGCGCCAAGTTCGGTGACCTTCTTCATGGATTGAGCCATGTCATCGTAGCGTTCGGCCTTAAAAATGTTTTGAAATTTTCAAGATTTAGAAAGGAAGGTCCCTAGACCAAAAGTTTTTCACCCAGACCTTAACTTTTTCCCCCGTTCAAACTATTATTTGGTTGGTTGTCATGGTTTCTCCAAAAGAATACCCGCATTCCCAGTTCACCCTCACCTGTTCGGCAAGTTTGGCACGCTGCACGAGTTCGTCCTTGTTTTCGGCCATTGTTTGTGTTTTGTTGTTGGAATTGGATGAAGAAGACAGCAAAAGATGATTTTAAAATGAGAAAGTTTAAAGCGTCTGAAGATTAAGCTAAAATAATGAAAGTGAATGAATGTTTTTATTGAATATTTATGATATTTATTGTTGAAATATTCACGCATATTTCATGGGAGTATTTCGCGGTAGATGGACGCAGATTTAATTGGGAACAATGGAAATATTTTCGACGAAAAAGTTTGATTATGAATCATTTTCCCATTTGCGTGTTTTATGCGGCGACCTATGTTCTTAAATCATGGCCGATTAGCGTCCCATTTTTGTGGTGTGCTGTGGACGGGGGACTGCTGGGCATGGGTAGCGTTGATTGGGAAATGCGGCGAGAAAATAATGATGATGAGGGGCGACAAGCAATAAAATTAAAATGGACGCATTTTATGATTTGCAGTTGCTTTTATTTTATGATTATGAGAAATAGAAAGACGCTATCAAAGAAGGGAAGGCGGAAGGGAGGTAGCAGAGTTAGAGCAATAGAAAATATTGTTTTTGCAAACGCAAAAATGACTCGACACACGACTAATGACCATAAAACAGAAATGCTAGTAGAAATCAAGAAGGAAAAAGATGGGAGAGAAAAATCGGACTTTGAACTGAACTTCTGGATTGAATGCTTTTCTCTGTAGATGTTTTCAAAATGAAATAATATCTATCGGTATGAAATGAATGTGAGACTAAAACTGAGCGTGGTACAAGGCGCGAGCGCGAGCTTTAAACCCTCCTTTTTAGCGAAGAAAATAAAGTACTTAAAACTTTTGGTAATAGGCCGGATCCATTATGCTAAATTAATTTTTCTAAATTTCGTATTCTAATTGTTTGATGAAGCCTTTGTGCGTGATTTGCCCCTATTATTCGGCATGGTTCCGCTATTTTTGGCCGTGGACCCTGGGCTAACCTTTTCTTCGCTTCTCAAATTGCATGAATGAGAGATGGGGGCATGAAGGGCGGCTGTCCTTTTCCTTTTTGGGCAGACCTTTTGGCGCCAAAATGGTCCTTTTTCATTAAGAATTTTGGGAAGCCGAAAAAATTTCCCAAAAATTCCCAGCTAAAAATGTTCCTGGGAATGAATGGAATGAGGTGGGACGGATGAATGAGAAAAGCGGACTTGGCAATGGCAAAGTTTTCACATAGAGGAAGCAACGGTGGGGTTAGCAAAGTCCGCCACCACAGAATGCGGATTGAGATGAGGAGGGGGATTGGAGTAAAAGAAATGGGGTACTGGGAGGAGGGGTTTGGGCAAGGGCCACCGATGTATTGGACTTCTCATCGTCGTGTGTATGTGTGGGAGGGAGGAGCTAAGCACAGCAGCCAAAAAGCCCGTCGAGCCGCCGCTATTTGCCGGCCACGCGCGCCGCACAGAGGATTGTGTGGGCATTGGAGGAATGAGGGGATGTTTGGGAGGAAGGAGGACGTCCCCCATATTGCCTAACATAAGTCGCTGTGCTCCCTTTTTGTTTGGGGTACCATTTCGCAGTGAATTCTATTTAATGAATCAAAGAGGAATTGGCGAAGAAGCGGGAAAGGGTGTATGAATTCCGGGGACCATCCCCTCGACAACAAAGTCGTTACCCCACCCCCCCCCCCCCCCCCCCCAACGCCCATTTTGAAAATAAATGAGCGGCAGCAAGAGGGGCCGTCTCACATTGAACAACACAGCCACTGGGCTGCCTCCATGCCCCATGACACTGCCAGTGGTGAAGGCCGATTGGGTGTATGAATTCCGGGGAGCGTCCTATGGGAGGCCCGCTGCATTTGTGAAAGTGCGGCCCCCGGCTACGAAAATAAACCTGAGGGAGCGTTTCTCAATGGACGTAGTGTGTGGATTTTGAGGGGAAATGGGGCGAAATGCTCTATGAGCAAGGTGGAGGGCGTATGAATTCCGGGGATGGTATAGCCTTGTGTTGGATGAGAGGGCAAAAATAACCACCACATAGCTTAGTGGAGGGCCCGTCTCGCAGTGAACAACACAGGAAAATGAGGGTCGAGAATGGGGAAAATGGGCAGAGTGGCGTATGAATTCCGGGGACAATCCTTGCCGTGGGGGAAGTGTGTGTGACTATTTCCCTCATTTTCTGTTGGGCGGATGAGTGAGTGATTGGTTTTGTTGCTGCCGACGGCGGCACACAGCCCCAAAGCACAGTTGGCCATGGATGTGCGGGGAAATTTTACTGCTGGCTTTCCAGAGGCCAAGGAAAGTGGGGGAAGTGGTTGTGTGTGCCCGAAAGGGAAACCCAACGATGAAAGAGGGATTAGATTTGGATGGACAAGGGGGAAATGAGGGAACAGAACAGGAATAAAGGGGCCGATAAAATTGCCCTCAACTGAGTTTGTTTGGCCTTGCCGCCGTTTTTTGAAATTGCAAGGACACAAAGGTAAGTAACGGAAGTGGAAGATGCGTATGTTGGACCCAAACTTTTCCTTCCTTCCTTCTTCACCTCTTTTGAATTTTGGACTCCGTTGTCAAAAGAAACTTTCCACAATTTTTTTTCTTCTAGGTTTTAGATGGTTTGAGTGAAATAAGTGCCAAAAATAGAACATCCAGAATAGTTATCGGGCCAAAAATTTCCTAATAAGTGCGTTATTTGCTATTTCCTTCGTAGTTTCGGGTATTTCCTCTATTTTTGATCAATTTTAATCTTTATTCATGAAAGAATATTTATTTTTATCCATTATCCCATGTTCTTGTTTTCCTCTCTATATTCCTCTGAAGTCAAATAAAATCTCATCTCCACATTGGCCATCATTTCGCCCCTTCCAAATAGAGGACGCTGGGTGTTGAAGGGACTTTGGCCGAATAAGATGCTTTGGAGGGGAGTATGAATGAGGCTATTTTGGCAATGGAGGATTTCCATACTTGTTTCTCATAATATTTTTGCAATATTCACTATTAAATACTGTGGAGAGGGACAGCAGAAGTTAAGCAAAAATTATGCAAAATTTGTTTTTTTTTATAAATGGGTATTAACAGCAAAATGTTGAACAAAACGAGAAACGTCATTTAAAAAAATTAAACAATGAATTAAGATTTACTTTGATAATCTTGATTTAATCATGTTAGGCTTATTTTGCTTGCTTTTCGCTCAATTTTGCCTTCTTTTTCTCATCTTCTGGCCGTTTTGATGCGTGTCGTCGTTTAATTCGATCATACATTGTAAGGCCATCAGCTTTAGCTTTGCCCGATTTGATTTCTTCCAATATTTTCCTCTGCTCTTCCAACTCGATATCAGAATTATTCTCGCGCAATTTTGCCTTCTTTATCACATCTTTTGGCCGATGTGATCGTCGTTTTATAAGATCATAGAGTGATAAGCCATTAGCTTTGCCCGATTTGATTTCTTCAAATATTTTCCTTTGCTCTTCCAATTCGATGTCAAAAATGCTCTCACCTTCTGAACTACTACTTAATTCTTTGCGCTGCTTTTTATCCGGAATGGAATTCATCTTCCCTTTTTTACTACAATAATGCTGATTTATTTAATTTGTCCTATAAAAATATTTTTTATATTTTTATAATTACTAGCTCGGGCGCACGCCCTATCGGGCGCGCTTCCGAGCTAGTCAAATTCTTTTTCTCTATCTTATCTATCTTGTCTACATTCTTTTTTTCTTTTTCTCTATCTTATTCATCATATCTTTTTCTTTTCTCTATCTCATTCATCTTATCTTTATTTTTTTCTTTTCTCTATCTCATTCATTTTATCTAAATTCTTTTTCTCTTCTCTATCTTTTACATCAGCTTATCTCTCGCCCCTTCGGGGCTCAGCTCGCTTCGCTCGCCCTTCGATTGTTTCCCTATATCATCATTGCCCCTTCGGGGCTCAGAGAATAAATTGTTAAGGATAAAATGATAAAAAATTATTTGTTACCACTGGGAATCGAACTTGGCCGAACAGAGCAAAAGTCTAGCACTCTACCATCTGAGCTATTCAAGTCATTAAAAAAAGCATCAATCAGTTCTACTATACTACTCTTAGGACGGGCAAAAAAATCGATATGTGGAATATTCCACATTTTTGTGGAATAATCCACATTCCATAGAAAATAAAATTTGCATATTTCATGGCTAAATCCTAAACCAAATGCAAAAAGATTATCACCATCATATTTAGCATGATCGATTACCCTATATTTCACTTCTCCATCATCAAAATCCAACATCACCAAACTTGGCCATAACGCTATGGCCAAGCTGCGCGAGACTTGAACCAAATGCAAAACCATTATCACCATCGTCTTTAGCACCCTCGATTACCCCATATTTGACATTTCTAACATCAAAATCCAAAATCATTAAACTTGGCCATAACTTATGGCCTAGCTGCGCGAGGCTTGGCCATATCAAAAAACTGATTCAAAATTCTGCATCAGCACCCCCGAAAACCCCCGAGTACAAAAACTCAGCTCATTTCATCTTGCAAAACATAGAGAAAATTAGGGGGACATGCAGACAAGATCCTCTAAAATTATATATAGGATTTTCACTATTTTATTAATCTTGCTTTTCGGTTTCGCTGAAAATGCCTTTTTTTGGATGTTCCATTTCCAATTTCCATCGCTTTACGCTTTTTCAAGTAGCCTACCTATACCTCACCCCGTCTGCGATGTGTGGCGCACGCGGCAAAAACATGGAACGCCAAGGAAAGAGAAAAAGTTTAAAAAAAATGCGCGTAAATTCAAAAATCGACTAAATACCCCTTTTTTAATTTTTGAGAGAAAATTAAAAATAAGAAAAATAACCTAGATTAAACTAAAAACAATGCAAATTTATGTTCAAATTGTAGATAAAAATATAGTTTATAATTTTATGATGGAAAATATTAAAATCAATGGAAATACATATAGAAAAAAATCAAAGAATATTAAAAGACGATGAGGGAATTTCAATATTATCAAATTGAGGCTCATTCTCCTTATTTTCATCATCGATTTCTTCTGAAATTTCATGCCGAATCCAATCAGCACCAGCACCAACGTCCAAATTTATGCCGCTGTCGTGGAGTGAGTTGAGCATGCATTGATGTTGGACAATTTTCAGCAGCTTTTTCTCATTTGTTTTCTGATTTTGATATCGAAGCAACTAAAAAAAGGGGGAATTTTGATTTATAAAATGAAATTTTACCAATTTAATCAAAGAAATACCATTCAATTTCAAATTCACCTTCCTCGCCATAATCAAATCTTAATTTGAAAGTTTTTTGTTCCATCATTTCTTTAATTTGTTTCCAGATTGGGCGGCCAAATTCAAGTAAATTTTCCCTCGAGTCTTGCCCTGGGTATATTGCCAAAATTGAAACATTTGCTGGCGAATTGGGATGTTCCAAATTGATTAGCTGAATCCCAATTTTTGTGGATTTTGCTTCGTTCTTTCCCCCTTGATCTCCAACTATGCTGATTTGAATTTTTTGTATTTCTGACTCGTTTTTCTTGGGCCATTTAAGCATTGTAGTACATGAAAATGTGAAAATTAAATTAAAAAAAATAAAAACCATTTGTGTCAATTGTTTCGATCCTTCTCAAAATCGCTTGTTGTTCTGGTGAAAGTCTTTTCTTTTCATCTTCATTCTTTTTTAATGGTGATGGGTGGAGGACATTATCGATGGCCGATTTGAGCACCAATTTCGCCTCTTTTCTGCCTTTTGGTGTTTCAAAACCTAAATTTTTTTATCTTTTAAAAAAAAAAAATTAATTAACCTTGCAATTTTTCCTTTATGAAATTTTTAAATTCATTTGATCGCATTCTTTTTCCTCTTTCGCTCATCATGCCAATTTTCATGCGCGGTCTTCCGCCGGATGGAATTCTCTGCCTCTCTTCCATCATTGTTTGCGTTTCGGCATCCACCATTGTCGGTCCTTCTGACATTGTTTGTGTTGCAATGTTTGCAAATTTAGTCCGGGTTTCTATAATTTATTATTTGAGAATTAAAAATTTAATAAAAATTTAAAAATCATCTCAATTTTCCAAAAATTATGTTTTTTCGACATAGGTTATTGACCCAGAACTATGTTTAAAAAAATCCAAAACTGACATGCTATACACCATTCGACGCGTCTCGTCGAGTTCTATCCATTTTTGTATAATTTAATTGGTGCTAGTATTCATTCAAAAAAAATATTCTCTTTTTTTCCAAAAAATCTTATTTTTTGACTTAAATAACTGTCCAAAATTTCCTCAGGTTAAAAATCCCAATATTTTTTGTCTTGTTTTAATAAATTATTATTAATTCTTTAATTTAAAACCTTTGCTTCTGCTGCTCCCATCAGCTTTTGCCATCAAATTTCGTTGTTGTTGACTTGTGCTAGTTGAACAATTTTTTGTGCCTTTCTTTTCACTCTTGCATCTTCTATTTGTTCCATCTTTGCAGATTTTTTCAATTTTTTTGTTGTATTAATTTTATCAACTTTTTGTTTAATTTCCGCTGCTCTCTTTCGAGTAACTGGCATTTTTATTTCTAAACTTCAATGATGAATAACTTTCTTAAAAGATGAAATTTTAAAAAAATTTCTAGCCTATCTTGTAGCCTGGAAAATTCTGCACAAAATTGTCAGAGGAATTTTCAATCTAACTTTAGGGAGCTGAGCTAGACTTGATTTTGTAAAAATGGATCGAAATTTTGGATAAAAAAAAGCAAAATAGTGTGGCATTGTGTGACAGACATTAAAAGAAAAATTAGAGATGAATTATGAGTTTTTGCCGCGTACGCCACACATCGCAGACGGGGTGATACCTATTATTCTAGCATTTTGGCTAGAGTAGGCGTAGGCCATTTTAGTCCATTATTAGTCATTTCTCACTGCTTTGCTCATATTAGTTAGTTCTTTTGTCTAGTCATTTTCGGGTTAACATGGCAGACGGGAGACGGCACACGTGAATGGGGAAACGGACCCATCAATGATCTCAAAATTTATTTTCGATTTCAACGTTCTCTACTATTAAAGAACTTTATAGTTTACCAAGAAAAATTAAAGATTTAGGTAATTAAAGGTTTCAATTTAAACAAAAATTGTTTAAAGGTGTAACCTTCATTTTTCATGTCAATGAAAAGCGTAAGACCACATCACATATATTCACCTAATAAATCACATCAAAAAATTCTAGGCACTAAAATCAAATCCTAGGCAAAAGTGCATCACTCGCTCGAGATTTAATCTACAATACTATAAATTTTTCTAGTTAATATTTCTTTTTAGTAGGCATTAAAAATCGAAAATCCTTCTTACTTCCCTATTGAAAATGCTCTTTTTAATCATTCAATTTTCCTATAATCCAATCATTTTACATTCATTCATTTCACATTTTAAAGAAAAGCAAAAGCAGCGCAATATTTAATTCCCAAAATAAGCATCAATTTCACGAAAATGCAACTGCGAAGTAGAACAACCACCAAACGAGAAGTTGGTAATGCACCGAAGAAAGAGAAAGCGGCGGTGAAGCGACGAATTGTTGAGGAAAAGCAGCCAACAAAGAATGAAAGCAACAAGAAAAGTCGAAATGTTCCACCAGCAGTTTCGGAAGACAAAAATGCCATCGAATCTTTGCCATTGGTATTGGAAAATGGCGATGGGAAAGGTTAACTTAAATGTTTGATCGATTAAATTAACATTTTTCAGTTGAGAACACCAAATTCACCGAGGCCCAACTGAAGCGAAAAGTCCAATGCCGTACAATGGATGGCAAGAACATTGAGGTTTAAAATTGATTAATTTGATAAAATTTTGGATTTCTTCAGGTCCCTTGGTGCCTGATGATGCAGTCGCAAATTTTCGCTGAAATGTGGACCAATTTGGGCCAAGAAGAGAAGGTTGCGGTCAAGGAGAAAAACAAGGATGCCAAAGATGAGGCGGATTCGCCGTTCGTTTTCAATTTGCCGACTATTACGGCCAAATGCCTGCTTCGCGTTGTGAATTGGATGCGACACAAACATGGACAACCGGAATTTGAACTCAAATTGGGACAAGAGACTGGACAGGTTTGTGCAAAAATGAAAAAATTTGAAGAGTTTGGTAGAAGAATTTTCTATCGGAGTTGGCTCCCAAAAACTTTACCTTAGGAACTTAGAATGGCGGCGTAAATGAGGTGAAGAAAGAGGTGAAGAAGAGAAAGTTCACCAAGTCTTCTTTCGAGTCCTGCTTAATGTAGCGCTTTTATGGACAGGTTTTTGGCTCTAAATTTAAACTCTCACTGTATTTCGGTTAGAAATGTTCTGCAGAATATGTAAAATTGAATATATTGGGAATTAAGGCTGAAAGAAAATAATTTCCTTTGATGAGAGGTGAGAGCGGATTCGAACCGTTGACCTAGATTTTGCAAAAATAAAATTACATTGCTTCACTCTTATAGAGTTTGGAGAAGCAAGAATCTGTAAAACAATCTCATAGTGATCCAATCCAATGATCCCGGAATAAAAAAGCACTCCTTATTCATTCACGTGACCTCATTTTTACTCGACCACAATTCAATCCCCAAAGAATTTTTACTAAAAGGCTTTTTGGATCACTGGCTCAAGCTCACTACTATTAGAGAGAGCTTAGGGAGTCTTTATATATGGAATACTTTCTCACAGTGATCCCAGAGTATAAAAGCACCCCTGTGGTTCATTCATTAGACCTTATTTTTGAGTCAATCCCTATATGAAGCAGTTCCCATAATCGAACCAAAAGAATTTTTTTGGTAAAATCGTAAAAAATTGCATTATTACCAAAATATAAATTAATAAAATTATTCAAAAATAATTTTCCAGCAAATCTGGTTCCAACCGGACCAATGGGAAGTCAACTACGGGTTTGGCTGTGGAATAATGGCAATGGACTTGGAAGATGTGAAGGAATTGTATTCGGCCGCCAATTTCCTTGACCTCAAGTCACTCTACCATTACTGTGAGCATTCATTTTTTTATTATTACGGAATTATTTTATTTTGAAGGCGTCCAAGAGTGTGCTCTTCATGTGATACGGCAAAGGAAGCTGGAGGATGTTCGCGACATTCTTTGTCTTTGTGATGTGAGTTTTAAAAAATGGGTCAAATTAAGGAAAATTTAGGGTTAAGTTTAACTGTTTTAGAAGGCTTTAGCCTCTATCTCTTCTCTAGGGATGATAATAAATAATAATAATTAGGGTTGCGATAGTTATGTAAATCATATTTTTTTCCTGATATCAGAACGTTGAAATAAGCATGAAAAAAGCATTTCCCAATTGGTTTGAAGCTTCTAGCTAGAAGTTTTATTTACATAAATTTACATATTTTCGACTTTTCATACATATTTACATATTTTGCGATTTTTCTACATAATTTACATATTTTCCCATTTTTTGGGAGATTTTCAACAAAAAATGCAATAAAAATGAAAATTTTGAATTAAAATTTGATAAATTGCAAAAAATATACGAAAAATTCTTGAGTGGATCAAGAGATCTTTTTTGCCTTCAAACTGTGAAAAATAGACGATTTTGATGGCCTAAATTTTGGCCGAATGGAGGAAAGAGGTTTCCTTGGAATGCCTATTTTGAATGGGTACTAGAGTTCGAATCCCGCCCCATTTCAATAATTTTTTAGGTCGAAAAAACCGATTTTAATGATTTTTTAAACATTTTTCTCTGAAAATGTAGTAAAAATGGCTAAAAAAAAATTCGCAAAATTATTAAAAAGCCATAAAAAATCAATTTTATATACATATTTCGGACTTTTTATTTACATAACTATCGCAACCCTAATAATAATATGTTGTAAATTTGAAAATCACGGTTTCCGGTCTTATAGAATCGAATATAAGCTCTTTCGAGATTCTACATGATTAATTTAGTCTTTTAAACGGTATGACCTTATTTTGAAAAGTTGAACCGTTATTTAAACCCAAACCTGTTTTGGTTTACTAGAATTTGATTAATCCTTTAGTTAGGTCTGAAATTGAAATTATCGACTGCTGAATCGAGTGAGCCTATATTTTCTCAACTCTCTAGGTTTCCTATAGCCGAAATTTTCAAAATTAGCTGACCAAACATCTAACTAATTCCCGAATTAGCTCATTTACGGTAATATTATTTTTTCTATTGTGATAGACCGAAAAAAACATAAATCTTAATTAATGTGTATTGATTAACTTTTCATTTTTTCAGGACATGAGCGACGGTGAGAAGGCCGAAATTCGACGTGAATTTGATCTTCCTGATGAAAATGTACTAAAAAGGGTTAATAATATAAAAATGAATCAAGAAAAACGAAATGAAAATCCACCGCCATATCCGTTTATGGGTGGTATGGGGCCAAATCCACCATTTGTGGGTCCAAATCCACATCCATTTATGATGGGACCAAATCCACCTTGTTTTGGTCCAAATCCACCATTTATGGGACCGGTGATTAATTTTAAAATTTTTTGAAATTTTTAAAAAAATTTTTAAAATTTTGTCATGAAAAAAAATAAATTCATTTAATTTTTAATTATTTCGTGGATTTTTGAAAATTTTTTAAAAATTTTTCATAAAAAAGCATTAAATTTTTAATAATTTTGCAACACAAAATTTTAGTTTCAACGGCCGGCTATCAATGATTACCGTATGCGCCGTCGCACTTTCGGCATTCGAATGGACATTGACTTCAACGTTTGGCAAATCGAGCGAAAACGCATCGCCATGGGACTGGGACCAATGAATGGGGAAATGGGACCACAGCAGCAACAACAGGGCACATCGAAAGTGAGTTTTGAAAAGTTAAAAATTATATTAGTAATTGAGAATTTATTTAAATTGCAATAAAAAATAAATAAATTTGTCAGAAAAAAATAAATATTGAAAAATGATGAAAAGATTTTAGCGGTTCTATGGTTTGTCTTAAACCCCCAAACCCTATACCTAATCGATAGAACTCAATGCATCGATTCGTATGTAATTTTTTCATGGTTTAGTCAAAATTAAATGCGTTTAAACCGTTTAAACCATCTTTTGGTTTTTGGTTCAAAACTAATTTAAAATTGGTTAAACCTAAGCCAAATAATTATCAAATGATGTATCTCACCGAGATCAATTAATTGGGTTTAGGGTTTGGTGGTCTATAAACCACTAAATCATTATTAATTTCAATATTTCAATAGATTTTTTCGATAAATTAAATATTTCCTATTTTTGAGACTATACAACTTTGCCACAACAAATTTTTGAGCATGTTTAGGATTAGGATAAGTTAATAGGAATCTTAAGAAGCCTTTTAGACGCTAAAAAATTAATTCATTTTCGATAAATTATCCAAAAATTTAATTAAGGACGAAAAGAAGACCATTCAGCGAAAACCGATCCCGGCGGAATTGATTCGTCCCATTTTGGCCAAATTGTCGCTTGCTGACCAGCGCTGGCTGCTCACCCTCAATTGGAATGCTCATCGCTTTTTGGCACCTCGAATCAAGGAGAATATGGCAAATTGGAAGGTGGAATAAATTTTTAAATAACATTAAAAATAGGATTTTAAATTAATATATTAATTCAAAATTATGAAATTTTTAAATATTTTTAAAAATTGAAAAAAATTATTTTTATTTAATTTATACTAAATTGTTAAATTTATATAATATTTTTTTAAAGAAAAATGGGTAGATAAAGAAATTAAAAATAAAAATCCCAAAAAATCATCCAATAATTTTCAATTAATATTTTCATTATTTTTCAAAAATTAAAATAAAAATTAATTTTTCAAGAATGGTTTTTTTTTATAATAAAAAATGTATTAAATTTTAAACAATATTTTAAAGAAAATTGAAAAGAATTTAAAAATCACAAAAAATCCTCCAATAATTTCCATTATTTCCCCTTTTTTAAAATTATTTTTTGTTAATTTACACAATAAATATTTAAATCCGAAAAAATCATCCAACAATTTTCTATTTGATTATTTCCATTATTTTGTAATTTCAGCAAACCTTCGACGCCTTCATTGTTGAACAAGTCCCCAACGATTGGTACCATGGCCAGCCGGTGGCCCATGTCCGTCATTTGCGTCCCGAGAATCGCGCCTTCGACCATTGGACCCCGCAACGTCTTTTGGGTGAGGCGGCACTGAAGAATGAAATGCGCAACATTTTGGCCTTTGTTCAAAACAACATCGATTGGATGGAAGCGCAAATGGGCAAAAACGAGAAAATCAATGAGCGAAACCGTAAAACATTGAATGAGGAACGACGCGCACGAAAGGTGGGTATTTAAAATTGGATTTATTTTGGACTAATGGGATAGTTCAAAATGTTTGTTATAGTATTTTTGGGGGTTCGAATTACACTATTTTCTCGAGAAATGTACTGTAGAATTTATAAAATGGCATAAAATTGGGAATTTAAAATTGGAAAAATTATTTACCTCTGATGAGTTGATTCGAACTCGAGACCTAAATTTTGGAAAACGAAAAGGATACCTCTGTGCTAAAAATTTTGGTGCTAAAAAAATATACACTGAAAAATAATTTTCCTTTGAGAGAATTCGAACCAGTGGCCTAAATTTAGGAAAAGTAGAGAGTCCCTCTTCCATTTTAGTTTAAAATTTTCAAATTTTTTTGGTAAAAATTTGCTGGAAAGGTTTAAATTTTAGTTCCACAATTTCCTCTTTAAATTAGAAAAAAAAATTAAAATTATAATTTTTTACTTTAATAGGCTGAATCCGCACGGGCCAAAGACCGAATGGACAATTTGATTGAGGCCGAGGCTGAATTTCTGAAACAGCTCTCCAACATCTACAACCGCTATGCCCCGATGATCTCGATGAACCCATTCTCGCGTGGCCTCTTCCATCTCATTGACCAACGACAACGGGAACTGACCGAATTGGTGAACAGCAATGGCCGTGAGCTGGACAAAAAATTGGCGGAAATGGAGGCAACCGACAAGAAAGTGGAATTGGCCGTCAACGAATATTGGATTGGACGTCTTTGAGAATTGGCATTGTGATGAGAAGAATTTGAGGAAGAATTTTTGGAAATGGAAGAATTGAAGAAATTTTGGATTTGACATAAATTTTAGTCTTTTATTTAAATTTTCTTTGGATGTATTGACCCCCTCTCTTTTTCGGGATGTTTTTTTACTGTATTGACCACCATTAAATACGCTCGGCTTTATTAAATTTGGTATGATGACACACACAATTGGACTCTCTCTCTATTCACACATAATTAAATGCTGATACATTTCCTATTTTTTGTTTTTCGGATAAAATGTAAATTATAAATTTTTGAATTGATTTTATTGAAATTTAATTTTATCATCTAACAAATTAGTCTGAACTTCGAAGAAAGAGTAAAATTTCCACCAAAAATTTGACTCTTGCCGGTTATCAATGTTTTTTCCGGATACCCCCTTAAGGGTGATTCAGGGATGAGTTCGATGGCCCAAAAAAACCGAACTTTCGAAGGGTCAAAAATTTTTTGAAACCGGAAAACGAATTTACGGTGCCAAAAATGACCGAAAATCGATGTCGAATCCATTCCTGTTACTGGCCTTAAGCCTATACTATACTGCCGGATGACCCATGGAGGTCACTTTCGCATTCACATATCCCCCTTCCCCAGTAGACCTAAAAATCTGTGTACACAGAAATAATCCAAAATATTTAATATTTTCAAGCACATATTTGCTGATCAAAAATAATTTTAAAATTTATATAAATTTTCTTTTCATTTAGTAATTTGTAATCTCACACCAATAAAATTCAAAATACACCAGCATTAAATTAATTTAAATTTTATTTTAATTAAATAATTTAAATGTGCACAAAAACAATAAATAATGGAAATGGAGATGAAATGATTTGAATATTTAAATGGAACCCGTAGGCAAAAATATCAATAAAAATTTCACAGATAAATAGGATGAGGAAATTAGAGGATAATTAGGCAAAATAAAGTAGATGAATGGAAAAAGTAGAGCAAAAATGTGGATCTTTTTTCGAATTTTTGGCCTTCGTCATGAAAAAATGAATTCTTCGCCCATTCATTTAATTGGAGTTCTTTTATGGGCCAAATAGAGGAACAGTAAACTGCCCAATGCCGAGACCAAAAAGATGACATCAAACCAACGATGGTAGAAATTGAATTGTAATTCGCCCAGCACTTCGGTGATTATCAATCTGAAAAATTGAGGGGAAAATTATTTGAGGATTTTTAATATTTTTTCTTGGATTTAAAAATTGACTAGGAATTAATTTTATTTTCCTTTAAAGCTTTTTTGATAGAATTTCACCAATTAAACAAAGGGAAAGAGTTTAATTGTTGCCTAAAGGAATTATAATTAAATATTTTGCTAATATTGACACTTAAAATTACCTTTTGAAATTATTTAAAAGAAATTTTTTCTTGAACCTCAAAATTTAAATATTGAAATTTGAGTAAATCTTATTTAAAAATATCATTAGTAGAATATTTCATATCCCAATTTCCGTTTAATGATTGATGAATAACCATTAATTATAATTACCTGTATTGATGGGGCATATTCATTCGGATGAGGAGTACGCTGGACACAAAATACATTCCCTGAATTTGAAAAAATTCAAATAATTTAGATATTTTTAATTATTTAAAATTATTAAATATCAATTAATTAAAATAATTAAAAAATTTAATATTTTTAAATTAATTAATTAAAATAAATAAAAACATTTTTAATTTGGATTTTTGGTCCCAACATTACCATTAATTGGGCGAGGACAAGCACTATCAAATTGGACGACTGCCGGTTGGAAATGGCGTTGAAGAATTTGGCAATGGTTAGCAGTAGGCCACGGATTGAGGTGACTGCGATGATGCCAATGACAAGAAAGGACATTTGCTGGGACCAGAAACGAATCTGTTCCAAAAAATTGAGAATGAAAAAATTTAAAGAATAGATTTTGGTCTAAAAAGTGATGAAAATTTGTTCAAAATTTCATTAAATAATTTTAGAAAAAAATTCAAAAATTTTAATAATTCGAAAATTGATTTTTAATTTCAAATAAATTTAAAGAAAAATCCATGAAATAAAAATTAATTTCAAAAAAATTTTTAAAAAAAAATCGAAATAATTTTTAATTTCAAATTAATTTTAAAAATCCATGAAATTAAATTAAAATTGTAAAAAAAATCGTCAATGTTTTTTTGCAAATAATTTTAAAAAAATAATTTAAATTAATTAATTAAAATTTTTGTACTCACATCAATCTCATAGCCCATATAGTGAACAACAATGGCAATGCCCTTTGTGATTGGATCAACTTTGCCGACTCGATCAAAAACAATGTTCACCTGGGCAATTTATTTAATTGGAATTAAATTAATATAATTAATTTGCTTCGATTACCGTGCAAATGACAATTTTCCATATGCAATAAATTGAGAAGAAATGGCCAACAATATTGAAATAAATGCCCTGCCATGTTTTGCTGTATTCCACACGATTCTGAATGAATGTAATTATTATTAATTAATTATAAATTTAATTATTTTTAAAATTTAAAGAAGTAGAATAAAAATTCTTATTTCGGAAGGAATTAATCGAAAAGAATGTTGGCATTTTTCCGGAAAGAATTTTAGACTTTTCCGGAAAGAATTAACAGGAACGAATTTTGCACTTTTTCTGGAACGAATTCTGCTATTTTTTCTTATAATTTCGCCTCTTAAAAAATAAATTATGAATAAAAAAATTATTAAAATAATTTGAATAAAAAATCCAATTTTTTTCTTCCCTACCTTTGCATTGTACAATTCGACCAATTCCAGGAATAAATGTTTCCCAAATTCCTCCAATGGGATAATTTCGCTATTCAACAAACTAAAAAAAACTAATTTAATAAAAAAAATTTTATTAAATTAACCGAATTTGATCGCGTAAACCGCCGCTTCCAACCACCGAAAATGAGCCAATGACACGTTTGAACAGGCCAACGGGTTCAACGTTGCCTGGAAATTTCAAATTAATTTTTAAAAATTTTTATGAAAACTTTTAAAAATTTTGCCCAGGAAATTTTAAAATTTTTGAAAAATTTTTTTCTGGAAATTTCTAATTTTTTTTTTAAATTTTGTCCAGAATTCTAAAAATTCGTAAAAAATTTTGCCCAGAAATTTTCAAAATTTTTCAAAAATATTTTTTAATACTTCGATTCAATTCCAATTCTTTCAAGGCCAGCTTTCTCTTTTTGGCCACAATCATGTCTAAATTTTGGCGTTGTTTTCGCTCCAAATGGGCAATGTCCTCGTCAGTTACTGGTCTCTAAATTTCAATAAATTATTTTTTAAAAATTAAAAAATTTCCACTCGCCATGAAAATTGTCATGCAAGTGTACGGAGCATTGACGGCACCGAAACCGGATAGAATGGCCATACAAGTGACACCGACCACTCCAACCCGGGAAATTGCCTATGAAATTTATTTTAATATTGGATAAAAAAATTAAATGGTTTAAACAGTTCTTAAATGGTTAAAATTTTTATCCTAATCCCCCAAATCATATACCCAATCGATAGATTTCATCAAGACGCATCGTTTGATAATGATTTGGCTTCAGGTTTAACCAAAATTAAATTGGTTTTGAAGCAAAATCCATAAGTGGTTTAAACGGTTTAATATCCTTAATTTTGACCAAACCATGACAAATTATATACCAATCGATGCATCTTGATGAGATCTATCGATTAGGTATATGGTTTGTGGGTCTAGGACAAACCATTGAACCGTTAAAATCTTTCTGGCATTTTCTTTATTTTTTAGCCTTTTTCAGTTGTATTTTCTATTAAAAATCCATGGGATTTTAATAGAAAAAATACGGTTATCATAAAAATATAATTGTAATTCTGATTTGCGATTGTAATTGTAATTCTGATTTGCGATTGTAATTTAAAAATCATCCCCAAAAACCTGTTGAATGGATAAAATGCCATGCCGGGCGCTCAGAATGGGAAAATTGTCGCCCAATTTCCAGAAAAAGTACACAAATGCCAGCCAACAGCCCATTGTGATTGGTGCCACCCAATTGGGTGGAACTAATTGGAAAATAAATTAATTAAAATTATAAATAATTTTTACTGAATCTTTGCATCCGAATGAGTGAATAGAAAAAATACAGTGGGATCAAACAAATCAACAGGACCAACATTGTGTAGAGGGAAATGCGCCAACTTTGGAGGCGAGAACTGTGAAAATTAGGTATTTATTTTTTGGGGTTTGTTGGAATAACCTGTTGCTGAGTAAATCCAATATTTCAAAAATGATCAGCTCAAACATTGTACAGGAGATGCAAAAGTGATGGAGAAAAATGCCTGGACAGAGCGTTGATGAACCTAAATGTTATTTAGTTTGAGGAAAAGATTATAGCGGTTCAATGGTTTATCTTCTTAGACCCCCAAATCCTATACCCAATCGATAGATCTCATCAATATGCGTCGTTTGGTATATAATTTGTCATGGTTAGTCGAAAAATTAAAAGGTATTAAACCATTTAAACCATCTTGCGGTTTTTGGTTCAAAACTGATTTAAAATTGGTTAAACCTAAGCCAAAACAATTCAAACGATGCGACTTGACGAGACTATCGACTGGATATATGGTTTAGGCTTTAGGGTCTGGGTTAAACCATTAAACCGCTATCTGTTCACCATTTCCATTAATTATTTCTATTTAATCAAATTGATTTTGTTCTTTTCAATGTTTGCTTTCGAAAATAACCTCATAGTCCCGAAAAAGTTGTTTCATGAAGAAGAGCCAACCAAGTGTGAAGAAAACTGCTTGGGAACCGAAAACAATTAGTGCATCGGCAAAGTCCATGTTGGCACCAATGAATGATAAGAACATCCTCACTCAATCGCAATTGTTTTGACAAATTGTTTAAAAGAAAACGAATTTAAATAGATTAGCTCTAAATCTGTTTTTTTTTTTTTTAAATTAAACCATTTTAAGTAATTTTGCAACGGAAAGGCCATAAAGAAGAAGACTTTATACTTTTCTATATTAGATATTTTATCTATTTTTTAATTGGGTATTTAAGTAAGTATACGGGGATCGGGGACCAGGGATGTGGAATGGGAATGAAGAAGGATAAGATAATCCATCCTTAATAATTCTCATTTCTGTTTAATGTTTGTTAAATGAGTTTATTGAATTATTTATCAGCAAAAGTTTTATCAAATTGAATAAAAATCAAGGCGATTATCCGAAAATGAAAAATTGGAATACATTTATGACGATTTATGGCAAGATTTAAATAGAAAATTGAGAACAAATAAATATTGAATAAGTGTCATTTATGCGCTCGATCGATCAAAGGAGAGGGAATGAAAATTCTTGTGAAGATCATTTTAACATCTCGTTCCAAATTGCATCATTTCTTTTAATTCTTTTTCGGAATAACCGCTTTAAAAATTTGTCCGACCAATTCGCCGTAGTTTCCATTGAGCAACGTTTTCCAATCCTCCGTTTGCATAATCTTTATAAGTAAAAATTTAATTAATTAAATCAATTGTCTAACCTCATTTGCATTTTCTGCGATGTATTTGATTGCGTTGGCTTTGAGAAATTCAGCAGAATGCTGACTGGCCACAACTAACAACCGGCATGCATTTTCGTTATCCATGAAAAAGACCAAATTGCGTTCGGAGATCATCTGAAATTATGAATTTATTAATTACATTTTATGTTATTTTATTTGAAAATCACCTTTAAATCGACAAGTCCATATTTTTCGGCAGCAACCAGCAAATCTTCAGCAATATTCTCCTTCTCCCCCATATTAGGGTGTATCCCATTGTATCTGAAAATGTCAATTTTTTATATTATGTTATTCTCATAAAAAACAATTAATATTTGATAATTAGATTTCAGTGAAAATAGTTTTTTAATTCCATAAAATTGAAAAAAAACCAACACGAATCGAATCATTTCTTTCAAAATTTTCGATTGGATGTCCTCAATATTGACGATTCCATTCTGCGCTTCGACCATTCCATGCTCGAACATTGCTGCGAAAACTAGAGAACGGTTGGCCAAAATGCATTTGTGGGCCTTGGAAACGTACATTTGTGTATTTGCTAATCAATGATAAAATTACCTTAAATTTTGTTCCATCCGAAGAAACCAATATGCAATCGGAGTATTTGTCTTCTTTGTCGAACAAATTGCCCATGTCTTCACATATGGATTGCATCCTAAAATTTAAATATATATCAAGTTAAATCGATGAAATGAATACTTTAATCCATCTGGAATTTGAGCATTAATCTCGGCACTGAGAGTGATGGAATTGGCCGACTTGTCATACCAGCCATTTTCGGGATCCATCAACTCCTGTTGAAGAAAATATTAATTTTTATAAAGAGTCAAGGTCGTGTAGCCAAACAGCTTACTTAAAAGTTTTATTTTTGAGTCAATTTTTAGTGCGCTATTATTTTGTAAAATCAAATGCTTACTTCAAATTTCATGTATTCGGCAAAGCCCCAATCTGTTTCCACAGCATGGAAAACGTGGCCGATTTTTCGAATATGATCTTTCTTTCCTTCTTTCTGGGCCAACAATTTCAGCTTTGCAGATGCGAGGCAACTCCAGGTTGACTCTTAAAAAATTATATAGAAAATTTTGAAATCAGTTTATTGATAAACCATGATTTTCTGCATTGCATTGTAAAAAATAGCCCAAAGATTTTTTTGGGTTGACATTGCCGAAATTATCCCTACGACCTATTTGCCTCGGCATAACAAGAATTTTCCATGGTAGTCCTCGAACATAGACGGGATCACTAAGTCGATGAGCATCCTTTCCTTCTTCTCGTGCAAATTCGCTGAACTTTTCTATTTTCAATGTAACAACTCCAATTGACTTGTAAGGATCATGTTCTGCTTCAAATTTACATTATTATTCCCGATTTTGGAAAATTTTAAAACCTTCATCGATGTTCATTTTTATCCGATTGATTTTAAAATAGAATTTGATATTATCCGAAAACACTTCTGAAATGTGTATTAAATATAAAATTACTTTTCATTTCGGAAAAAATGTTAGTAAATAATTAATTGTAAATGTGCTATAAAAGGGTGTGTATGAGAATGAGAAAGACAAGCTAGGCCTAGGCTTCATAATTTTATTTTTGAAAAAAATTGAATACCTAAAACAATTATATTTTTCATAACATACCTAATTTATTAAAAGGCAGATAGGAAATAGGATATGGTCTTACTTCGATCAATTATAATCTAAATCTTAGATATTTCACCCCGTCTGCGATGTGTGGCGTACGCGGCAAAAACTCATAATTCATCTCTAATTTTTCTTTTAATGTCTGTCACACAATGCCACACTATTTTGCTTTTTTTTATCCAAAATTTCGATCCATTTTTACAAAATCAAGTCTAGCTCAGCTCCCTAAAGTTAGATTGAAAATTCCTCTGACAATTTTGTGCAGAATTTTCCAGGCTACAAGATAGGCTAGAAATTTTTTTAAAATTTCATCTTTTAAGAAAGTTATTCATCATTGAAGTTTAGAAATAAAAATGCCAGTTACTCGAAAGAGAGCAGCGGAAATTAAACAAAAAGTTGATAAAATTAATACAACAAAAAAATTGAAAAAATCTGCAAAGATGGAACAAATAGAAGATGCAAGAGTGAAAAGAAAGGCACAAAAAATTGTTCAACTAGCACAAGTCAACAACAACGAAATTTGATGGCAAAAGCTGATGGGAGCAGCAGAAGCAAAGGTTTTAAATTAAAGAATTAATAATAATTTATTAAAACAAGACAAAAAATATTGGGATTTTTAACCTGAGGAAATTTTGGACAGTTATTTAAGTCAAAAAATAAGATTTTTTGGAAAAAAAGAGAATATTTTTTTTGAATGAATACTAGCACCAATTAAATTATACAAAAATGGATAGAACTCGACGAGACGCGTCGAATGGTGTATAGCATGTCAGTTTTGGATTTTTTTAAACATAGTTCTGGGTCAATAACCTATGTCGAAAAAACATAATTTTTGGAAAATTGAGATGATTTTTAAATTTTTATTAAATTTTTAATTCTCAAATAATAAATTATAGAAACCCGGACTAAATTTGCAAACATTGCAACACAAACAATGTCAGAAGGACCGACAATGGTGGATGCCGAAACGCAAACAATGATGGAAGAGAGGCAGAGAATTCCATCCGGCGGAAGACCGCGCATGAAAATTGGCATGATGAGCGAAAGAGGAAAAAGAATGCGATCAAATGAATTTAAAAATTTCATAAAGGAAAAATTGCAAGGTTAATTAATTTTTTTTTTTTAAAAGATAAAAAAATTTAGGTTTTGAAACACCAAAAGGCAGAAAAGAGGCGAAATTGGTGCTCAAATCGGCCATCGATAATGTCCTCCACCCATCACCATTAAAAAAGAATGAAGATGAAAAGAAAAGACTTTCACCAGAACAACAAGCGATTTTGAGAAGGATCGAAACAATTGACACAAATGGTTTTTATTTTTTTTAATTTAATTTTCACATTTTCATGTACTACAATGCTTAAATGGCCCAAGAAAAACGAGTCAGAAATACAAAAAATTCAAATCAGCATAGTTGGAGATCAAGGGGGAAAGAACGAAGCAAAATCCACAAAAATTGGGATTCAGCTAATCAATTTGGAACATCCCAATTCGCCAGCAAATGTTTCAATTTTGGCAATATACCCAGGGCAAGACTCGAGGGAAAATTTACTTGAATTTGGCCGCCCAATCTGGAAACAAATTAAAGAAATGATGGAACAAAAAACTTTCAAATTAAGATTTGATTATGGCGAGGAAGGTGAATTTGAAATTGAATGGTATTTCTTTGATTAAATTGGTAAAATTTCATTTTATAAATCAAAATTCCCCCTTTTTTTAGTTGCTTCGATATCAAAATCAGAAAACAAATGAGAAAAAGCTGCTGAAAATTGTCCAACATCAATGCATGCTCAACTCACTCCACGACAGCGGCATAAATTTGGACGTTGGTGCTGGTGCTGATTGGATTCGGCATGAAATTTCAGAAGAAATCGATGATGAAAATAAGGAGAATGAGCCTCAATTTGATAATATTGAAATTCCCTCATCGTCTTTTAATATTCTTTGATTTTTTTCTATATGTATTTCCATTGATTTTAATATTTTCCATCATAAAATTATAAACTATATTTTTATCTACAATTTGAACATAAATTTGCATTGTTTTTAGTTTAATCTAGGTTATTTTTCTTATTTTTAATTTTCTCTCAAAAATTAAAAAAGGGGTATTTAGTCGATTTTTGAATTTACGCGCATTTTTTTTAAACTTTTTCTCTTTCCTTGGCGTTCCATGTTTTTGCCGCGTGCGCCACACATCGCAGACGGGGTGTATTTTGATTTTCTAGGTATGTTTAGACTTTTTATGAAAGAAAAGATTTGAGAATATTGAGAGTGAAATAGAGAAATAAGAATGACCGCCATTTCTAGAAGAATCCATTCCATGGGTTTTCCATCAATCTTCCCCGACATATTTTCCTCAATTTCTCAGCAATCGCAATCGACATTCATCGTATATAGTCCCAAATTAATAAACATTGCTAATCTCTTCTCTAGGGTCTCTTTGATTAAAGCCCATCCCATCCCATTAATACGGGTACCGGGGATGTGGAATGGAGATGAAGAAGGATAAGATATATAAATCCATTAGTCTTTGTACTTCGCATTACTGTTTAATTTTTATTAAATGAATTTATTGAATTATTTATCAGCAAAAGTTATCAAATTGAATAAAAATCAAGGCGATTATCCGAAAATGAAAAAATTGTAATACATTTATGATGATTTATGGCAAGATTTAAATAGAAAATTGAGAACAAATATTGAATAAGTGTCATTTCTGGATTTCTGCTTAAATGAAAGTGATGATTGATAAATGACCATTTCTGTGAAGATCAATTTATGGAAATATTAAAGAAATTTGATAAAAATAGATGGAATATTTTAGTCAAAGTGAAGATCTTTTTACACCTCGTCTTATTCAAATTCAAATTGCATCCTTATCCTTCATTTAATTCTTTTTAGGAAGAACCGCTTTAAAAATTTGATCGACCAAGTCCCCGTAGTTTCCTTTGAGCAACATTTTCCAGCCCTCAGTTTGCCGAACCTTTATAATATCCAAATTATTATGATCAAATTATATTCCAACCTCATATCCATTTTCTTTGATGTATTCAATTGCGTTGACCTTGAGAAATTTTGAGGAATTCTGACCGGCCAGAACCAACAATCGGCATGCATTTTCATTATTCAAGGAATCGACCAAATTGCGTTGACAGATCAACTGCAGATTGTGAATATTATTAGCTTAAATTTTGTATTAAACCTTCAAATTGACAAGTTCATATTTTTCAGCCGCAATCAGCAAATCCTCAGCAATGTTCTCAATGTTCAACTGTCCAGTGTACCTGAAAATGTCAAATTTTCTTGTTTTTATTCTTATTTATAAGTGGGATTTAAACCGGGATTTTCGAAAAACCCTTTTTTGTTTTTTCAAAAGTTTGGTTTTCAGTCATTTTGAATATTCGCCATTTCTTTCTTAAATTGCATCTATACTATTAAGCTATTAACTGAAACCGACTGAATAAGCTTTATTACTAAATGAGTAAACCAACATGTATCGAATCATTTTTTCCAAAATATTCGATTGGATGTCCTCAATATTGACAATTCCATTCTGCGCTTCGACCATTCCATGTTCGAACATTGCTGCGAAAACCGGAGATTGGCTGGCCAAAATGCATTTGTGGGCCTTAAAAATGTAAATTAGACTATTAAATCATAAAACTAAATTAATGTTTAACCTTAAATTTTATTCCATCCGAAGAAACCAATGTACAGTCACAATACCTGTCCCTTTTGTCGAACAAATTATCCAGCAAGTTTTCACACATTTGAGATTGCCCTCTTAAAAATTAATTCAAATTCCAATTTTTGCCATTTATTCTTCCGGGAATATTTTTTATATGTTAAAAATATTGACAATTAAATGTTAATTATATAAAATCTTTGTGGAATTTAAAAATAAAATTAAAAGATCTATATGTTTATATCAAATCTATTCATTGATATAAAAAATTACTTAAAAAAATGTTTCAAACATCAAACTCCATTTTTTTAACTTACATTATTCCAATAGGAACATCAACATTAATCTCGGCCCTGAGAATGATTGAATCGGTCGACTCATCATACCAGCCGTTTTTGGGATCCATCAACTCCTATTGAAGAAGGAAAATAATTATTTATTATTAGAGCAGATATATTGTACTCAAATTATTTATAGGTATTAAAGTCAAGGCCAAACAAACAGCTTAAGCAGTTAAGCATATCATTTTTGAGCCAATTTTGGTGTGTTTAATATTTAATTTTATAAAAACAAAAATGCACACTTCATATCCCATGAACTGTTCAATGCCACGCTCTCGCTGATTCCGCCAAAGAGAGTGTTTGAATTCCTTAACATAGTCTTCCTTTCCTTCCTTCTGGGCCAACAATTTGAACTTTGCTTTTGCAGAGAAACTGTGTGAATCTATTAAAGAAAATCGTACATAGCAAATTTTGAAATCAATTTATTGAAAAACCTTTTTCTGAACTGCATTGTAAAAAATAGCTGAGACTTTTCAGTGATTTACGATTACCAACAGCATCACGACGTCGTGATTCCATTGGCTTGGCAAGAATTCGCCATTGAAACCCTCGAATATAGATTGGATCGCTAAGTTTGCGAGCATCCTTTCCTTCTCGTGCAAATTCGCTGAACTTCTCTAACTTCAGTGTAATAAATCCAAGCGACTTGCAATAATCATCATTCGCTTTAAATTTACATTTGTTAATCCCAATTTTAAAAAATATTTAACCTTCATCGATATTGATATTCATTCTATCCTCAACATTGCCCATTTTAATCCAACTGATTTTAAAATAGAATTTGATATTATTCAAAAACACCCTTCTGAAAATGAAAAGCATATAAATAAAAATAATTGCCTGATAAATGGCAATCATAAAGAATCCGGGCCACAAAAAAAGTTTTTGTCAGGATAAAAGATATTTTGATTTTCTAGAAGGTCAGTTTTTTGTGAAAGTGAAAATTTTTGAGAATATTATTGGGAGAGAAATAAAAAAAAATGGCCACCATCTAGAAGAATACATTCTATTGGATTCTTCATCCTTCTCCCACCCCGTCTGCGATGTGTGGCGCACGCGGCAAAAACATGGAACGCCAAGGAAAGAGAAAAAGTTTAAAAAAAATGCGCGTAAATTCAAAAATCGACTAAATACCCCTTTTTTAATTTTTGAGAGAAAATTAAAAATAAGAAAAATAACCTATAGATTAAACTAAAAACAATGCAAATTTATGTTCAAATTGTAGATAAAAATATAGTTTATAATTTTATGTTGGAAAATATTAAAATCAATAGAAATACATATGGAAAAAAATCAAAGAATATTAAAAGACGATGAGGGAATTTCAATATTATCAAATTGAGGCTTATTCTCCTTATTTTCATCATCGATTTCTTCTGAAATTTCATGCCGAATCCAATCAGCACCAGCACCAACGTCCAAATTTATGCCGCTGTCGTGGAGTGAGTTGAGCATGCATTGATGTTGGACAATTTTCAGCAGCTTTTTCTCATTTGTTTTCTGATTTTGATATCGAAGCAACTAAAAAAAGGGGGATTTTGATTTATAAAATGAAATTTTACCAATTTAATCAAAGAAATACCATTCAATTTCAAATTCACCTTCCTCGCCATAATCAAATCTTAATTTGAAAATTTTTTGTTCCATCATTTCTTTAATTTGTTTCCAGATTGGGCGGCCAAATTCAAGTAAATTTTCCCTCGAGTCTTGCCCTGGGTATATTGCCAAAATTGAAACATTTGCTGGCGAATTGGAATGTTCCAAATTGATTAGCTGAATCCCAATTTTTGTGGATTTTGCTTCGTTCTTTCCCCCTTGATCTCCAACTATGCTGATTTGAATTTTTTGTATTTCTGACTCGTTTTTCTTGGGCCATTTAAGCATTGTAGTACATGAAAATGTTAATTAAATTTAAAAAAATAAAAACCATTTGTGTCAATTGTTTCGATCCTTCTCAAAATCGCTTGTTTTACTTTGGTGCACGTAATCTCACTGTCATTGATTTCATATTCAAAAAATTGCTTCAAATTTGCTTTGGTGGCATCAAACTGACGATTTGACGAAAAAATGTCGAACTCCCGCCCCAGAAGTTTTTTCAATTTGAGTCTTGCCTTGAATGAAATCCCAGTTATTAATGTGATGGCCAAATCCTATTCTGGTGAGTCTTTTCTTTTCATCTTCATTCTTTTTTAATGGTGATGGGTGGAGCGTGGAGGACATTATCGATGGCCGATTTGAGCACCAATTTCGCCTCTTTTCTGCCTTTTGGTGTTTCAAAACCTAAATTTTTTTATCTTTTAAACAAAAAAAATTAATTAACCTTGCAATTTTTCCTTTATGAAATTTTTAAATTCATTTGATCGCATTCTTTTTCCTCTTTCGCTCATCATGCCAATTTTCATGCGCGGTCTTCCGCCGGATGGAATTCTCTGCCTCTCTTCCATCATTGTTTGCGTTTCGGCATCCACCATAGTCGGTCCTTCTGACATTGTTTGTGTTGAAATGTTTGCAAATTTAGTCCGGGTTTCTATAATTTATTATTTGAGAATTAAAAATTTAATAAAAATTTAAAAATCATCTCAATTTTCCAAAAATTATGTTTTTTCGACATAGGTTATTGACCCAGAACTATGTTTAAAAAAATCCAAAACTGACATGCTATACACCATTCGACGCGTCTCGTCGAGTTCTATCCATTTTTGTATAATTTAATTGGTGCTAGTATTCATTCAAAAAAAATATTCTCTTTTTTTCCAAAAAATCTTATTTTTTGACTTAAATAACTGTCCAAAAATTTCCTCAGGTTAAAAATCCCAATATTTTTTGTCTTGTTTTAATAAATTATTATTAATTCTTTAATTTAAAACCTTTGCTTCTGCTGCTCCCATCAGCTTTTGCCATCAAATTTCGTTGTTGTTGACTTGTGCTAGTTGAACAATTTTTTTGTGCCTTTCTTTTCACTCTTGCATCTTCTATTTGTTCCATCTTTGCAGATTTTTTCAATTGTTTTGTTGTATTAATTTTATCAACTTTTTGTTGAATTTCCGCTGCTCTCTTTCGAGTAACTGGCATTTTTATTTCTAAACTTCAATGATGAAGAACTTTCTTAAAAGATGAAATTTTTAAAAAATTTCTAGCCTATCTTGTAGCCTGGAAAATTCTGCACAAAATTGTCAGAGGAATTTTCAATCTAACTTTAGGGAGCTGAGCTAGACTTGATTTTGTAAAAATGGATCGAAATTTTCGATAAAAAAAAGCAAAATAGTGTGGCATTGTGTGACAGACATTAAAAGAAAAATTAGAGATGAATTATGAGTTTTTGCCGCTTGCGCCACACATCGCAGACGGGGTGTTCTCCCCGCAGTATTTTCCCCATTTTCTCAACAATCTTCATTCATCGTCCCAGATTAAACATTGCTAGTCTCTAGGGTCGGCGGGTCTCTGATTAAAGCCGATTAAATATGATTATTGGGGTGGGTTAAGGTGAATAATGAAAAATATACTCTATCATATTCATTTTTATTTTTACCATTTTCAAAGATTCATTTCATAATACAGGAAAAATTAAATTTGGGCCTTAAAATGAAGTTGAATATTCATTTTCAGATAAATTCACAAAATTAAACAAATTTGAACAAAATGGGCAGCCGAGTTTATGTTGGAAATTTGCCATCCCGCGCAACCGAACGTGATTTGGAGCATTTCTTCCGAGGCTTTGGCCGCATCCGTGATGTGATGCTGAAGAATGGCTTTGGATTTGTGGTTTGCAAACATTTTTAATATTTAAATTAGTTGTAATTCAAATTAAAATCAAAATTCTTTGGGAAACATTGTAAAATGGCGAAAAGATGGTTTATAACGGTTCAAAAGTTGTACTAGACCCCCAAACCATATAATATATTCAATCTATAAACCTGTCGAGACGCATTATTTTCGTTTGATAATGATTTGGCTTAGGTTGAACCAATTTTAAATTAGTTTTTGACCAAACCATGGTAAATTATATACCAATCGACGCGTCTTGGTGAGATCAATCTATTGTGTATAGGGTTTGGGGCTCTAGGAAATACTATTGAACCGCTATAATCTTTTCGGCAAATTAAATACACTAAAATAATGTCTTGCTTTTCAGGAATTCGACGATACCCGCGATGCGGAGGACGCTGTTTACGAACAAAATGGCCGCGATTTAATGGGTCACCGGGTTGTGGTGGAACTTTCGCGCCGTAAGCCAGATAGTTAAGCGATAAACATTTTTCTTAAATTTTTAACCATTTAGGCCGTTATGGTTATGGGCGACGTGATGGTGGTGGATATGGCGGTGGCGGCGGCGGTGGTGGTGGACGTGGATACCAAGATGGGGTTATGACGTAAGTGTCAGTTCAAATTTGGTTGTGGTATTTGGTATAGTGGATATATTCGGGAGAGATTGGGTTTTAAACCGTTTTTTTTTGGTTTTTGAACCGGTTCGGTTTTAAACCGATTTTGGTTTTAGACCGGTTAAACCAATTTTGGGTTTTAGACCGATTTTTGGTTTTTAAACCGGTTAAACCGGATTTGGTTCTAAAATCGATTTTTTTTGGTTCAAAACTAATAAATTCAAATCCACGAATAATTTTCACATTTTACAGTTCGGATGGCCGAGTCAATGGACGTTTCCCGCCGCCGATGAAGACCCGCTATCGAATGGTGGTCACAAATTTGTCATCCCGTTGCAATTGGCAGGTTTGTACGCAATAAAAAAACTTTCTTGAGTTCTTCTTTTCTGTTTCTCATCATTCGATTTTATTTAATATTTTGTGTATTTTTTATTTGTGTGGTGCTCTCACTTTAAAAAACCATATAAGAATTTTTGCAACTTTAAGCCAAAACCAATCTATGCCATTGCCATTGCTGGCCCATAGGGTGGTTTTCGGTCCTCTCTTATTGGCCTTGGCCACCCATTTTTGCCATTGCCCAGCAATTTTGGCATTGGCCTCCTCCTTGGTCTTTGGCCTAGGCCTACCGCCTACCCATATGCCATTGTGCCACAAATTGGCCACTTGGCTGCATTGGCATTTAGCCCAAAATTGGCCACATCCTTGCCTATTGACATGGCCCACTGAATTTATGGCCTAGACTTTACTCATTTGCCCACAAATTGCCAATCAATACACAATAAAGGGGCAAATTCTTGGAAAAAATAAATGAATATTTTGGCAAATTGGCATTGGGGAAAAAGCAAAAAACAAAAAAGGCCTTTAAACTTGCTTCATAATTTCTCTCTGTCTTTGCTTGCCCACAACAAAATTGCACCTAATGCCAAAAATGGCCTCCTCTTTGGCACAAACTCTGACAGTTTTTGGTAGGAAGAAATTAAGTCAATTTAGTGAACTATTTTTCATACAAAAATAGGAAGGAATAAGAAAAATGAAATTAACAATAATTTAAAATCATTGCAGGAAATCAAGGATATGATGCGAATGGACGGAAAGGTGAATGTGACCTATGCCGACGCCCACAAACGTGCGCGCAATGAGGCACTCCTCTGCTTTGCAACCCATGATGATTTGCGACGTGCAATGGACAAATTCCAAGGTTTGTGGCACAAATATTAGGAAAAATTAATTGTATTTAATTTACCGAAAAAGAAATGTCAAAATATTTGTAAGGTTTTAAGGGTTTATCCTAATCCTACATTCACATTTCACAAATCATATATCCAATTGGATAGAGCTGGTCAAGACGCATTGAATGGTATATAATTTGTCATGGTTTGATCAAAATTAAATGGTATTAAACCTTTTAAACTGGTTTAGTTTTTCGGTTCAAAACTATGTAAACCGGTTTGGGTTTTCGCTTCTAAGCTGTTTAAACCAATTTTGGTTTTTCGATTCGAAATAATTTAAACCTGTTTTGGTTTTTCGTTTCAAAACTATTGATTAAACCTAAGTCGAAATCGATTTGCTTCTTGATCAGATATCTATCAATTGGGTACACGATTTAGTTAGTTAGGATAAACTTCTGACAATTAACAAACTTTTGAGCAAGTTTGGTGTTTGTTTTAGAGGTCAAATAATTCTTACCAAGTCATAAATGAATTATACAAACTTATTTTTATTTTAGTCAACTAGCAAGTTTAGCTTTAAGGCCTTTGAATAAAATAAACTAACCTAATAATTGATTAATTTTATTAAACCACTAATTGATTAATTTTATTAAACCACCCCCAAATTTATAGGCAAGGACATCAACGGACGCCGTATCAAAATTGTGGACGATTCGGATGTGAGCAGTAGCAGTGGACGTCGCCGCTCTCGATCCCGTTCCGACAGCCGCTCTCGCTCCCGATCTCGTCGTCGTAGCCGTTCACGGTTTTTAATCATAAATTTCACCAATTAACCAAAAAATTAAGATCGCGCTCTCGTTCGGCTCGTCGATCTCGAAGCCGTTCGCCACCTTCCCGTTCGCGTTCGCGCAGTGAAAGTTCCAAGGGATCACGAGGTTAAATCATAAACCGTTAAAAAAGTTACTATTGCTGTTTACGGGATGGGAGGGTGGGGGATGATGAAGAATAAGAAGGGGAAGAAGAAGAATAACGAGGATGATAATTATGATGATAATGATGAAGATCATCCACAGCTTAATCTCTTCTTCTTATTCCTCTTCAATCTTCATTATCATCCTTGGCTTAATCTCTTCTTCATCATCGTCCTCGGCTTAATTTCTTCTTCAATCTTCATCATCGTCCTCGGCTTAATCTCTTCTTCATCATCGTCCTCGGCTTAATTTCTTCTTCAATCTTCATCATCGTCCTCGGCTTAATCTCTTCTTCAATCTTCATCATCGTCCTCGGCTTAATCTCTTCTTCCTCTTCATCATCATTATCATCCACAGCTTAATCTCTTCTTTTTCATCATCATTCTCATCATTATCATCCTCAGTTTCATTTCTTCTTCATTATCATCATCAATCATCATCTCTTCTTCTTCATCCTCATCCTTTTTCCCTTCCATCCTTAAGCTACAATAGGTACCAAAAAAAAATTTGGAAATGTCTAAAAGATTATAATGGTTTGTTATAGCAGTTCAAAAGTTGTCCTAACTCCCAAACCACATATCCAATCAATATATCTCATTAAGATGCCTCGATGGTTTATAATTTCTCATGTTTTGATCAAAAATTAAGGTTTTAAGGGACCCCGTTTCAATTCCAACTTTTAACTTTAACTTTGAACTTTTGGAAGGGAAAAAATTCAAAGTTAAAAGTTAAAGTTGGAATTGAAATGGGGCCCCGTTTAAATAAACAATCTTACATTTTTTGGTTTAAAACTAATTTAAAATTGGTTAAATCTAAACCAAATCGATTTTGGTATGGGTTATATGGTTTGGGTGTTTTTAGGACACAAAATTGAATCATTATATTCTTTTCCACATTAATACTTTTCCATCTTTTAAATATTATTAAAATTTCAGCCAAAAATGGTGGCAATGCCAGCGATGATGAGAAGGACAAACGTCGCAGCCGTTCACGTTCGGCATCGGCTGCTTCTTCCGGGCGCGGAGACCGTCGTCGTGCCGCAAGCCGAAGCCCAACCAATTCACCCCGAAACAACGATGATGAGGATGGGAAAAAAATGGAAGACGATGATTGAATGAAAATGAGGAGCAAAAATTGGAAGAATTAAGGAGAAAAAAATGGATGAGAATTTTGAAATAATTTGAGGATGAATTCCCCATACCTATCTATTTAAGTTAATTTTGGCACCAATTATTCATTATGTTATTTTTTCACATATTTATCAAAAGTTATTAATCAATGTTCGCACTTTTGCATCGAACCCCAATCAATCCTCGATAATTTCACCGCACCAATACTATAATTTAATTTGTATTTGTTCTCATCATTATCAGCTTAATT
Source organism: Pratylenchus scribneri (assembly GCA_030063045.1). Taxonomy (NCBI): domain Eukaryota; kingdom Metazoa; phylum Nematoda; class Chromadorea; order Rhabditida; family Pratylenchidae; genus Pratylenchus; species Pratylenchus scribneri. Next base: position 393,226 of record JAQSEB010000065.1, read on the forward strand.
TAATGTGCGGAATAAAATGATGTTTTTGTTTAATTTTTATACAGTGCCACTTCCCATTACTTATTTTGTTTCCATTAAGAGAGATGGCTTGAAAGAAATTATTTTGGGACCACCTAACTTATCCATAACAAAATGGGTATACTAATGCATTTAAGGATGACGAAGATGAAGTAGGAGGAGAAAATAATGATAATGATGAGGATGATGAAGAAGATCATCCTAAGCTTCATCTCTTCTCGTTTACCCTCATCCTTTTTCTCTTCCAGCACCTAAATAATTTGGGCTTTGGTTTTTATTAGGCTTAAATTTATCTTAGAAGTTTAATAGGAAAAGAAGTCTGATTGATAGATTTTGGGCTGAATTATCGACATGTTTGTAATTTATAAACCACTCCCAAGTCCCAACCGCCATTAAAAAGTCCCAGTATTGAGAATGGCCAAGTTTATAACCAAATAAACTAATTTTTCGTCTTTTTTTTTCTTAAAATTACAAGCTATGTGGCATTAAAACTGTCGAAAACCTCACAAGTTTCGCCTAAAAACCTCTGAAAATCCCAATTTGATAAAGAGAAAAGCAAAATAAAATCAAATAAAATATTTATCCAATAATAAAATTGTATTTCGTGAATATGTTGGTTGGATGAGAGGATGGAAGAATGCCGTAAAATTAATGGAAAATTCAATACAAGTTTGTCAAAAACTAAAATTTCCGTAAAATTGAAGGGAATATCAGAATAAAGAGAGAGAAAGGTGGATGAGAGAAGAATTTAAGTTGGGGATAAACAAAACAAAAAAAATATGTTGGTCTGTCGATTTTAGGGGTGGGTGGATTTGATTGGTTTAAAACAAATAAATTGAAAAAATTTAATCAAAATGTCATTTAAATTCCATCCTTCCTTCTTTCCACATCACTTCATTTGCCCATATTGACTTAAACCGAGGCATATCCTTGACGCTTGGCACGGGCCCTTCCAATCAAATATGCGACCAACACGATGATCACCATTCCGGCCAGGAAAGCGCCAACAATGATCTGAAAATGACGGGAAAAATTAAATGAGTTATATTTAATTTGACGCAAAAAAATTTGAAAATGGCAAAGAGTTTAGCGGCTCAATGGTTTGTCCGAAACCCCCAAAACCAAAACCTTATACCCCAATCGATGGATCCAGGTCCGGCGCCACGATTTTTTAGGGGGGAGGGGACCAAGGGTTTTCCTTTTAATTTCGCGATTTCAGGTGGATCCCGGGCCCAAGTAGACTCCGCTATTTGGCCTGATAGATTTCATCCACACACGTCGATTGGTACATAATTTATCAAGGTTTGGTCAAAATTAAAGGGTATTAAACCGTTTAAACCATCACAATGTTTTTGGTTCAAAACTTAATTTAAAAATGGATAAACCTAAGCCAAATCATTATCAAACGATGCTTATCAAAAGAAATCTATCGATTTGATTTGACATGTTTATATGGATTGAAGGTCTAGGACAAACCATAAACCATTGAACCGTTATAATCTTTTGGCCATTTTAAATGTTTCCCAAATTAATAACAACAAAAAATTACCGGAACCAAATCGGATGTGCGCAAATCCTTCGTGCATTGTTCAAAAGCTGGGATTTTTTTGTTGAAATAAATTTTCATAAATTTTTGATATCTTCTTGAACCTTGATTCGGGTTGAATTCCGGATGGTCCTGGTCGACGAAGGCAACAACCTGGAAAAATATTTTAATTTAAGAATAATTTTATCGATAAAAAACCTTCAATTTGTTGAATTGAATGGTGGCCTTGGACAAGTTCAACGGCAAATCATTTTGGGAGCAGACAAATCTGCAGGAAAAAATTAATAAATTTTTCGAAATTTTCCTAAATTTACTTACCCATTGTGGGTTGCGGCATTTGCGGCCCATTCCGGTGTGTATTCGTGCTCCTTTGGATAGACATATGGGATGGTGTCATCTGTGAAAATTATGGAAAATGTTAGAAGTTAGACTTAATAAACTTTTTATTAGGTAAAATACTTTAATTATACTGACAATGAGAGTAACGCGTTTAGTGGTCAAATTTTGGAACAGGTCGAGTATGTCACTTTCGAAAGGGATTTTAGAGCCGGCTAATGTCTATAAAGAGTTTACTAAATAATCTTTGGGAGAATCTTCGACTTGAAGAGGAGACTCTTCACTTTTACAAAATTTAGATCATAGGTTCGAATACGCCCTGCCTTGGAAACCTTTTCGCGTGAGTATGCAGTATGGTATTAGTACCACCGATAGGGCTTTTATGGTTGGCTAATGGCTACTTTTTCGGTTTAAAAGTTTACTCCAAAAACCAATATAATCCTTTGGAAATTTTTTAGACCTGAAGAGTCGACTCTTCACTTTTACAAATGTTAGGTCTAGGGTTCGAATCCGCTATGGGGCAATTATTTTTTTTTGGGCTTTTAAACCATTTTTATACATTCTGGAACATTAATTCGAGCAAAATGATAAGGTCCTATTCCTAAACGCACTAGTGTTACTAAACCTTAATATCAATTCTTCAGGTAAAAATCCGAAGTTATTTAGCTTTTTCTTTGTTAAAATTATATCCAATTTCTCATAAAACCTCAAAAATTTACTTGTGTACGTAGAATTCATCGATGGGTAGTAATGCACGGTGAGCGAATAATTGGCCAACTTGAAATGTTCATCCGATCCGGTGCCTTCCTTCTCAAACTTCAACAGGATGCTCCTTGAAAAATTTTTTGGTGAATTTAATCGAATTTAGCAAAAATAAACCATTTCTCCTGAGTTTCCAACGGTGACACTTCCGGCTGCAAACCATCGGGCACAAAATCAACCTGAAGCTTTTCCTCCTTGTCCGCACAAACACTGCCATCCGGGTTCAATTCCACAGAGCCAAAGCCATCCTCGGGAACCGTGAACTGGACAGTGGTGGTCTTGTTCAAGAACTAAAATGGACAAAATATGTTTTGCTGACATTTTTGAGTGCAAACCGTATTTTGGTATTCCAATGTTCCGGTGATGTTGGCCTCCAAAATCAAGCAATATTTCGCACTTGTTGAGTTTTGAACCGCAAAATGGTTGGCCAAAATGGCAGAGGGCATGGTAGCCAGCAGAGCAGCGAATGCAAGTAGTGGAAACAGGAAATGCATCTTCATTTATTTTCGGATGTTGTTTTGCAATCAATTAATAATCGTTGTTTAAATGCTCTTCTGAAATTTGCGCATTTTTTTATTGATTTATTATGGATTAATGCTTTGGGTTTAATGGTTGGGAAGTTCTTAGGAATTAACTATATTCATTTTCGAAAGAATTGGGGTGAATTTTTGGTGAAATTTATTGGAAAATAAACAATGATTTTATTGACAGCAATGGATGGAAAGTGAATTAAATTGATGAATGATTAATGGATCGGAATGGAATGAAAAAGAGAAAATTTATAAAAGGAAGCGATGAATCAGCTTTGTTGTTTTGATTAGCTTTTATTCTATTCTAGTCCCTAGCCTAGACTGTATATGGAATTTGGAATGGATAAATTAGTGCAGCTTTATTTTGTAAACAGGAAAAGCTTTGAAAAATTTACTAATTAATTGTGAATTGGCTTTGGGTTTACAGCTCAATTTTCCAATAATGATTATTGATTTAATTAATCATGACAGTAAATGATAAGTAAATAAGTGCAGCTATGCAGCAAATTGAAATTGAATGCAAAATGCTGGATGTTGGTTGGGAAAGAATGAATTGTGGAGTATAGTTGATGCTTACGCTTACTCTTACTTCCCCGACTTTTTTTTATCAGAATTTTGACTATTAAAAATGAAGGAATGAATGATAATTGATAAATGATAAAGCTTTGGCTGGTAAGGGAGAAGGGACCAGCGAGCCGCGAACCACTAACCAAAAAATGGAATAAATAAACAAAAAAGATGTGTCGCAATATCCGAAGAAAGCCCCGTTGGTTGGAATTTAATGCTCAATCAAATCTATTACAAAAGATCTAACCAAAGAAAATCAATAAGTATTACTAAATATTACCTAAAACAAGATCGGTTAATTCAATTTATTTGTATTTTATCACCAAGCCTCAAGAATCAAGATAAAATGTTGTGAAGTCTAGCTTTGTTGATCTTTCAGATGTTAGTCCTTTTATGCATATTAGATCTTCGTGCCAAAGTTAGATCATTTTACAAGGGAGAAAATTTCATTCGCGCGAAATTTCCATTCAAAAAGGTCTACGCTTCACCTCATTCATCAATCAATAATCAAATCTTTGCATCATTTTTTACATAATTTATTCATTAATTAATCCTAAAATTAATAATTTAAAGATTAAGCGATAATCCAAATTCATAAAATGCCTCCACTAAAGCGCAAAAATTGCTTCGATCCAGAATGGGAAAAACAATTCGGCTTTGTGAAGAGGAGCAAACGTGGCGATGGCTTCTTCTACTGTTCTGTGTGCCAAAATGATTTCATCCTCACCACCGGTGTCAGCGGAGTCGAAAAGCATCAGGACAGCAAAGGGCACAAGGATCGAAGCTGCAAAAGTCCGGAACAACAACAGAATACGAGCAAAATTGCCGCTGCGACGACAGCACAGCGTCCAACATTCACCGACTCAATGTTTGCACAAGCGATTAAGGTTTGAACAATTTGAATTTAATAAAAAGTTGAGGTTTTTGGTTTAATGAATGTAAAAAGTTAAGGTTTTTTGGGTAAATAATAATTTTTTACTATTTTAAAACCCCCCAAATTTCCACAGGAAACCAGCATTGATGAAGCCGAAAAGAAAATGGCCGCACTCATCGATTCACTGCACACCGTCCAGCAGAATGTCACCAAATTGGAGAAAAATGGCCGCCAAATTGACGTGGAATTGCTCAGCCGATTCCGTGGCATCGCCGTGCATATGGCCGCCGAGGAGAGGGAATTGCAGGTTCGGCAGGTTGGATTGCAAAAGGCGAGGGAGGCATTTGTGCGGGAACTGAGCGACTATGAAGTGATGATTGGCACCAAACTGGACACAATGGAACATATGGGCGAGCAGTTAAAAGGTTTGAGTTATGGTTTTGGGAAATTAAGTCTTGAAAATAAAATTAATTAAAAATCAATTAAATTGATTTGGTTTTAGTTCGATTCTCATCTCTGGGCTAGTGAAACCCGCATCCAAAGAAAAAATATCTAATCATAATTTTAAAACCAAAAATTACGAAAAATTAGAGACTCGGAACTTGGAAAGTTCAATTAAGCCAAGAGTCACGCTTTCCACTGACATGAGAGCACTGACCAAAAATAGTATAATGGCAATGGCAATGGCAGATATTAGAGTTTCTGATCAATGGCCCTGTCTAAGTAAGCTCGTACCTCGTAAGCTATAGGCATCCTAGAGATTTAGCATTAATTTTTGGCTTATACAATTCTCAAAATGGTCAATTTAATTTGGTAAATGCTAATTTTGACAAGATTTAATCAATTAAAAATGTTAAACCAGTTTAAAACCCAAAATTCCAAATGAACATAATTTTATTAATTTTTTAAAATGTTAAATCGGTTTAAAAATTCGAAATTCTAGTTGGGAGTTGGCCGTAACTTAGTTTTTTTTAATGTTAAACCGGTTTAAACACCGAAAGTACAATTGGATAACTTTGGTTTAAACCACTTAAATTGATTTAAAATTGAAATATTATAAACAAAGTCGACCCTAACGAATCAATTGGGCCATAGATTTAGGCTGTACAATATCAGCTATAAAATATATACCATTTCACAAAAAAAAATAATCAAAAAGTTCAATTTTTCAGAATTGGTGGCCAGCATTGAGCGTTCCGCATTGACTGGGCCGGAATTGCCATCGAAGCCGGTGATGATTGACAAGGTTGACCCATTCAAATCAAAATATTTAATTCATTTTTGAATTTAATTTCAGGAAGTGCAAGCAATCCCCGAAAGGACACTTTTCCGCTCGCCAACCGCCGAAATGGACTTCACTTCCAGTCGAATGTGAGGAATTTTTTGTGTTATTTTAAAAATAAATTAAAAATATTAAATATTTACTTGGGGGAATAAAGGAAAACAGGAATTTACCTTTGACTTTTAAACAAAAAATTCTAATATCGAAACCAGAAAATTTTTTCGGAATTTTTAATAGATTTTTTTCTAATAGGATTTTCAGAATTAAATTTTGAAATAATTTACAAAAAAAAAAAATTAATTAAAAATTATTTTTGAGCCATTTTTTGGCCATAACTAGACTTGGGGTTGACTTTTGATTTATGCTTATCTGTTATTTTAGGCTGCGACTAGGCTTAAAACCGAATAGGAATAAAACAAGAAAATCTGCTTTGGCCACATTTTTTGGCCTTAAAGTCTATTTTTCAGCACAATTTTTTAAATCTACGATCTACCTTAAATTTTATGGATGACTTATTCACATTTTTCAATGATCTAAAATTTATTCAGGGTTGAAAAATTGGCAATCGTAAAGAATCTGTATCCCTATTTTTTTTTTATTTTTTCCCTTAAATTATCGTTTCTTGGGGTTTTCGGAGGCGTAGAACACGAATTTATCATTCATTATGTCATATTTCACCATCTTGGTAAGAAAATGCCAACTTACCAAGAAGATGCAAATGGGGACACCAAGGGCATTTTTGGTGAAAATTTTTCTTTTGACAATATATAGCTCATTTAACGCAGCTCGGCGAGCAGAATTGAATGGTACCATTTTTATTAGGTGAAACTCTATTATTGGCAAGCTATGACTAAAAGAATTATTTGTCTTGGTAAGATATTTTGACCTCTAACTTGTCTATAATCGAATTTCACCTAATAAAAATGGTACCATTCGATTCTGCTCGCCGAGCTGCGTTAAATGAGCTATATATTGTCAAAAGAAAAATTTTCACCTAAAATGCTCTTGATCCCCCCTTTGCATTTTCTTGGTAAAAGTTGGCATTTTCTTACCAAGATAGTTAGATATCATAAAAATGGATGTCAGATTCGAATTGTACGACCTCGATTACCCCTAAAAACAAATTTTTAGGCAAAAAATCGAAAATAAAATTAGGGATACAGATTCTTTACGATTGCCGAAAAATTTTACTAAAAATAAAAACAAAAAATTGAAATTCCATTTAATAATATTTTTTAATTCAATTTAATTTTTTATTTTTTTGCAATTTTTATTTTAAGATTTATTTGGATTTTTTGGGATTAAAAATTAAAATTTAATTAATTTAATTTAATTTCTTTTTTGCAGTGCCCAATTGCCAATTTCGCCTGTGCTTCGAACCACTGCCAGCAAGACGAAACCCCCGGAGGACTATATCAAAGCCGAGCTGGTGACCCCAAGGAAAATTCTGTTCTAACCGTGCCGAAATGGATGAAGAATAAAATGAATAAATAAATTTGAGAAAAGAAAAATAAATTCTATTGTATTATCATTGCATTGTTTTATATTATGGGTTTTTTGACCATCATCAAAATATGTAATCTCGCCTTTCCCTCCTCCTCTATTCCATCCACAAATAAATTACTGTATTTCTCATTGTCATTTTCGCGTCAGCATATTATTTATTGTATGACAGACCACAATGACCAAACACACAAATTATTCTTTGTACACACATTTTTCTGTTTTCGCATAGAATAAAAATAAATTTTAAAATTTATTTATTAATTTTGTTATTGAATTTTTATAAATAGTTAGGCAATAGAAAAAAAAATAAAATATTAGATTTAAAAAATTTTTAAATTGCAATTTTAATAATTAATATAAAGAAGAGTAAAATACAAAATAAATATATCAACTTTAGTAGATGTAAGTTACTTTTGACACTAAAAGTAAATGAAAAATGCCTAAAATGATTTTTTTTAGAAATTTGTTTGTAATCAAAATTGAAGTTCGTTTTTTTTTTGCTCAAAATCAAAAATTTGATATCATTATACTAGGCAATTTTTACAGTTGCAATTGCAATCTATTTCATCAAACAGAATTGTGATTTTCTAATTTCTAACATCCGTATTTGACACCTTTCGCCAGCATTCTTTCATCCAAATTATTCTACGGCCATATGTGACAGTCCATTGACGGCCATTTCTACCATCTCAGTTGGATCATTATTAGAGTTGTTCATCGCAATGAATGTGATCGCAATCCTGCCACAAATGGCTCCTACAGCTGCCGATGTCTTCTCCGGATTCTTTTTGGTCCAATCTGTAAAAAAGGACTAAGTTTAATTTTTGTGCCTTCAAAATATTTATAGAAAGAAAAAATATTAATTTAAAAATGACTGGATTTTTACACAAATTCTTTCGTGTCGAAAAATTTTTTGAGGCCATATAACTTTGCCTTAATTAGGTATAGGTATTAGTGTTCAGGGTTAGGTTCAGGTCAGGCATGGGATTAGGGATTCTTAAAGAAGTCTGATTTGGCCAAGTTATATGGCCTTAAATATATAATATTTTTTGTAATTCAGTCATTTTTTATGTAAATTAATAGAATAGAAATGCCATACCATCATAAATGGCCCTTCGCTCCTCAAATGTTTTCTTGTTATCCTCTTTTCGTCTATATTGTGCGTATTTTTCCATGCCCAAATATGAAAGACCACCGACAACCAGACCAATTCCAACTGGAGGAAGAATGGCGGAAGTGAAACTTGCCGTGCCAACTTTTAATTTAAATAGAATATTTATAAAAAATATCCAGTAAAAAAGCCCCTACCAATTGCCGCTTTTATTGCTTCTCGCCGCGAAATTGCAGTAATTATTCCAGCAAATGAGCCGAATAAAATCGACAAAGCAATACGAGACTTGAAAATGATAGTGTTTATTAATAAGTTAGCTAAATATACAGCAGTACACCTGAGAACTGTCACCAAATCCATAGACACACCACCGGGCAAAATGTTCACAATTTGACAAGTATAAACAGTATTTGCCTGCGGGAATACTCTCATTATTTCCTTCTTCGAGTTGAATTTGTTGACAGCAGTTTTGCTCGGCATCCGAATGTGCTTGTGCCTTATTAGGAATTATAGAGAATTTTTGGCACTCTTCTATTTTGTATTTTCCTATCTCCTAATTTTTAACACCCCTAAATCACCTTATGTTTTCTCAAAATTGGCCTAAAAATTCTAGGAAAAAAATAGTATTTTCCATTGTTTTTAAATTAAAATGAATAATCACTATGTTTCCTAAAATTAAAAATGTTCGATAATAATTTTTATTCTTCCATATTTTGCCACAATAACAAAAACCAACCAGATCAAACAAATATCCTTCCACATGATCCACTGCTTGCTCAGCCCGGATTTTTACATCTTTTGGGCTGAATCGTTTGATCCCCTGCTCATCCCACGAAGTATCCACCGACCAATTGTTCGTCCCAATTAGCTCATGTAATCGCGCAAGTCGGGGCTGAAAATATACATATGGATGGCAAATTTGATCAGTGGTTTGGGCTAGACTAGTGTCTTTCATACCTCGTATTTTTAGTCGAATCGGTTCTAGTATGGTACCAATTGATAGAGTTCGAAAAGTTCTTTAATACCTGTGCTTACCTTATTTTAATCAGAGGTAAAAAACGGTATTATGAAAAAATCGCAAAAGTGCTTGCCCCCCCCCCCCCCCCTATGGGTCGAATTTAAATTTTTTTTTATGTCAAATTATACTTTAATCGACATTCGACACGTCTCGATGAGAGCATCTTCACATAAAAATAAAAAAAAAGTTATGGCCATTTTTGTCTCGCTGGAAAAGTTATTTTTTTGGGCTTGGTAATACATATTTAGACTTTCTACATTACTTTTTAGGGCATATTACGTTCATTCGACTAAAAATACGAAGTAGGAATCGCGCTAGTCTTACCTTGCTTTGATTTATTTTACCTTAATTTTGCCGTTTCCATCTCCGAACAATAAAATGCTTGGATTTATGTCTCCACCTGGAAAGGAATCGATGTTTGAAAAATATCAGTCTTTTGAAATTTCTTCCTAAATTTTACAATTCAAAAATTATTTGGAGAATTTTTGCCCATATTAAAGTTTCAATTTCCACCTGATGGATCCTCCGATGAGACATGGACCACCATAGGATCGCCGCCAAAACATTCGGTTTCATTATCCTCAGCCCTGAACACGCCAATAAACACCGCATAATGCTAAAAATTTTGGTAAATTTGGATTTTTATTCTTTTCTGGGCTATATAATCAGATTATATTTTACCAACTAATTACTAATGAATAGGATATGGCATTGTGTTGTGAAGAATACTATTAAATTTGAGACATCTTTAAAATGGGTTGATTGGTAAGTTTTTGTTTTTGGCCATAATTGGAAAAAAAGCTTATATTAGCTTAACAATCCTATATTCAATGGCACTTTTTATTTAATTATTTTGGTCAATGATTCATGATAAATTGAGAATTGGGATAATTCCATGCAAAGCATGGAATTATAATCCCCATTTAAATAATAGAATTAGAACCTACATTGTGACATGGGCGAGAAATTTTCAGAATGTCCCCAATACGCAGCTTATGTTGTTCTGCAATTTGTTTACTTTTGCTTGCATTGAGGGTGGACAAGGACATATTTGAATTAGAAGAATAATATTTGTTAAATTTACAGTATTAAATGCAGAAAATCTGTTAATTATCGCCTTTAGGCAAAGTCAAAAAGATTAAATTTTTATTTAATTGTGGCTCTGTTACTTATACTTATCAGCAAAGACTAAAGATGAATTTGATGAGCATAAAGAAAAAGGAAATTACCCAAATGATTTTTAAACTCATAATTAATGTTTCCCATTATCTAGCGATGAAGATGAAGGTCGGTTTGGAAAAAGGAAGGACGGCGAATTATTAATTGAAAAAAGATTTGAAAATGGAGAGAGCGTTTTGTTAAAATGCTTATAGGAGTGTTATTTCCCGCAATCCAATGAATATGAAATTATACATTACCAGTAGAAAAGACCTTGTATAATAATTGCGAGCTGGTCGAGAAGAGGTTCGCTCAGTATTGAAAGAAATTTATGAATGTACATTGCTGAAAATCAGATTTGGCTTGGCTATGATGGAATTTTCCATTTTCCTCGAGGAGAATCAGTTGGCTACCAATTCAATTTATGTGAGAAAAAGCTGGGAAAACATTAAAACAATATGTGGTGGGAATGGATATGGCCATTGAGGAACAATGCTTTGTCCCTTTGATCGTCGAGGACATTGGAATCCGTCGCATTGTTTACGCAAAAATCTTGGAATTGGAATTATTGGAAGAAAATGAGCAACTTGGAGCCAAAGAATGTAAATAGATTGCGGATGAGTGCGAATTGGCCAAGGATGGGGCCAAGGAGAGAAGAATGGAAATTAAACAATCTAATTGGACTATTTGGAAAAAATGTACATTATGTGTTGCATAAATTAATGGCAACAAAAAAGAAGTGTGAATTTGAAATGTTTGTATGAAATCTCAACCTCTATTTATATGTCCCTTCTCTTTTTATTAGTCTATTCTAATTATATTTATTATCCGTATTTTGAAACTATAATTATAGTCAAATTGGGAAGATGGGGAGGATTTGGGGCAAAGAACCAGCGGCAATGGCCGAGGCCGAGCCGCTGAGGCAGCTAAACTATACTATTCTAAAAACCTCTGCTGGTCTGGCCGGAGGACAAGGCCATCTCGAGTCTCGACCAAAAAAGGCGAGGAGAGGAATTGGAGAGGTAGTTTGAATGGGGGATGTGGCCAAGAAAATGGCCGGAGAATGGACATTAAAGGAAAGGGGGGGGGGGGGGGGGTGAAGCCAGCCAGCCATCACAGTTTGCTTGTGGCATTGATTCAACTTATACATACTTGTCCCATCTCATAAATTTTTGAGTCTAACAAACTACTTTTAAAATAAGTAAATTATTCAGAGAATTGGCAAAAATAAGGAAAAATTGTTCAATATGATGGGAATAAATTTCTATACTAATTTATAAATTCATCTAATATAACACAATTTATGAGAATGACAAATTATTATTCAATTCTTTATTATTACTATTAATTAGTTTAAAAAATATTTGTAAATTTAAACCAAAAAACAAAATAAAAGGTCAAAAGAAGTTTGAAAATATTTTACACAAAATATTTAAAAAACAATTTTCACTGGAAAATTCATAAATTTTTTATTGAAAAAAAAAAATATTTATTGGATTATTTTTGGCATAGAGACTGCAGCCGCATTTGCCGCAACCGCCAACAAATTATTGTAGAGGGAGGACATGGCCAAATGAGGTTGCTGTTGTTGGCCATTATGCAGATTTAATTGGTGACTGAAAATGAAAAAATAATTCCGCCTGTTTTAATTCCGCTTGTTTAGTTAGAATAATTCCGCCTGGTCAACTTAGAATAATTCCGCCTGTTTAGTTAGATTATAATAATTCCGCCTGTTTAGTTAGATTAGAATAATTCCGCCTGTTTAGTTAGAATAATTCCGCCTGTTTAGTTAGAATAATTCCGCCTGGTCAACTTAGAATAATTCCGCCTGTTTAGTTAGATTATAATAATTCCGCCTGTTTAGTTAGATTAGAATAATTCCGCCTGTTTAGTTAGAATAATTCCGCCTGTTTAGTTAGAATAATTCCGCCTGTTTAGTTAGATTAGAATAATTCCGCCTGTTTAGTTAGAATAATTCCGCCTGTTTAGTTAGATTAGAATAATTCCGCCTGTTTAGTTAGATTAGAATAATTCCGCCTGTTTAGTTAGAATAATTCCGCCTGTTTAGTTAGAATAATTCCGCCTGTTTAGTTAGATTAGAATAATTCCGCCTGTTTAGTTAGATTATAATAATTCCGCCTGTTTAGTTAGAATAATTCCGCCTGTTTAGATAGATTAGAATAATTCCGCCTGTTTAGTTAGAATAATTCCGCCTGTTTAGTTAGATTAGAATAATTCCGCCTGTTTAGTTAGAATAATTCCGCCTGTTTAGTTAGAATAATTCCGCCTGTTTAGTTAGATTAGAATAATTCCGCCTGTTTAGTTAGATTAGAATAATTCCGCCTGTTTAGTTAGAATAATTCCGCCTGTTTAGATAGATTAGAATAATTCCGCCTGTTTAGTTAGAATAATTCCGCCTGTTTAGTTAGATTAGAATAATTCCGCCTGTTTAGTTAGAATAATTCCGCCTGTTTAGTTAGAATAATTCCGCCTGTTTAGTTAGATTAGAATAATTCCGCCTGTTTAGTTAGAATAATTCCGCCTGTTTAGATAGATTAGAATAATTCCGCCTGTTTAGTTAGAATAATTCCGCCTGTTTAGATAGATTAGAATAATTCCGCCTGTTTAGTTAGAATAATTCCGCCTGGTCAACTTAGAATAATTCCGCCTAGTCAACTTAGACAATTCCGCCTGTTTTTGAGAATAATTCCGCCTCGTCAATAGACAATTCCGCCTGTTTTTAAGAATAATTCCGCCTCGTCAATAGACAATTCCGCCTGTTTTAATTTTTTTATTTTTAAAAATTTATTTTTTCTCTTAATGCTTAACGAAATGAAATTAAACCTAGAGCAATTTATATTTATCGAAATTTTTGCTACCATTCATTTAGAATTCATCCAGGCACATTAATTTTCGTATTAAGCATATTTACGGTTACAAATCCCTCACCCAAATCTATCAATTGGAAATGCTCCGGTAAATTGTGCCAAAATTGAGGGTGGTGCATTGGTGAAAATCGGTGCCATTAATGAATTTGTAAATGCCATCGTCGATGCCGCTTCATTCATTCGTTTCCCATCCGTCCCATTTCCAACAAATTCATTTCTAATATTTGCGTCAACCGTTTTTGCAACATTTTCACCGTTTTCCATGGCCATCGAATTGTTGGCAATATTTCCGTCATTTCTCACTTCAATTGTATTTGCCAATTTTCCATCAAATTCTTCGCCAATTTCATCATCAATTTCGTCCTTTTCCCCCTCAATGCTGGAAGCTGTCGAGGAGGAAGATGGCAAAATCAGTGGTGAAGAACATATTTGTGTCTCATCGACTATTGGATCCGATGATGGATTTTCTACGTTATTTGAAGCATTGAATCCAAAAAATTCACCCAAATTTGGGCATTTTGCAATGGCCTAGAATGGAATTTTTTTAATTTTTTAATATAATAAATAAAATTTTAAATTTAAATAAAATTGTTTTTACCTGTCCCAATTCAAAAAATGTTGGAATGAGTAGAAGCAATTTGGCCAGTCGAATGGATCCGTCCAAAATGTTTGAGCCGGTCAACAACAATGCTCGAAGGAATGCTTCTCGACTTTGAAGGAGTCTAGAAAGCATAATATAATTTTGTATTAAATTAATTAATAATAATAAATGGAAATTTTTAATAATTTATTAGAATTGGGATAAAAATGGCCATTTTTTGGCCATAAAACTTGGCCTATTTTCCACCTTATTGCTAACCACCCATTTGATCTAATATTTTACTTAATCCTATGTATTAATTCTTTAGGGCCAAAAATGGTTTATAATTTTCAATAAATTTATTATTTTAGCTATATTTTAATAATAATATTTTTAAAATAATTTAAATATTATAATTTTACATATTTCGACTGGAGGTAGAAAGACCATGAATGTCAGGTTGGAGCAGAAAAATTGCCTTTAGCCAGGCAAATTCTTCTATTTTCAAGTTCAAATTACGAATTGGCTGAATAAGTTCTTCCTGAATAAATTTTTGAAATTAATTAATTAACAATTTTTTTCCACCTGAATTCGTTGAAGTAAAATTCGGCTCTCATCGGAATGGCCAAATAAATTACTATTTCCTATGGGCCAAATCAAAAGGGCATCATCGGATTTATGCAAGGAATTTTGGATAAAATGCAAGAGAGTGAAAGGGCAGGAAATGCGTTGAAGGATGAGCAGCTGAAATTTTTGTAATAATTATTTATGTAAACTTAATAAAAATTATTCAAATTCAAAAAAATTTGTGAAAATTTTTAAATTTTTTAAAATATTTTTTTCAGAAGTTTATGATAATTTTATTTAAACTTATGTCTCATCAGGGTGAAATGAATTTATTGGAATTAAAATCAACGATCAATGAGTAAATTTGAGGACCATAAATTTATGTAAAATTGAATTTCATTTTCTCCAATTTTATTTCCTTATTTTATAGCTTTTAAAGAATTTTTGGTTCAAAATTTAGCTTCATTTTATTATAATTACCTTCTCATTCAAAGGCATTTCTGCAATTGGATGCAGCGAATTTGCCCATACCGCCAAATATTCCAGTGCTTGATTTTGTCTCCCACCAATTTTAGGATCGGAAATTGGCATAGAAATTTGAAGGCGCTGTTCAATTTCCAACTGGAAATTTAAATTCAATAAATATAAATGTTAACAATTTCAAATCTAATTAATAAATAAATCAATAATTGAATAAATTAAAAAAAATTAAAAGAAATTCGTAAAAATAATTTAATGCTCACCAATTGGTCCAACAAAATTTTGTGCCCATTTTCAGTCGAATTTTTAGCAAATTCAGGGCCAATTTCTGCCGGTGATGATGATCCTCCAATTTGCCCATTTCCAGATACCATACTTTTATTGCTCTGAAATATTCAAAAAACTTTTTTTTTTGGAGGAGGATTATTTTGTGGTGATTTTTGTATAATATTTTAAAATTTTTTGTTCCCAAATAATTCTGATTTTTTATGTTCCATTTCCATTTCGGAAATAATTTTGGTTTTTCTTTGAATTTCATTTGAAATAAATTTAATCATTAATTACCGTAAACGAGGGTGAGGAATTATTTGAGGGAGGAAAAATAATAAGTAGAGATTTACGATATTAACATAAGATTTGACGCTTTTTGGCTAATTTGCCCCAAAATATTATTAAAAAAACGCACTGCATTGCTATTGTTGCTGCTTCCATTGGTCAAAACAGAGCATGAAGTTGACGATCGTGAATGGAATTCGACGCCTGCGGCACTCAAATTTGTGGGTGAAATTGCCGAGAGTCCACCAAATGGATTTATGGGCAATGCATCGAATTGATGTGCTGCAAATTGTGCACGAGAAATTGGCATTTGCTGAGGCATTGACATTTGAATGCCATCGTAGGCTCCAATTTGCTGCTTTTTATTCAGTCTTCGGGTCGACCCAATTCGATCACCTTAAAAATTTAAATTAAAATTTAATTTGAAATAAATTCAATAGTGAAATTAGAATGATTTAAAAGTATTAAAATTGAAATAATTTTATTTTAAAGTTTTTAAGAATTTAGGAAATTTTTTAAATTTTTTTTCCAAATTTTTTATGAATATAAATTTTTCATTTCTATTTTTTAAATCTTTTAAATTTTAACCATTTTTTCATCTTTAAATTATAATCCACCCAAAAGGCAAATTTTTGAATTAATTCCTCCTTTTTTAATTTATTTCCCTTGGGTTTGGGCAACGAACGTTCATTTTGGATGGCCTCAGGTCGCATTCCTTCTGCTAAACATTTTCGGAAACGGCAAGCTCGACACGCATTCCGCCTCTCCTTGTCCACATTACAAACATTGGAAAAACGGCTAAAATGTCAAAAATAATATATTTTTTGATTACAGTATTTAAATTAACTATTTCAAAAATTATTATTAAAATAAAAATGATAGTATATTCTCTATTAGAAGCCCATGGACCTATATAACAGGGGTGTTGATTCGTCTCGTACTCGTACTCGTATTACTCGTATTACTCGTGATTTTTGGCCTACTCGTACTCGTGTACTCGTACTCGTTTTTTGGCCCTCGAAACGAGTATTTGGACGAGTAATGAAAACTGAAGGGGGGACCTTTCACTTTCCCATTTTTCATGAAAATATTGATTTTCCAATACAAATAAAAGCAAAATATCTTTTTATTTTTATTATTTATCTTTCAATTTTTTTTCATTTATTTTTAATTAAATGTTTAAATTTTTTGAAAATTTTTTACTTAAATTAAATTTTTCTGATTACTCGTACTCGTACTCGTATTACTCGTAATACTCGCGTTTTTGGGCCTACTCATACTCGTCTAAAATACTCGTTTCGTGATTTTCAAGACGAGCAACACCCCTGCTATATAAGTTTCAATGCCCCAAAAATGGGCAAAATTTGGGGTCTGACTTTGTTATCTGCTGACTTTTTTGAACAAACTATATCTTTAAAATTATTCAAAAAAGAACCTCAAAATTGTGGGTGCTGGGTGGGCTTCTATTAAAGAATGAGTTTCTAATAGAGAAAATACGGTATTTGTTAAAATGTATATAAATTAATTTAAATGATTTTACCAAGTATAATGAAGATTTTGCCAAACGGTACGTCGGAAGAAGCCTTTGCAGCCATTACAGGAAATGGCACCTTAAATATATTTGGGGAAATTAATCCAAAATTTTTTAAAAATAATTTTTAAGATTATTCCAAAAATTTAAATTTTATTAAAAAAATTAAATTTATTAAAATTTTAAAAAATGACCATAATGTTTTCCGATGGCCTTGTCCCCGCAAACAATGCACAAATCCTCGGAGCTGAGTGTAAAAAAATTGGGAAATGCGGCCATTGTCGAACGAGGCATTGTTCCGGACTTTTTTGGGTCATAAACTGCAAATGAAGCAAATAGAAAATTAATTAATGCTTTTTTCCGTACATTCCATATTAATGCCGACACCTTGGGCCATAATTGCCTGTTGATGGGCGGCGGCAATTTGTTGATGATTTGGGGAGGCAAAAAGAAGGAATGAAGATGGGGGAGAATTATTGCCTGCAGCCGTTGGTGATGAAGTTGGAAGGAACATTTTGATGAGGCAATTTATTTATTTTTTTAAAATTATCTACAATAAAAATAAATTTTAAATATTTTATTAAATTTTCTAAAAATAATTTCATACGAAATTAGTAGAAAAAAAATAATTTTGGATTATTTAATTAATTATCTTAAAAATAAAAAATTAGAAATAAATTTAATTTTTTATTTTATCAATTTTTATTAAATTTCTAAAAATATTTTTATCAAAAATTTTTGAAAAATTTTTTGAAAATTTTTTAATGCCATTTTTGTGTGGATCAATATTTGGGCAATTTATTCTTTTTTAAAAATTAATCAATCTTAAAAATTAGAAATATTTTAATTATTTAATTATTTATATTTTAGCATTATTTTTGAAAAATATTTTCATCCGAAATTAATGGGGAAAAAATTTATATATATAAATTTGGGATATATTTAGTGTCATATTTTTGTGTGCATTAAATTTATTTTTCAGAGTTCATTTGTTGGATAAATTTTAATTTTCATTTTAGATTTAATTTTTTGACAATTTTGTGTATTTGCAAAGGATTTTCCGACGGATTTTATGATGTTCAAAAAAGCCCACATCATTCCCTTAAACATTATATTTTTGGGAATGAATGACTAATTTATTAGTGGATGAATTTTTCACTTTGGCATGTGAGCTTTTAACCAAAAATTGAGACGCAAAGAATATTTACACAATGAATGTACCAACAAAAGACAAAGTGAAACCCTAAAGGATGGAATGGATCATTTTTGGAACTGTGATGGAAATGGAACAGAAAATACGAATTTATGAATTGGCCTCAAACCCACAAAAGAAAGATGTGCAAATATTCAGCGAAATGGATGGGATCGCGTGGTTGACGGATTTGGCCAAGAGCATTTTCCAATGCATTTGTGGATTAATCATTTGGAATAAAAACACAAAAATTTTTGAGTTTTGAATTGTTTTGAATGATGAATGAATGAATGAATGGGTAACAAATGGAACAATGAAAAATGGGCTCAAATCAAAGTTGAATGCCAAAATGTGACGAATGGATAAAGAATGGAAAGGGAAATGTGCGATTATATTTATAAAAGTTTATTTTTGTTTTGATCAATTTCATCAGCAAAAATAAAAATGAAATCATAATTTTATTATTTAAAAACATTTTAATTTAATTAAATAAAAAATATTGTAAAATTTCCAAAAATTTAAATTAATTTATATTTTTGTATTATTAAATTTAAGAATCTTTTATTAAATCTGCTAAAGTTGTAATTGACAAATTTAAAAATACAAAATTTTGAGTTTTAATTGTTTGGAATTGGAATGAATGAATAATTGTGGGGTGGAAGCATTTGAACAAATGGAACAAAGGAAAAAGTAAGCACCTTCAAAGTTGAATGCCAAAATGTGAATTGATGATGGTTCATTTGGTGCTATGTCAACTCCTGAATAGTGCAAATGTGGTCATGTCCTGAATAGTGCAAATGTGGTCATGTCCTGAATAGTGCAAATGTGGTCATGTCCTGAATAGTGCAAATGTGGTCATGTCCTGAATAGTGCAAATGTGGGCGTTTTCGACTTCTAATAAATCATAAACCAGTTTTATACCCCACAAACCTTATACCATTTTGTAGATTTCATCGAGACGCATCGATTAGTATATAATTTGTCATGGTTCGGCCAAAAAAAGAGTTTAAAACCAAAAACTTGAAAAATGGTTTAATATCATTTAATTTTGTCCTAACCATGACAAATTATATACATGCGTTTTGATGAGATCTACAAAATGGTATATGGTTTGTAGGGTCTAAAACCGGTTCCTGATTTATTATAAGTCGAAAACGTCCACATTTGCACTATTCAGGACATGTCCACATTTGCACTGCCCTTTGTCTATTCAGGACTCGACCCCGTACGGGTTCATTTGACGTATATGCTGGGGAAATGTGCGATTTATATATAAAAGTTATTTTTGTTTTGGCCAAATTCATGAGCAAAAAAATAAAAATGAAATCATAATTTCATTATTAAAAAGATTTAAATTAATTTAATATTAAAAATATTTTCAAAATTATAAAAATAATTATTTTATTTTCGCATTGACTAAAATTTAAAAATCTTTTAAAAAATGAAATTTAAAAGTTGTAAAAATGTAATAAATTTATTTTTTTTACTTTTTGAAATTCGATAAAATATTTAAAAAATTTTTAAAGGCTGAATATTGAATTAATATCTTAAAAATGTCATTTTTGCATAAATTAAATTTCATATGATAAGGGGAAAAAATGAACAAGAGGCAAATGGGAAAAAGGAAAAAAAATTAAAATGAAATTTGAAAAGTCAATAAATGTAAATAATTTTTATCGATATTTTTCCGTCATAATATATTTAAAAATTTTATTGAGACTAATATTTATATAAATTAAATTTTTTAATTCTAATATAAGAAAAAAGGAGAGCAAAACACAAAAAATGAACAAAAGAAAAATGTGGAGAAAAATGGAAAAATGTGAGAAAGGATTTTATTCTTTTATTAGCATTAGCAGATTTGGGGCCAATAGGGACGTCCATTTATTTGGCCTTTATATTAAAAAAAAAGGAACGAAACAGCTGGGAAAATGGGGACGAAAAATTGTGAGATTGGAGTGCGTTGGGTGATGATTGATGAATTTTGGTGGCTAAAAAGTAGAACAAAAAATTTTTCACAGGGCACATAAATTCTCCCATTTTTTGCTTTCAATGTGTTAGAATTTGGCCAAACTTTTTTTCAGGCCATATCCTTTGGTTTACTAAATGATTGTGGATTATGAATTTTGAACTTTTTCCATTTTTACTTCAATTTATTTGGCAACCTGTGCTCAAAAATTAATCCGTATTTTATTCAAAAATCTCATTGATGAATGCAATTACTTTCTATGCTGAGAATTTTGTGAAATTTGATTGATGAATTTTGGTGGCAAAAAAGTAGAACAAAAAATTTTTCACGGGGCACATATATTCTCCTATTTTTCCCTTTTGAATGCAAATTGCTTTCCATGCTGGGAATTTTGGGCCAACAATGCAACAAAAAGCAAAGTTCACTTCCCATTGCAGAATTTGGGCAAACTTTTTTAGGCTAAGTAAATTGCTTTTCCAAATTAATCGTGGATTATGATTTTTGAACTTTTTTCCCATTTTTGTTTCAATTTCTTTTGGCAAAGTTCACAATAATTAATCCGTATTTTGCTCTCACAAAATTCTTTTATATTTGTTCATATTTTTGGGCCTTTTCAAAGCAAATTCCTCCATCCCCCTAAATCCATTTTTGGCTATTCAAAGGGTAATTGGGTTTTTGTTGGGTAACAATTTGAATAGGGAATGAATAGAAGGGAAAACTGTGCTATTTTTGGGCAATGAACAAAACAGAAAACATACAAAAAAATCAGAAAATTTTTTGGAATGAAAATTTGGAACAATTGAGAAAATATTAATTATGGAAATTGGTTGCTTTAATGAATGCTTTTTAATCTCTAAAAAATAATTCATTGAAGGTAAAAAACTATAATTATAAAATTTTCAATTTTCTTTTATTGAATGCTTTTTAATTAGGTCAAAAATGATTAATGTAAAAATAACCAAAAATATATGACAATTAATTGGAAATTATTCATAATATTTATTTTAATTAGAAATTAAAATTATTTTACTAATTCATAAATTAAATAAATAAATTTAAATGAATAAAAATTTATAAATTTTGAATGGAAAATATGAAAATTTTGCTATAATTAGAAATTAAAATTATTTTTACTAATTCATAAATTAAATAAATAAATTTAAATGAATAAAAATTTATAAATTTTGAATGGAAAAATGGAAATTATTCTTTTAATACCGTATCTTTCCTATTAGAAGCCCCTCTCTAATTGAAGTCTCCTCTAGATGGTCTCTGATTTGAAGCTCTCTCCTCTATAAAAAATCCATCTAGATTCTAGAGGGTCTCTGAAATTTACAGCCCTAAGGCTGCTTCAAATAGGAAAAATACGGTATTACAAAAATTTCTCTAGTTAAATGCGACTCATCTATCATCGATATTGAATCAATTTTAAGTTTTTATGCAAATTTTCATTTTAAAAAGTTTCGGAAATTATAAAACAGAGCAAAAAAATGTCGCTTGATTTATAAAAATGGAAAAATCCTATAAAAAAGATAGGAAGGAAACAACATTATGAAGGGACAAAGAAGGGAGAGACAATGGTTGACGTACCGTATACCTCTTTTATTCCCCACCCACTATTAATTCCCCATTCCCACCCTCGACTTTGGAGGACCGAGGACCCAGAGCTCATGGTTGAGAGACTTTAAAAAAATTTTTTATTGCATTTTCTTAGTTCCCTTAAAGCTCTACAAAATCCGCTATAATTCATAAAAAAAATGTCCACAAATTAAGGAAATAGACCCCAAATTTTCCCAATTTTTGAGGTGTTGAAAAATAATTCGCCATGAGGTTTCAAGAGAGGTTATACGGTAATTTTTATTTTGGAATTTTTTTATGTAAAGCAAAAACTTCGCTTTTTGATTTATAAAAATGGGAAAAAATCCTATAAAAAAGAGAGGAAGGAAGCAACAATGAAGAGGGAGGACCAAGGGAGGCTGGCTGTGGCTGAAGGCTGGCGGCCAAAGGACAGAGGCACTGGTTGACGTCCTTTTTTGTCGTTGTTCTTTCCTCTTTTGCCCCTTCCCCTCATCCAATTCCGCCTTTCATATTTGGTCGATGCTCGTCCAGCCCCTTCCTTCCACTTTTTGCCCGCGTTGATCACCACATTGTGGGTCGGCTTCGGCTGGTTGGAATTGGAAGGGAGCACAGCACAAAAATGGACAATTAGAAGATGGCTGGATGGAAAGACCGCCCTGTTCATTGCGATGATTTGACGTCACCGCCACTGCTCCCTGGGACCAATTTTGAGAAGAGATGGAATTGTGGAGGTGACAAATATCACTCTCGAGGAGAGTGGGAAAAGGAAATATATTCCAAAAAGAACAAAACAACAATTTAATTTGATGATGTGGATGGTGAATTTATTGTTTGGAGCGAAGAGTTGGGCATATGCCCGGGCATTGTAGCCATTTTATTTTTTTTTATCTTTTGCCTTGTACACTTTAATTCTGACTTTGAAAATTTTCGCAATAATTTTGTTTCATGACTTTTTAAAATTCATAGTTCATTCAAAGCCAAGTTCATTTAATTTTTGTTGATTTCATTTCAATTATTGAACCTGGAAATAGAAGAAAAGAACTTAAAATTTTCGTATTATAGACATTGAATATAAATATGTTAAAGTAAAAAAGGAGCCTATAAGCTAGAGTGAATTCACAATTTGAAAATTGGTGAATTAAACCAAAGGAAAATTTTGCTATTTTCCCATTATTGGGGTGTGGGGGAGAAAGTCATTATCGAGGGGACGGGTCATTTCATTATCGAGGAGATGGGTCATTATTGGGGGGGGGGGAGAAGATAGGGATGATTTTTTGGTTTTTTTTTAGGGTTTGTTCATACCTAAGCCTTATACCATTGGATAGAGAGAGTACTTCAAGATGAGTCGAATGGTATATAATTTCCTATGGTTTGGTCAAAAATAAAAGGTTTAAAACGGTTTAAACCATCTGCATCCCTCCCCCTCCCCCCGATATTGATCCGTCCACCCCCCTCCAATAACCTGCCCCTCCCCCCCCCCCCCCCCCCGGAAAGAACCAGAATTTTTAAATATTATGAAAATTTAAGGGATTAAAACTACTTAAAATAATTTGCAATAAAAATTGATCACATTTTTTGATATCAAAATACTTTCCAGTCCAAAATTTTTTAATTAATAATATTAATGATATATTAATAATAATATTTTGTATTGTCCCGAATGCTCCAAATCGTAAAATCGCAATTATGAAGTCACACCTAATGCTGTCTGCTTGTTATTGTTTTATTCAGTTAACAATTTCTCATCTGTGTTTCTTCACTTTTCACGCGACAAAATTGACTATAAATCGGAATCGTGGAAGGAAAACGAACACTTCGCAGTTCGAATATACAAAACTTTGGAAAAAAATTTTAAGAAGAAACAAAATCCTATATATAATTTTCTGTTGGTTTGTTATAAAAAATTATTTTGAACTTGGCGTTTTGTTTTTTTTAGAAGAAATAGAGAAAAACATTTTTTAGACATAAAGAATAAAAAAAGGAAAAAGAAAAATTAGGATAAAGAATTAAAAAATGTGCATGTTCTTTTTCAGTTCTTTATAAAGTTTTATTTCTAATCCATACTGCAGCTAATGTTTGATTATGAAATTTGTTTTCATTTATTTATTATTATTACTTCTACTGCCTGCAATATTTTGAAACTTCCCAAAGAATAAAAGCATCCTGCTGGAAAGTTTCTTTAGAATTAATTAAATCAGGGTTTGCAGATTTTTTTTCAGCGAAAAATTTTACCATTTTTTCATGATTTTGTGAAAAAAAAAGTACAAAAAGTACACCAAAGTCAAAATAAGTACAAATCATTAAATAAAGTACATCTGCAAGCCCTAATTAAATAGATTTATTTTTTTTTGTTTTTCTGAAGTGGCAGAGTTTAATTCCTTATTCTTCACACATTCACTCAATCTTAATAAAAATTAGGATAAAGAATTACAAAAATGTGCATGTTCTTTTTCAATCCTATATATAATTTTCCGTGGGTTTTTCCCAAATAATTTTAAAATTTGATAAAAATATCCTAAAACAAAATCAGAATTTATTACAAAATCGGAATTCAGAATAAAATCAGATTTAAAAATCAGAATAATCAAGACCTATAATATATAATAGGATGATTAGCAAGATGATAATGAAGATTTGAATGAGAGGATGATGAAGAAGAGGATAATGATGAAGATGTTGATTAAGATGAGGAAGATGATGAGGATGGTAAAGGGAATGATAAGGATGGAGATGATGATTAAAATGAAAATGAGAGGATGAAGTTGAGAATAGGATGAAGATGAGGAATGATGCAGAATGAATATGATGAGAAAATGAGGATAATGATGATGTTGAAGATAAGGAAGATGATGAGGATGCTGAAGATGAGGATGAGAGGATGATGAAGATGATGATGAAGAAGGTAATGATGAGGATTATGATGAGGATGATGCAGAATGAAGATGATGATTATGAAGACGAGATGAGGATGATGATGAAGATGAGGATGATGATTATGATGATGAGATGATGATGAGGATGATGATGAAGATGAGGATGATGATTATGAAGATGAGATGAGGATGATGAGAAAATGAGGATGATGATGATTATGAAGATGAAGATGAGATGATGATGATGAAGATGATGATGAAGATCATGATGCAGAATGAGGATGATGAAGGTGAGGATGATGATTAAATAAGGATGATGATTATGAAGATGAGATGATGATGAGGATGAGGATGAGATGATGATGCAAAATGAAGATGATGATTATGAAGATGAGATGATGATGAAGATAGGGATGATTATTATGAAGATGAGATGAGGATGATGGTGATGATGATGATAACGAGAAAATGATATGAAGAAGATCATCATCTTCTTTTTAATCATCCTATTATATATTATAGGTCTTGCCTTCCTGATAATCTTCTTGCCCCAGCAAATAAAAAACAGGAAAGTAACAAAATCAGAATTAAAAATTAGAATAATAATAAAATCAGAATTAAAAATCAGAATAAGAATCAGAATTAAAAATAAAACTTTTTGCATATTTAGCATGAATGTTCTTAATTATTGTGCCTAGCTCAGGAGTTCGCCCGAAGGGCGAACTCCTGAGCTAGTTATTATTAAATTACTAAAAATTTTGAAAATCACGCAATATTTGAGGAATAAAATAGAGATTTAGCCATAAATTTAAATTTTTTTCACAAATTGAAAAATATGAGCACTTTCAATTTGGTGCATTGGTGGAATGCTCGAATTTGTCCGCCAATTGGATTATTTTTCAATTTTATGCTAATTTTTCTAATCATCAAAAAGATGCCCAAAGAAATGCGCATTCACAATCGAATTTTACTTCAAACCGGCATTCTCGATATTGTATTAGTTTCACTGAACATCTTCGGCCAAACGGTTAGATTTATCAAACTTCTAGCAATAGTAGTGATATTAAATTTAAATTCTTTTCCAAAATTATATGTGTGTTTTTAGAAATTAATTTACATTGGTATTTCCTAAAGTCATTTTCTTAATTTAACCATAATATTCCATAAGTTAAATAAATGTCACTAATTATAAATTACATATAAATTATTAATTCAATAGGCGGGATGCTCTGCTGAGGCAAATTTATCTATTATGTTGTTTGAGGGTTATTTATCATTCATCTTCAACAATGACAGCAATTTAATTTGTATATTTTGCACTATTTCTATCATAATTGCCTGTCTCGACATTTTTGGTGTTACTCCACAATTCATTTACAGATATTTGGTTTTAAATCGGTTAGTTAAAATAATTGAATATAATTGATAAATTTATTTTTAAGTGACATAAAAATTAATTTTTTCAAATACTTGGCCATGCTCTCCATAATTTTTTTGCCTCTTTGTATTTTTTTCGTGGATCTGTGTGTGAAGGTATTAATTGCAAAACAAAGAATGCCATTCAACGAATCAGGCGTTTTATACAATAAACAATTTATTGAGGAACATTTTGTGGGAGAAAATGGAACCGCCAAATATTTTGTGAGAAATATTGAGGTGATTGTAATATCTATAAAAAAGGAATCAAAAATTTCTAATTCAACTAAACAATGATTAGGAGGGCTCCATTCGTTATCGCCAAACAAATAAAAATCACATTATATAAATCCCACCGTCTGTTTTGCACTACATAATTCTGCCTGTTTAGTTAGAAAATAATTCCGCCTGTTTAGTTAGAAAATAATTCCGCCTGTTTAGCTAGAAAATAATTCCGCCTGTTTAGTTAGAATAATTCCGCCTGGTCAACTTAGAATAATTCCGCCTGGTCAACTTAGAATAATTCCGCCTGGTCAACTTAGAATAATTCCGCCTGGTCAACTTAGAATAATTCCGCCTGCTCAACTTAGAATAATTCCGCCTGGTCAACTTAGAATAATTCCGCCTGGTCAACTTAGAATAATTCCGCCTGCTCAACTTAGAATAATTCCGCCTGCTCAACTTAGAATAATTCCGCCTGGTCAACTTAGAATAATTCAGCCTGTTCAGTTAGAATAATTCCGCCTGTTTAATTAGAAAAGAATTCGGCCTGTTTTGTTTTAATTGCCTATTTTTAATTCCGCATGTTTTACACTAACTTATTCCGATGGATCTTAAGATAATCCGCCTGGTCTAAACCTAATAATTTTACTTTATATAATTTAGATAATTTTTATTTTTTTTATCATTTATCTTAAAACAGAATATGGAAACAAATGGAAAAAATTTATTCATTTTCGGTTTTATTGTATATTCCGCGATCTCTTATATGGCTATCGTATTTTGTGGATGGAAAATGTCCCGTTTTATAAATTCAAATTTGACAGGAAATAAAAAGGAATTAAGCAAACAATTGAACAGAAATTTGGCATTGCTGGTTGGTTATAGAACATATGAATAACCATATCACATAGAATTTTGATATGAATAAATCAAATAGGTTACAATATTAGCTAAAAATTAGAAATAAAATCAATTTAATTTATCTCAATAAAATATCCCATAGGCAATTTTGCCAATCATCTATTTTGTGAATATGACAATCTTAATGTTTCCAATAAGTGGAATTGGAAATACGCTGGATGAATCGACAGCAATAAAAATAAGACAAATGTACATAACGCTTTCATTCCATTGGATTCCCGTCTTCAATCCACTCATTTCAATTGTCACAAATATGCCCTACAGAAAGGCCGTATTGAAAATATTTAATCGACGAATTGTTCCCACTTAAGACTTAACAGAAAATAATAATTCAGTAAGCGCCAGCAACATTGACATAAATATGGAAATTTTTTGTCACCTTAATTATTATTCCATTAAATTTTGAATAAAAATGAATTTTTCAATATAAAAGGGAGTCATTTAATTTGGCAAAAAAAATACTGAATTTGGCAAAAATCTTTCGTGTCGAAAAATATTATATTTTTGAGGCCATATAACTTGGCCAAATCAGACTTCTTTAAGATTCCCTAACCCCTAGCCCTTAGCCCCTAATCCCATGCCTGCCCTGAACCTAACCCTAGCCCTAAACCCCTAGTTATGGCCAAGTTATATGGCTTCAAAAATATAATATTTTTCGACACGAAAGATTTTTGCCAAATTCAGTGTTTTTTTTGCCAAATTAATATTATCTCAATTAAAAAGGCCGCAATCTCATTGAGAAATTTTTTTCGAAAATTAATAAATTTTAAAATTTCAAAAATTATTAAACAGACATCAGTTTAAAGTTTAAAAAACAGTATAATTTCAATTAAATTTGATAAAATATCAAAATCTCCACTTTAATTATATAAAATTTTTAATAATTTTTTTTTTGAATCGCGCAAAATTTAGAGTGAAAAAATGGAGTACTCTAATTCCTGTAATTGAAATTTGTAAACAGAATGGCTGTCTAGTGTCTGATAATTGTTCATTTGGTTCAAAATTTTTTCCTACCAATTCCCAGTTTCACACGAAAAAATTTGACTACAACTTTGGAAATCGTGGAATGAATGACTACATTAATTTGTACATAATTCAATTTAAGATGGAAACAATTGCTTAAATTTAAATAAACTTAAGTAGAATTCACGCAATTTTTGAGAGTAGATAGCAGCAAGTTTGTCGAATGAATTTACAAAAATTTATTTTGATTCTACATTCAAATTGATTATTAAAAATAATGAGCACCCTAAACTTGGTTCATTGGTGGAATGCTCGAATTTGTCCGCCAATTGGATTAATTTTCAATTTTATGCTAATTTTTCTTGTCATCAAAAAAACGCCAAAAGAAATGTGCAT
The DNA here is from genome assembly GCA_030063045.1 of Pratylenchus scribneri. NCBI lineage: Eukaryota > Metazoa > Nematoda > Chromadorea > Rhabditida > Pratylenchidae > Pratylenchus > Pratylenchus scribneri. The sequence continues at coordinate 422,065 of JAQSEB010000065.1, forward strand.
TCACAGTCGAATTTTACTTCAAACTGGAATACTTGATATTTTGCTACTTTTACTGAACATTTTTGGACAAACGGTTGGATTTTTCAGCATTTATGGATTCAATAATTGGATTATTTCTTTCGCTTCAATTATACAAATAATAAATTTAAATTGAGCATTTTTCGGGCATAAAAATTAAAATTCAAAATAATTTTCAAAATATAGCTCAAAAATCATAAATTTTTATATTTTTGCTCATTGTGAGGAAATTTAAAAATTTTCAACAATTTTGATATATTTATGCTTTATGGATATGTAAAAATTTTTATTTTTTAGGCGCCTAGCTCTAATGGAGATATATCAATTATGTTGTTTGACGGCTATTTATCATTCATCTTCAACAATGACAGCAATTTAATATTAATCTTTTCCATTATTTCTTTGATATTTGTACATGCCGATATTTTCGGCGTAACTCCACAATTCATTTACAGATATTTGGTTTTGACTCGGTTGTCAAAATTAATATTAAATATAAAATATTAAATTTTTTTAAGCGATATAAAAATCACTCTTTCCAAGTATTTGGCCATGCTATTCGTAATATTTCTTCCTGTTTGTATTTTTTTTATGGAGAGGTGCGTGATGATATTGGGCACAGCAAAAAGAATGCCATTCAACCAATCAGGCATATTGTACAATGAACAATTTATGAAGAAATATTTTGTGGAAGAAAATGGAACGGCTAAATATTTTGTGATTGTGAGCATTAAAAATTGCTAATTAAATATTGATTTGGAAGGCTTCATTCAGTCTTCATATCAATAAACAAAGATATAAAGATCATTTTAAATAATTCTGCCTGTTTTAATTCCGCCTAATTTGTTTTAATTCTGCCTCTTTATTTTTAATTTTGACTCTTTTAAAACTAAATAATTCATCCTGATTTTAATCTTTATTCATATAGTAATTGATACTTGATAACAATAAATATCTATTACAAATTTATAGGATGAGGAAACAAATGGAGTATATTTATATAATGTCGGTTTTATCGTGTTTTCCTTGATCTCTTATTTGGTGATTGCATTTTGCGGCTGGAAAATTTCTCGTTTTGTAAATTCCAATTTGACCGGGAAGAAAAAGGAATTAAGCAAACAAATGAACAGAAATTTGGCATTGCTGGTTAGTTGTAGTTGTAAAATATTTTTATTTAAAAAATGTCGTATTTTTTTAATTTTTTCTCCAGATTCAGAGGAATAAAGGGTGATATGACAAATTTCTTAATTGTGCAAATGTGCGATTCTTAAACGGTGCAAATGTGTTAAATTTTTGATTTAAAATTAAAATAATTGCAAATAGAAATAATAAAATATTAAAAAAATATATAAAATTAAAATGTTAGAAATATTTTTAAAAACGAAAGTAGAACAAATTTTTTGTAAAAACAAAATGTTTGTAAAAAGAGAAACAGATGTTATGAAAAACTAAAAAAGCAAAACAATGTTTGGAGAAACAAAAACAAAACAATGTTTGGAGAAACAAAAGCAAAACAATGTTTGGAGAAAACAAAAACAAAACAATGTTTGGAGAAACAAAAACAAAACAATGTTTGGAGAAACAAAAACACAACAATGTTTGAAGAAACAAAAACAAAACAATGTTTGGGGAAACAAAAACAAAACAATGTTTGGAGAAACAAAAACAAAACAATGTTTGGAGAAACAAAAACACAACAATGTTTGGAGAAACAAAAACAAAACAATGTTTGGAGAAACAAAAACACAACAATGTTTGGGGAAACAAAAACAAAACAATGTTTGGAGAAACAAAAACAAAACAATGTTTGGAGAAACAAAAACACAAAACAATGTTTGGAGAAACAAAAACAAAACAATGTTTGGAGAAACAAAAACAAAACAATGTTTGGAGAAACAAAAACACAACAATGTTTGGGGAAACAAAAACACAACAATGTTTGGAGAAACAAAAACAAAACAATGTTTGGAGAAACAAAAACACAACAATGTTTGGAGAAACAAAAACACAACAATGTTTGGAGAAACAAAAACAAAACAATGTTTGGAGAAACAAAAACACAACAATGTTTGGGGAAACAGAAACAAAACAATGTTTGGGCATAAATAAACACATTTGTTTGTATGTGGAATTTTCCAATATTTAATCCAATTTTATATTTAATTCGAATTTTCACACATTTGCACCGTTTTAGTAAATAATCGCCGATTGCGCAGCCCTTTAACTTTTTATGAATTTTCCCCGCACGGAAGAAAGTAATCTATTAAAATTTTTCGCCTAGGCAATTCTGCCGATCATCTATTTTGTGAGTAGGAGTGTCTTAATGTTTCTACCGGCCACAAATGGAATCGGGAATACAGAGGAAGAATTTAACGCAATAAAAATAAGACAAATGTACATATCGCTTACAATCCATTGGATTCCCGTCTTCAATCCACTCATTTCAATTGCCACAAATATGCCCTATAGAAAGGCCATATTGAAAATGGTAAATCGACGTACTGTTTCCATTTAAATTTTTCCAATTTGATTGTATTTTTATATTTTATAAAATATACAAAAAATATGTAATTAATGCCAAATTTATTCGAAATGAAGGGAAGATGAGATCCAAAATAGTCAAAAATGAGATAAATTTAGTATCAAAAATGTGCTGGGAATCATGTGAAAATATGAATTTGGCCTCTTCGTATTGTTTATAAATTTTGATTATTTCGTCCATCAACTACATTTATGCGCCCGCAACTCGGCTCTGGTGCCAAAATGTCGTTGGCATTTGTTACAATAATGGGCACCCAAAATGGCGGCTGCATTTCCACCACCCTCTAATTGGCCGGCTGCAGTCATGCAATGCACCCGAATGTGGGTTTGCAAATTGCTGGCCCGGTTGAATGCTTTCCCGCATTCCGAACACACAAATGGCTTCACCTGAAAATTAATTTGATTAATTTTAAGCAATTATTTAAAAATAAATCTTTGAATTTTCATAAAATCTTTTATCAAATCTTTGTAAATAAAATGAAGTGAAAATCATTAAAATTTTGTGAAATGCCAGCAAATTAATAATTGAATTATTTTTTTAATTTTTGTTATACTTTTTTTGGTCATAGTTTAATTTTTTAATATAATTATATTTTTCCCACCGTTGTATGTGTGTAAGCATGCCGTGTCAAATTGCCTGGTTGTCGAAATGCACGGCCACAATGATCGCAACGGAATGGCTTCTCGCCGGTGTGAATTCGCTGCAAAATATTTTTGTAAATCAGTATTTATTTATTTATTTTGCAATTTTCTTTAATTTTGGCCATTCTTAATTTTCTTTTTTTTATTATTATTTAATGGATCTAAATTGCTTGTGGGTCAAAAAGATACTATAAAAAATCCCTTTTTCATTATTTATCGGTATTTTTTCATTCTTTTTTGCTTTTAGCATTTAAATATAAAGGAAAGACAACCATTCACATTTATTTTGTTGTCAAAAATGGCCTTTTTGCCAATCCCATTATTATGCTTCTTTTTGCACTCGATATTATAATTATTTCGGAGAAATATAATCATCACCCTTCATATTTTTTTTAAAGATTGTCCCTTTCAATTTCCATTTCCGTCAACAATCGTCTAGGCTAGGCCTTTCTCAATTCCCCCGCATTCCAATTTTTTTTTGCTCGCCATTATCATAATAAATTTGTTGTATTAAAATGATAAAAAATACTTCCATGAAATTTTATTTTTTTAAGGATAGTCCCCATCCCTCCCAATTAATTTCCATTTTCGCCAATAAATTCTCCTAAAAGCCATTCCATTCCATTCCATTCCATTCCATTCCACCAATCATCTTCTTCCCCCTTCCTCAATCCACTTCCACAACAAAACTCATTCATTAGGCTCCATTGCCAAATGCCTCATCTTCATTACCCATCAGCCATTTTCCCATGAAAGCATTGGGGCGCGAAATCCGAAATGTTCTTTCCCCCATCCCCTCCCAAGCAAAATTTTCTTGATTGCCTAATTTGACGAGAAGGGAATTGAGGGCATTTTCCACTGCCCTCTGGGATGAAGTGCCCCCTAACTAACATTCACATTTGTGGCCTCACAATCAAAATCCCATTTGTTTTTCTCTTCCCCATTCTCGAGGATTGAAAATGCATCCCAACAATTTGCAGCCAATTTTGTGTGTGTGCCACCACATTTTGATGGGGACACTGTGGATAATCCTCCTCCCCTCCACTCTTCCGGCCATCAATTCCCCCTTTCACTATTCTTTTTGAAAATCATCCTCTTCATTTTCTTCCTTCTTCCTCCCTTCAAATTGCCTAATCCCCTAATCCCTGGGATGAGGCCATTCATCCAATTCTATTCAATTGCCTTCCTTTCCTTCTTGTTGGCCACTTGTCTTTTTCCATTTGGGTCCCATTTCTCAATTCCATTCTCAATTTCATTTATGCTAATTGCCCCTTAACCTTGTTCCCTTATTAGCCTCCTATTCATTTTGTGCCATCTACTAATGAATTTTTGCGCAATGCGCATGATAAATTGTGTTATTGAGCCCAAAGAATTAATTTTTAGAAAATTTAAGGATTTTTGGTTCTTTCAATTAAAGAAATTTGAATTTCTTGAAGAGCCTACAATCAATTAGATGGACAATTTTTGGAGGAAATAATGAATTCGGGGAATTTTGGAAAATTGGGTCAAAAATAGTCTAAAAAATATTTTTTTTGCATTTTTTAGCATTAGTATGGAAGAAAAAATGGGGAAAATTACGGTAAATTTAGAAAAATTTACTAATTTTATGCTAATTTTTTGAATTTTTTAATAATAGAGGAAATGAAAAATTGGGTCAAATAATTTAAATTAATTCCTCTAATTTTATTTGCGCAAAATATTTTTAATCTGTTTCATTAAATTGGAAGAAAAAGGTGAGAAAAATTACGGTAAAGAATCTTATTAAAAATAGTAAAAATATTCAAAATAATTCACATTTTTCGAAATATTTTTTTTTGCATTTTTTAAAAATAATTTTTTTTACTCATTACTTGACATTGCCATTTATGGATTTAATTCCAACAATTATCTATGAAGTGAAGTACTCAAAAATACTTTCCCATTCACACAAATTCTTGAGAACACTTTCCCGAATTCCCATCATTTGCCTCTTTTAGGCCAATCCAAAATGAATCCATCAATCATTTTCCCTTGCCTCACTTCTCAATTACTCCGAATGCCGTCAACAAACTTAGTCAGTCCTATGCATTGCGCAATGTTTTTGTGTGCATTGCATTCTATATAATTAATTACCCAAATATACAATAATAATACGGTATAAAAATGGATAATATATTTGAATGGTGGAATGGAATTGAAATATAAATAAATTGGGAAATTTTAAAATAAATTTTTTAAAATTTTATTTCAATATATTTGGATGGTGGAACTTGGAATAGAAATTAAATATTTTTTAAATTTGGGAATTATAAAATAAAATTTTTAATTTTATTTTAATTATTCATTAAATTACCCAAACCCAAAAATACAATAATAATAATACTGTAAAAAATGGATAGTATTAAATTTGAATTTTGGAATGGAAATTTAAATTAATTTTTTAATTTGAAAATATTATTTATTTCCAAATTTTTAAAAATTATTCCTAAAATTTTGGCCTACTTTGTGTGTGATGAGTGTATTGGAACGGCTGAATGTCTTCTCGCAAATGTCGCATCGATATTTTTTCACATTCGACGATCGGCTTCCTCCATTTGTCCTTGTTCCATCCAAATTGTTGGCCAATAGGGATGAACGACGACCGCCGCCATGGGAAAGGAGTTTGGCTTTCAAATCCAATCTGGAAAAGGAGTAAATTAATAAATAAATTTAAAAAAATTGAAGATGAAATTAAATCGAATAAAAATTAAATAAATTTTTATATATTTAATTTATTTAACCCAAAAAATGGAAATTTTAAATTAAATTAAAATGAGAATTAATAAAAATGGAATTAATATTAAATAAATTTTAGGTTATTTAAAAATGCATAAAAAAATAATTATTAAAATATTAAATCCATTTTTTATTGACATTAATTGAAATTTAATCCGAGACCAAAAGACTAATTTATTCAATCAAAAAATATTATATTTACCCAAAAATCTTAAATTTATTCAAATTAATCCATTTCTTAAAAAATTGATATTATTTGGAATTGAACCCGTAACCAAAATAAAATAACCAATAAAATATTATATTTACCCAAAAATGTTTTATAATTTATTCCGCCAACCTATTGGCTTTTTTCGGCGATGGCATTTTATTATTTTTATTGGCGCCAACATTTATTGCCAGTGTTGCGGATTTTTGTGCGGATTTTTGTTGATTTTGTTGCAAAGAAGCAGCCAACGGTTGCCCATTAATTGCGGCTGCCGCCGCTGCTGCCCGAAATGCGCCAATGCTGGCCAACATTGCAGCCGCTGCCGTTCCACCTGCTGCCATCCCATTCCGAGCTGAATTTATTATTTTATATTTTTTTATAAATTTTATTTCATTTTCTTTTTATTTAAAAAATTTATTTTGAATTAAATTTTAATTCGTTAAAAGTTGAAAAAATAAAATTTTTTTAAATTCGATATTTTTCATTATCATTTTTAATTAAATTTTATTTTAATTACATTTTAATTAATTCGTTAAAAAAATTAAAAGAATTAAAATTTTAAATTAAGAATTTATAAATTAATGTTTTAAATTTGGTATGCAGATTTCAATCAAATAAAAGCTAATGCTTTTTCAATAAAGTCAACACATTTAGTGTAATCAATTGGTTATTAATTAATAATTAAAAAATACTATTTTATAAAATTACTTAAAATTTTAAAAAAATTAAATTTAATTCAATAAAAATAAAAATAAAACTAAATAAAAATTTTCATTTATATTTTTATTTTTAATTGTTTTTGAAAAAAAAAATTAAATTAATTTAATATTTATAATTTAAATTAAAAAATAAAAAATAATTCACCATAAATTTTTTATAATTTAATTAAAAATAAAATTAAAAAAAATAATTCACCATTCAAAAGGTGTCCTCCACTGCCCCCAAAATTGTTCATTGCCTCGCCCATTCCCATTGCCATTGACTGCTGCTGCATTTCCCCCACTGTCCCTTTCCCTCCATTGGCCGCCGCCGCCACCGCTACCGTATTCTTCTTACTCTTCCTTTCCCCCAAAAATTGTGCCATTGCCGCCATTTGTTGATGATGATGGTTTTGATTGGCCGCCGCCGAATTTGCCGCCAAAAAATGTTGCCAACAAAGGGCGGCCATCGCAGCCATCGATGCCGAATTTTTGGTTGAATTCCCATTGATGGAGGATAATTCCTCCTCAATTCGATGATTGTTGCATCCATTTGTTGGCGGTGGGTTTGGCAAAAGCATTGGATTAATTTGTTGTTGTAGTGGATTTTGTGGGGGAAATTGGATGGGAGGAGGAGGTTGGGATGAGGAGGATGAAGATGAAGCACATTGATGGGGAGAATTTTGGCCACTAAATTATTAATAAGAAATTAATTATATTAAATTATTATTTATTTCAGAATTAATAAAATGCAAAATGCATTAAATTAATAATCATTTTATAAATAAATACCTATAAAATATAATATATATATAAGTTTTTCTTAATTAAAAAAATTTATGGCTTTTATGTACTTATTATTAGGTAAAAATTAAACTCAAGCAGAAAAGTGAAAATTAAATAAAGCTAATTTTGATTTTTTGTTCTCTTAAAAATGAGTGAAATTAGAGGCTTTTAAAGATCATTGCGATAAATTTGATGGTAAAAAAATCTTTACTTAATTTTTAACCAATAATTTTAAATTTATTTACAAATTTTATGAATTATTATTTTTTGGAATTTTAATTCATAATTTTTTAAGATTGAAAAATTAGTTTTTAATGGGCAAAATTTTTAGAAAGGACCTTTTTGTGCTTGAAATTGGCGGCGACTCATTTTTTGGTTCATTTCCACTGCCGTTGGCACGACTTGCGCCGTTGCCATTATTTGTGGACAAATGTTGTTGGAAAAGACGAACTCGTTGCAAAAATTCCATCGATGCTGCGGCCGCCGTTGCCGCTGCCATTGCCTTCAAAAATTATTGAAAAAATAATTTTAAAAATTATAAAACAATAAAATTTTGAAATTTCCTCCAAAATTTTTCAAAATTTTAAAAAAATGAAAAAAAAATAAAATTTTGAAATTTCCTCCAAATTTTCTCAAAATTTTAAAAAAATGAAAAAAAATAAAATTTTGAAATTTCCTCCAAATTTTCTCAAAATTTAAAAAAAAAAATGAAAAAAAATAAAATTTTGAAATTTCCTCCAAATTTTCTCAAAATTTTAAAAAATGAAAAAAAATTTTTGAAATTTCCTCCAAATCTTTTAAAAATAAATTTCATTTTTTAAAAATTTTTTTTTCCATAAAAATAACCATTTGTTGTCTTTGCTCCTCTTTTGGTTGATTGGCTGTTTGTTGGCCAATTTGAGTGGGCAAAAATGTGGATTGGGACTGGGATTGATTTGTGGAATTCTGTTGGGCCTTCATTGCCGGCAGAAGCTTAAAAATTAATAATGAAAAATTATTTTAAAAAGTAGGAATGAGCGATACTTTTTTTTGTTTTTGCAAAATTTTCTATTTTTATCATGCCCTTTCTAAAATTTTCCTTCCTCATTGTCCATTGTGTTATTTTCCCAATATTTTTATGGCCTTTCCCTTGCATAATAAATATATCCGGCAATTCAAAATCTTTTTCACTTATGCTTTTGGATGCGGAAAAGCTATTTAATAAAAATATCCCTTATTACTTTTAGGTATTTAACAAAGTAAATTTTTCTATTCAATTCATTTAAAAATGTATTTTCTTCAAAATCGAAGATTAAAAAATTTTCATCTATTTAAATAATTCTTAATTTTATTAAATTTAGCATCATTATCCCACATATTTATGTTTAATATTTAATTCCTTTTTGGACATAACCTACGCATTTTTTCTTATGATAAATACCGTAAATTCTCTTTTAATTACCCACTTTCTAATAATTCCCCACCTTTTAGGAAAGTTGAAAGTAATTCCACTTGGGTATTAACTATTAAAAGAGAATTTAATGTATTTTGAAATCCCTATTAAGAGAAATGGTTCGAAAAATTGTAAATTTTTCAGTGAAATAACCTCCAAAAAATGTTTAAAATTAGCCAATTTCTTTGGCGAAATCCTATCAAAAACAGTAAACATTAACCAACCTTGACCAACGCCTCCAGCAATGCCCGCTTCTCCTCCTTGTCCATCATTTCCTCGTCCATTTCCTCTCCTTCCAGTTCGCCATTTTGTCGATTTGTTACATTTTCGGCACTTCCATCATGATGGCTTGTCCCAGCCACTTTTCCCATCGCATTTAGGCCATTGCCAAATTCTTGAAGGCGATCAATTGGACATGGACTGGGCAATGCCTCTTCGCTGGGCTCTTCTTCTTCCTCTTCCATTCCTTCATTTTCTTCATCTTTTGCCGATTCCTTTCCTTCATTTTGGAAATTTTTACCGTCGGCCCATTCCGCTTCTCTCTTTAAATTTGTGGCCATTTCCATTGATGATGATTGGGGCAACTGCTAATTAGAAAATGGTGATTTATTTCGTATTTTGGAATTATTTGGACAATCAAAGTCGAACCGGATACTATGTAATTTACAGAAAAAAATAGTGAATTTGTCGAAAATTTTCATTTGGAAAAACTAATCCACTTTTTAATACTATAAAACATGGCTAAAGAGTTTTCATTGAGATTCCTAAGCTCTTGCCTTGAGCTCGAATCTAACCTAAGATTAAAGATTGTTAAGGCCTAGTTAAGTGGCCTCAAAAAAAATTTGTTTTTCGACGCCAATAATTTCAAAAAAATTTAATATTTTACTTAAAAGCCAAACTTGGTAACATATTCTTCTTAAATTTGTGATAATTCATTTTATTCAAAATTCTATTTAGGCAAAAGAAATTTATCTAAATTATTGGTTTATTCTTCGTTTATTTTTTAATTTTTGTGGAACTATTTGAACAAAAAAAAGAACTTTTATTAGTAGCAAAATATTTTCCCGAAATTTGCTAATTCCTTTTCTTTAGATTTGCACAAAATTTTGCCCACAATTTATTGGACTTATTCTTTGTTTATTTGGCATTTATTGCTGCTAGGCCTTTCCTAGGTGGCAACGAGGACCGCGGAACATGGAATTAAAAGAGATTGGAAGGGAAGGGAATCCTCTCTCCCACCAAATCGGAATCCGCAGTCGACTATTAAGTGGGATTACAGTATAAGTAGAAAGAGTGGGGAACAAACCCATCAAAATTATTGCCTTAATTGTTGAAAATCCAATACAAAAGAGAGGATTAGAGGATTACGGAACAATTTGTTATGGGACAATTTTGATGAGGGCCAAATTGTAGGGAAGCCATTTTGTTGATGATTGTATTGAGAGGGCATTTTATGCCCGTTTATTGGATAATGAAGACATTTTGTACACGGTTCATCATTTGGCTTGGCAATGATCCTTTAAGCTCAATAATCGAGCATAATTCTTAATATTAATTTGACTTTTATTGTGTTGGAAGGAAATTTAAAAATGCCAAGAAATGAACATTAATCCTTAATGTGGGTACAGTAAAACTAGAAGGGAGAGGCGAACCCATCAAAATTATTGTCGCCTTAATTGTTGAAAATTCAACACAAAAAAGGATTATGGAACAATTTGATGAGGGTCGGCAATTGTAGGGAAGCCAAACTCTAATTTTGTTGATTGTATTGAGGGCACTTTATGCCCGTTTATTGGATAATGCGGACATTTTGTACACGGTTCATCAGTGGGCTATGATCATTCAAATGAGCGTAATTCTTATTATTAATCTGGAAGGTTGAAAAACCAAGAAATCAACTTAAATCCCTCTGTTGGATAAAGTGACCAAAAATAGAGGCAACCTTGGCTAATGAAAATCCAGCAGAGTCCGAAAATAAACATAAATGTAGAATGCAGATTTAAGCGCCAAAGATTAATGCATTCAAATTTATTAAAATGCCTTGGATCCATTAGTGCCATGATATTTAAATTAACTTAATATGGGAACACCCAATTTGGCTAGCGTATGATTTTTTTAGCATTTTAAAAAAGACATTTAAAAAGTGACTTTTTTTTCAAAAAATTCATGTTTTTAGTTGAATTTACTAAAAATAAAAAAAAATTTTTAGAGGACTCTCCACTCTTTCCAATGGTATATATCTAATTGGCTCGATGAGTCAGTAGGCTTAAAACCAAAATGAATGCAGGTAATAAATCAGTGGACCCATTGTCAGTTAGTCCTAAAACCCCTCCCTTATTGTTAGTTAATTGGTTTGGATTGGATTCTTGGATAGGTAAATTCTTTGAAATCATCTAGGAAAATAACCCCCAAAAAGGAGAATTACCTAAAAGCAAATAATGATGCACTTTTTGGCCGCATCTGGCATTTAAAAAATGTTACGTTAAATTTTTTTTAAAAATTAAAAAATCCTTTGGGAATTTTCTTATTTTATTTTCGTAATAATTATTATAAAATTATCCATATTTTACCTGATCATCAAATTGATCATTTCCATCGATCGCTGTCCTTTTTGTTGTTGTTGCGGCCGCAGCCTGGGCCAATTTCTTTTGCCTTTCCTCCAACAGCGAATCAATGAGAAAACGGCATTTTCGTTGTTGTTGTTGGCCGCCTCCAGCCGATGCTGGCCTTTTCATTTTACCACTGCCAAATGCAGTGAATTTTTGGCATGAAATTGATGGCATTTGGGAATCGGGGTTTTCAGAAGCCAACATTTTTTCGAATTTTTTTGGGATTTTAAGTTGAAAAAATTATTGAGATCTGAAAATGAGGCAATATGTTGAGAAAATTTAGGATATTAATTGTCAAAAATTAATAAAGAAGAAAAAGGGGGCAAAAAGAGAGAAAATAACACTAAAAATTGGCAAAATAATAGGCATTCTAACGGTTTAATTGCCGAATGATCCGAGACACAAACTATTAAAAATTTTTAGAATTTTTTTTACTGAAAGATTTGAGAATAAAAAACGATGAAAAAATGGCAAAATTTATGAAAAAATGGGAAATAGTTTGCATTTTGCAAAAATTAATAAAGAGAAATGATCCTGAGAATAAAAATTGGCATAAAGGCATTCGACGTTCTAAATGATCTATGAGACTAGTGATTATTGAATTTTCATTTTTAAAAACCAATTTTTCTGCTAATTTGAAGTTTCTATGTTGATTATAATTTAGCTTTTCCCTATTTATTTTGCTTATCTTAGACTTATAAATAACTACAAATTTTCACTCATCTTTTAGAACCAATTAATTAACATTTACAAGGAATTAATTTGCTATTTGATCCACCACAAAAAAGTGGTGTGAAAATGTCAACGAGAATTGGATTGGACCCCAAATGAAGAGAGTCAATTTAATAAATATTGTGGCCATCCAAAATGCCATCGTCAATTTGGGGTTTATTATTTTGAATGGCACCCGGATAAATCCGTTTTTAATGAATTATACGATTTGATCCGCATTTTTAAACAAATTTTTGCGGTAAATTTGCGAGTCTATGCTGATTGTGTTTTGGCCAATTCATTCATAATCTGGGTTTTTAGCTAATTTATTTCATCTAATCTTACGCCTCCCAAAAAATTACAAATTTTCGTGCATTTTTTGGAACCAAAACCAATTACTTAACATTTTCAAGGAATTTATTGAAAATGTCAATGGGAATTGGATTGGACCCCAAAGAAGAATGTCAATTTAATAAAAATATTATGGCCAACCAAAAATGCCATCGTCAATTTGGGGTTTATTGTTTTGAATGGCACCCGAATAAATCCGTTTTTAATGAATTCCGCGCACCTTTTTTCCCTTCTCTCTTTTGGCCCATCCACAATTGTGTTTGTGGGAAATGTGGCAAAGAGGAGGAAATGGACGCGCGCAGAGGAAATTACTTTTTGTTGGTATGCTCCAGGAAAGTAGCAGGCGGAAATGCCGTCGATGGTTTTTACCGAAAATGAAGAAAACAAAAGTTGGGTATAATTGGGGCCAAATTAGAATTATTGAACGTAAAATTATAGTAAATTTTTGATGGTGAGAAAATATTTTAGATAAGGAAGAGGAAATTAATAAAGACGATCTTCTGTGACTGAATGAATTTTTAGCCATTCAGAAGTCCTCAATAAATGAGAAATGACTCATTTTTTCTTATATTATTATTGAGATAATATTTAATTTGGCGAAAAAAAACACTGATTTTGGCAAAAATCTTTCGTGTCGAAAAATATTATATTTTTGAGGCCATATAACTTGGCCATAACTAGGGATTTAGGGCTAGGGTTTAGGTTCTGGGCAAAATGGGATTAGGGCTAAGGGCTAGTGGTTAGGGATTCTTAATGAAGTCTGATTTGGCCAAGTTATATGGCTTTAAAATATATAATATTTTTCGACAAGAAAATTTTTCGCCAAATGCAGAGTTTTTTCGCCAAATTAAATGACTTCCTATTATTATTCTTTAAATTTTCAATAGAAAAGAAGGCGGAAATGCCGTAGAAGATTTTTCCGAAAATGAAGAACAAAATTGTGTGATTGGGTCAAGAATATATTGAATAGAAAATTATAAAATATTTTAGGGAAGGAAGAGGAAATTACTAAAGACAATCTTCTTTGACCGGATAAATATTCAGTCAGAAGTCCTCATTAAATGAGAAATGACTCATTCATTTTCATTCTATTATTCATTTTTTTTTATTATTATTATTTTTCCATTATCAATTTCCTTCTGTTCGATCTGCTGGATGGCTGAATTCTAAGAATTCATTGTTAATTTTGAAGAAAATATTTTCCACTTTTAATATTATCCTCTAAAAATAAATTGCACATTACTTCTAGTTGAAATTGAAATTATTAAAATTTTTGAATTTGTCTTAAAAAGTGAAAGATAATGCATTTTCTTCTTGGTAAAGGAAGGGAAAGTTTGCAAATTTATTGCTTAATAAAATTTACCCGACAGAATATTCCTAGCTTTGTGATTAAAGTTTAAACCTTTCTCGAAAAATTTGATAAGAATTTTGGATGTACATGGGAATAGTACTTACCATATTTAGGTTTATTAGTAGGTTAAATCGCAGTGAGTTTTAAATCAAAGTCTTCGGTTTCAATTTTTTGGCCAAAACATGGGAGTGGCAATAATAAAAGAGGATGCCTCATATTCCCGGAACAAATTTACTCCATGGGTCCACGGATTAATTGTCCTCCTTCAACCATATTTTCATTTTGACTCATCAATGGAAAGTATTATCAAAACAAAAAGAGGGGGAAATGGACTATCATCTCAATCTCATATTATCCGCCCATCATTTTTTTCACTTCCTCTTTTTTCAAAAGTGCAGGGGTGGAAAATTAATTTTGTTTTTGCCATTATTTTAAAAATATGTTTAAAAAAATTGAGGAGGGAATTTTTTAAAATTTTGAGGGAATTTTTAAGAGGTATTTTATTTAAAGAAAGGCTTTTTAAGAAGAAAATTTTTTTTTGTAAAAATAAAAATTTTATTATTATACATTTTTTTAAAATTATTATTTTTAATTATAATATTTTATTCTTTTGAATTTCTCATCAATTAATTTTTAATTACTCCTTTTAAAAAAAGCATTTTAAATGCATTATTTTGTCAAAAAATTTTATGGGTTTCAAAAAATAATATTATAAAAAGAATTTCTTTTCGCATTTATATTTTAAATTTTATAATAAAAAAATTTATATCATTCTAAAAAATTTCAAAAGGAAAAAAATTTTGTCGAATAATATAAGAATGATGGAGTTTTTTTTGATTTCGATAGAATTTTTAAGGCATTTTTTTTAAAAAAAGTGCAATTTTTAAGTAAAGTAATTTTAAAATATTTTTTTAATAATTTTAAATAAATCCAATAAATTTGGGCGCAAGTTAAAAATTGGAAGAAATTTTTGGTCTCATCAAAAAATTTGATTTTAAATAAAATTCTTACATAAAACATTTTTCATTAAGTGCCACAAAAACGCATCGCGCCATTCAAATTTGTCCATAAATGGTAAAATTTTTAAAAGATGGATTTGAAGGAAAAAAAAATCATAGAAGCTACCTAAATAGACCAAAATATTCAAAGCGCGCAAATGTCTTGGCCATACCATTTTTAGCCGTCTCTTTCGCGGATTAATCCTAGCCGCTCTTTTTTAATCCTAAAACCACCAACATTTACCTTGCAGCCTTAAATGGATTTGTCGTCAGTGTCGGTGGCAAAGAGCGCGGCGACCATTTCCTTCCGCCCTAAAATTTGCCATCCTTCTTAAAATCTGCCATTTTGGCCTATTTTCGCCGCCATTTTCGCTGAAATGATGCCAAAAATGGGTTCAAATTTCGTGCGCAACTTCCTTTTCCTTTATTGCCATTTTTGATGGATTTTGTGTTTCTTCTAAAATCTTTGCCATTTTTGGTGGCTTTTGACACCATCAAAGGAAGATTGAAAATGTGAAATTCAAGTACTATTTGATGCGATGTGAAAGGAAATTAACATGAAGAAAGAAAAGGAAGTGTATATAGCATACAGTATCTTTTCCTTGTAACTTAAGGTTTTAATTTTCATTTTATGTTATTTTATATTCCTCTGAATTCTGCTGAATGTTTGCCCAATTTTCTGTGTATATTGTGCATTCCTTCTTAGTCTCGATTTATGCTTTTGAGATAATGATAATGGTATTTTCATACCTACTTATTTTAATTCATTTTTTGAACTAAAATATTAAAATGCTTTTGGCTAGTTTTTTCAGAAGATGCTATGTCATTTCCACAATAGTATAAATATGGGCACTTCCACAATGGTAAAAATATAGGCGTTTTCGATTATAATAAGAAACCGGTTATAGACCATACAAACCATATACAATTTAGTAGAACTCATTGAGACGCATCGAATGGTAAATAATTTGTTATGGTTTGGTAAAAATACTAAAGAGTTTAAAACTAAAATTTGAAAAATGGTTAATACCATTTAATTTTGACTAAACCATTACAAATTATATACCAATCGATGCGTCTCGATGAGATCTACAAAATGATAAAAGATTTGTAGGGTTTATAACCGGTTTCTGATTTATTATAATCGAAAACGCCTATATTAGTATCATTGTGGAAGTGCCTATATTTGTACCGCCCTTTACATTTTGTGGAAATGACCTCGGACGTTTTCAGAATAAAGCACATTTTGTTCCTATTGATTTAAATAATAAATTACTAATTTTAATATAAATTAAGTTGTGTTGTAATTAATTTAACAGTAAATGTTATTATTATTGTAATCAAAATCTTTCCAGTAAAAATTGTGAATTTTGAGATAACTAAAATGATGAATTTTTAAATAAAATTACTTAACTTTCTACTATTAGCCATTCCTCAATATTTAAAGCTTTCAATATTTAGACCATCCTATAAAAATTTTCCATCAAAGAATATGAAGAAATGGAGGATTTTACGATTCCGTGGCTAGCTTCAATTAAATGATGGCCAATCCCATTGGGATTTGGGATGGAATAAAAAGTAATGGAAAGGTATGCGCGGGAATTGGGAATGGAGGGAAAAGCCGCAATGAAAGGCAGCTAATGAATGGAATGAAAGCACTGGAAGCATTAGAAGGTGAATGGAATATGAAATGAATGGAAAGTGATAATGATGGAAATTTGTTGACGAATAGAAAGGTAGGAAGGATAGCAAACGATGGCAATATTAGCGCCACATTGGCACTTCCTCAATTTATAATATATGGTACCATCAAATGTGGTGCAATGCTCCGCGTTACCTTTAAGCCATTTCCGCTCGAAAATGCCAAGCAAAATGCCAAGAGGATATTCATAAGGAAATTGGAAATTGGGATTGGCATTGTGGCACTTCCTTAATTTTGAGTAAGATGGCATTGATGCTTTTACCTATTTATTTCTAAAGCAGTACCATTGCTGTGTAAATTAAAAATAAATGTCGAGATTCTCATTTATGAATTGATTACTTCCTTTAAGGATATTTCTTGAATAGGAGTGGCACATTGCCCAGCGAAATGCGTGAATTAATGTAAAAGAGGATACGCCCCAACTTGTTGCCTTTAAAAATAATTAGTCAGGGGTACCAATTTTAATGATTTTAGTATCAAATTAAAGGGCAGACTGTTGACTATCTAATAATATTGATTTTATTTAAATTGGTTCAGAATTGTTGTAGTTATACTCGAAAAATTACTAAAATTTTTCTAATCTTTATTAAGAATTATTTTAAATAATTTTCTATAAGTATATTTCTAAAAATTCGGAACCGATTTAAATAAAATTAATATTATTAAATAGATACAAATATGTTTTTGTAATTTGATACTAAAATTACCAAAATTGGTTCAATCCTGGATGAGTTATTCTAAAATGAGACAAGTTGGCCCATTCACTTTGGAATGCTATAAAAAATTGAACCGATTTTACCATTTTAAAATTTTCTCCGTTGAATGGGAATTACATATTTCCCCGTGAAAATCATGAATTAATGGAGTGAAATGAAAATTGAAATTAAAATGAAAGGAAAGATAACATTTAATTGCAGACCAAAAGGAAAGGGTGGAAAGGAAATGAAAGGAGAGAGATGGGAAATCGGGATTGGCACATTGGCATTGGCATTTCCTCAATTTAATAGCAAAATTATTTGTGCACATTTTGATGTGCCATCAAATGTTGGCAGAGAGGCGCGTCTCTTAGATTGGCAGCACAAATGCCGGCATCATTTTTAAATTGTCATTTAAATTTTAAGCGGATTACCTCCATTTTAAATGGGGGAAGAGAGAAATTTGTTGCGCGGCGGGAATTTGGATTTGGCCCATTTGGGAATTGTAGCGCAGCACAAAAATGATTATTTACTGGCTGATATTAAGTGCTGCTATCTGCCTTGCCTTTCATTCTATTGATGAAAGTTAGCAATGGCTATTGGGGTATCGTGGCCAATTCATTTCATGAAAGTTTGTGGCACTGTCAACGTCAAATTCACATGTGAAAATCCTCAATTTAACAGTTTAGTCTATATTTTATTGCCATCAAATGTAAAAAGGCGAAGAGATTTGGGCCTCTTATAGCTTATATATATATTAGTCCGGCATTGTTTAAAATGGAAGGGTGTATAATTGCCATTTTAAGCGGATTACTCTTTTTATAAAAAGGGAATTTGTTGAAGTGACACGTATGGGAGGATCCATTTGGAAATTGTGGTGCCGTTAAAAAATGGTGATTTCCTGACTGCCCCTTTCATTCCATTGATGAAAGTTGGACATCGTCAATTCTCAATTCTCAATTCACGCGAAAATCCCGAGAATTTTAAGTAGCACAAAATTGGGTTTTTAATGATATTGGGGAATAATTCCCTGAGGACAAAAAGTACAATGGGGATAATGAATTTATTGAAAATGCCATTCTTGGATTTATTTCATTTTCATCATTTTTATTTTTTAATATACATAAAATGCACAATTATCAATTCATTTCAAACGAAAAATTACGTTTTTTTGGTACACATTATAATAAGGGATTTTTAAATTTAAATATGGACTAAAAATGAGGAATTTTGAACATAAATTCATCATGCCTTGAGGCAAAATATGTTCACTTTATTAGTTAAGTTTTTAAAGGGTCAAAAATATGGAGTTAATTTACATATTTTTGGGATTGTTATCAAAATACAATGCCAAATCTGTGGATAATGCAAATATAATTTCAAATAGAATTTGATGAAATTAAGTTAAAATAAGTCAAAAATGATGAAAAATATTCAGCATGGAATTTAAAGATCTTAAAGAGGCTAATGGTGGCGACTGGCGATACGTGTGACCATTATTAAAACTTTTCTATTTACGTCCTTAAATGCAAATATGGGAGATTGTAGGGAGAAAATTGAAGGGGATGCCGGGAATTGGTGATTAGGCCGTCCATTTAGGTGGAAGGGAAGGATAAGGAGGAAAGTAAGGATGGAAGATTTGTGGATTGGATTTAGGAGTAAATGCACAAAATGGAATATGGCGGAAATGGTGCCAATGCCCACCTTGGGATATTTATTGGGGATGGCCGGAATTAGGGACGGAATTAGGGACGGATTGGGGGATATGGTCACGGGAATGAATGAAAACCAAAAAAGGGAAGGCGCGAGGAGCAATGCACCGGTCCCGGCAAATTGAGTGGGCGGCACACATCGCAGTCGAGAATGGAAGGGGAATAAGGGTATATGGCCTCTCGTATCCATTGGACCATTCCTTGGAAAGCGCCTCCCCCAGTTTCTGTGGCTCCGCCCACAGTTCGATGGCTTTTCCCTCTCTCCTCTCTTTCTCGTCTTTGGAGCGCTTGAAACACTCTCTGCCCCTTTCGGGCGCACTTTCTTGGTTACTTTTTAAATCCAAATATCTCTGCCTCATCGGGGCGACTGTCAATGTTTCTGTCACTCTGGCCATTTCTTGGCTGGCTTAAAGCAAATAAAGGAAAGGGGGAATGTGGAAAGGAAGGGCGGTACATTTTGCTGATGCTATGCTTTAGGAAGGCATCCACTACCGTTTCCCTCAACCCTTCTTTCGGGGGCAAAAATTTACATGGAAGAGAAAGAAACGTGGATTTGGGATTGAACATTGAAGGATAATTTTTGACTTTAAAATGTAAAAAATGAATGAAAATATGTAAATTATCGCACATAAATTATCTTTAGGACTTAAATTAAGACATTTTTAATAAATTAGGAAGAAAAAGTAAATTGATTAGAATAGTTTCACAATAAGGAATTTGAATACAAATCAGGTATTTTTCGAAAAATATTGACCCTAAAATGCTTTTCAATTTAACACTATTTATTTGTTTTTCTAATGAAAATGCAAAATATTTGAATTATGATCATTTTGGGATAAACATTTAACCTCTGAATTTTTACATGAAATAAATAAAGAGAAATGAGTTAAGGAATATATCTATTGGCTGAAAACAAAGCCCATCCTTTAGCTAGGCCATCATTTTCCATTCTTTCCCCTATATATTTCCCCATTCAACTTTTCATTTTGGTCATTTCCGCCTTAACTCTCTTCTCATACATTAGCCATTCAAAGGGGATGGCCAAGCGGAGCTTTGTCCGGGCAATTCTGCTGCTGCTGATGAATGAATGGCTTTGCTTGGTGCATATTCATATTTGTGCCGTACTGAAAATTGCCGACCTCATCCCCAATCTTTCTATTGTTCTTCCCATCCTCATTATGGCCAAGGTTTTGTTCACACAGACCCACAGGCCCATTTCCAGCCTTTCTATGGAAAAGCCATATCTCTTTGGCCTCAAATGGCGGCTCACAATCGGTGCCAGTTGGCCCCAAAAACTTTGGTGAATGGGAAAATGAGGAGAGGGGAAAGCCATGGAAAGCGCGCCCCTCCCAAAAACAAGAGAAGTAGCCCTGCTTTCCCGCATTCTATTCAATTTTTTGCGGTTGTGTTGCCCACCCTATTGTATTTGTGGCCATCCTCATTCATTTTTTGAATGGCTAATGAATTTCGGGGGCACCGAACAAAAGAGAGTGGAGGGCTCATTTCCAGCCTTTCTAAGGAAAAGCCATATCCCTTTGGCCACAAATGGCGGCTCACAATCGGTGCCAGTTGGCCCCAAAAACTTTGGTGAATGGGAAAATGGATGAGAAGGGAAAGCCATGGAAAAGGCGCTTCCCAAAAACAAGAGAAGCAGCTCTGCTTTCCCGCATTCTATTCAATTTTGTTGTGGTGCCCAACCTATTGTATTTGTGGCCGGCCCATCATGGTTGCCCGGCCCATTTTTTGAATGACTAATGAATTTGTGGGACAAATGGAACAAAAGAGGAGGGAGAAAGGTAGTCGAGCCGCCTATTTGGCCTTATTATTGACTTTGACTGCCAATTTTGAGGACAAAATGGTTAAAGTAAGGCCAGCATAAGGTCAATCTGCGGGCAGTTTGAATTTTATAATTTTCACTAAGGTTAAATTTGGATGAATTAGGGATAAAATATAAATTAGGTTAATTTGGGGTTCTTTGAAATTAATAAAAAATTAGATCTGGTATTAGAAGAAATTCAGAGATTAGTAATTTTTGGCCTATTATTGTGGAATTTTTAAAATCAATTTTGTAAAAATTTTATTTTCATTTACTAAATAAAAGATTTAAAAATTGTATTTTTCTTTACATATGTTCCATTTCTAACCTAGCCCGCAATTAACCGAGAAAATCCGAATTTTAATATGGCTTATACTCCTTAAAGAATTGATCGAAAGGTCAATGGATTTGTGGTGGATTTATATAGACGCTAAATGCCGGAATTACAAATAACTTAGGCCCTGTAAAAGCAAATGGTCATCCAAAAAGAGCGTGCCAATGAAATCAACCTTTTGATGGCCTCCATAAAATTTTTCAATGGTCCATCTCAATATATATTGCGTGGGAGCCAAATTGTTGGATGGGACCATCATTTTTATGGGCCACATTCAAAAATTGAGTGGAATAAGACAGAAGAGAGTGGATTAGAAGGAAAATTAATTGTCCTAAAAATGAATGGAAAAAAGAATAAAATGGATAGAATTGTTCCCAGATCCCAGCAGGTGAATATTGGACAAAATTAAAAGGATGAGATGTAGGAGAATATTTTTCAAAGGCCAATTCTGCACAGATGATGGAATTGAATTTTGGAAATTGTTGTGGAATTAATTGAGGAATTGCTAGTAAAAGTGACAAAAATAATGCTAGGTCTAGGTCATGTCCACAATTGATAAAAAATAAAAAAATAATTTTAAATTTGGAATTATAATTATTAGATAGTAAAAATATTTATTAAAAATTTTTTTCTCCGAAATTTTGCTTTTTTCCCAAACATTTTATTGTTTTTGTTTTCCCAAACATTTTATGTTTTTGTTTTTCCAAACATTTTAATGTTTTTGTTTTCAAAACATTTTAATGTTTTTGTTTTCCAAACATTTTAATGTTTTTGTTTTTCCAAACATTTTAATGTTTTTGTTTTCAAAACATTTTAATGTTTTTGTTTTTCCAAATATTTTAATGTTTTTGTTTTCAAAACATTTTAATGTTTTTGTTTTCCAAACATTTTAATGTTTTTGTTTTCAAAACATTTTAATGTTTTTGTTTTCAAAACATTTTAATGTTTTTGTTTTCCAAACATTTTAATGTTTTTGTTTTCAAAACATTTTAATGTTTTTGTTTTCAAAACATTTTAATGTTTTTGTTTTCAAAACATTTTAATGTTTTTGTTTTTCCAAATACTTTAATGTTTTTGTTTTCCAAACATTTTAATGTTTTTGTTTTCAAAACATTTTAATGTTTTTGTTTTCCAAACATTTTAATGTTTTTGTTTTTCCAAACATTTTAATGTTTTTGTTTTCAAAACATTTTAATGTTTTTGTTTTCCAAACATTTTAATGTTTTTGTTTCTCCAAATACTTTAATGTTTTTGTTTTCCAAACATTTTAATGTTTTTGTTTTCAAAACATTTTAATGTTTTTGTTTTCCAAACATTTTAATGTTTTTGTTTTTCCAAACATTTTAATGTTTTTGTTTTCAAAACATTTTAATGTTTTTGTTTTTCCAAACATTTTAATGTTTTTGTTTCTCCAAATATTTGAATGTTTTTGTTTCTCCAAACATTTGAATGTTTTTGCTTCTCCAAACATTTTAATGTTTTTGTTTTTCCAAACATTTTATGTTTTTTCCCAAACATTTTGTTGTTTTTGTTTTTCCAAACATTTTATGTTTTTTCCCAAACATTTTGTTGTTTTTGTTTTTCCAAACATTTTAATTTTGTTGTGTTTTTCCAAACATTTTATGTTTTTGCGTTTTTTCCTTTTATTTTTAAATAAATTCTAAATTGTTCAAAACATTTAAACATTTATTATATCAATTTTCAAATTTAAAAATTTTTTATATTTATAGTAATTGTAGATGTCCCCAGCAGATGGACAAAAATTAAAGAAAAATAGGATAAGCAATAAAAAAACACTAATTTAGGCAAATTTTTTGTAACATTTGATCATAAATTTAGCACAAATTAGTACATATTTTGTTTTTTTTTCTTTCAATGTTCAATCCCATAATTTTTGAAGGGGATGGGGAGGTTGTGCATGTGAAACAGAAGCACACTTTTTATGTTACTCATAAAAAATGGAAAAATATTCCGCATTCGTTCTTCTAATTAACTGTTTAAGTTGTATGGGGAAAATTGGCACTTTTTTGATGAGTGAGGGGATGGGTAAATTCTAAATTGTTGAGGAGATTTTTTATTGGTAAGCAGAAATAGCGAAAAAAATAACATTGAAAGGCTTTCTGTATTCTGTAATAGAGTATTTTGATATCAAAATGAATAATCAAAAAATAATTGGCCAAAATGGTATGGCCCAAAAAAATGAAAATTGCCATTGGCCTATTTTGCCAATTTTTGACCACAATTTTGAATTCATCCAATTTTTTATGATAATATATAATTTGAAGAAAAATTATTCAAAAAAAAAATTCCAAGAATACTACAAAAACTATAATTTTTCAATAGGATAAATAAATAAGTATAATTGTTGATTTTACAGAGTCATTTAGTTCCAATAAAAAATAGAAAGATTACAGTCCATGTAGAATGAAAAATTAGGAAATAAAACAATTAATAATTATCGTTGGAAAAAAAAGTGGAAAAGGGCAAAAGGGCAAAAGGGCAAAAGAGCAAAATTCATTCAAAAAATGAAGAAATAAATATAATAAAAAAATGTAAAAAAAAATAAAAATGTGTTCGAATTGTTCAAAGAATATTTTATGAATTGGCTGATAAAATTCTTATTAAAATACAGAATAAACAAAAAAAATCCAAGAACATTACAAATTATAATATTTTTTAATTTTTATAAAAAATTATTCATCGAAAGGTAAATTGGGGTTTCATAATTGTTGAGTTCAAATTTCAATAAAAAATCAAAAAATTACACATCAAATATCAAATATTTGTATATTCTTTATTCTCCATACAAAAAAAATAAAAAAAAAATTGGAAAAATTATAATAATTAATAATTATCGTAGGAATTTGGAAAGGGCAAAATTCATGCAAAAAATGAAGAAATAAAATAAAAATTATAAAAAAAAATGTTAAAAAATTGTGAATATGTTCTAATGTTTTAATGATAGATTTATAAAAATTGTGTGGTAATAAAATACTTAATAAAATCCCGAAAAAATTAAAAATGAAAAAATGGATGGCTTCTTAAATCGAACTGCCTCATTTTTAACGAAATTTCTAATAATTCTCCATAAAAACAAAATACGTTCCTGCATTTTTGTAAATTGAAATAAAAATAATTAATGATAATTTTTAAAGGTAATAAAAATACACTTTAAGGCTGGTGTAAAGAATTTAAGTTTAAAAAATTAATTTGCAAATTTTATGGCCTTAAAAATTGATTTTAACATAAAAATGTAGGCCAAATAAAATGACTTCTTAATATTTATTTTAAGCATTTTAAACCCAAATTTTTAACATTTTCCCAACAATTAAAATGCCATAATCTAAAATCCCTTTTTTTTCTAAAATACCAAAATGCCATTCCTTAAAAATGCCTTTTATTCCATTATTCGCGCGGCCTTTCCTTTTCAATTCAATATTTTTGTGGGTTTTCGTTCGGCCATTGTCATTTTTAAAATAGACGAAGATGACGCGCATTTTGCCAGGTTTCATCCTTCTCACTTGCCATTCCCACTACTAAAAATGCTCATTGACTTTTCCCTGGGGAAACATTTTGTCGGAAAATTTAAATGGCAATTTCACGGTAAAATGGGGAATGGAGATTTAAGTATCAAAAATCTCAAAGGAAATGGATAAAATGACATTGCGCGCGAAAAAAAATGATAATGGCATTTGAATGTATTTTTAATGGCATTTCTATTTCTACCATATTTAAAAAGGGAAATATATTCAATGAAATGAGATCATCCGGAACATCAAAAATTTAATTTACCATATGGGGAATTAAAAGAATATATACGATAATATATTTAGGGTAAATTAAATTTTGAATTAATATAAAAAATATTTTTAGTTAATATTATTTACATATTTAATTAAAATAAGGTGATTAAAAAATTACAAAAAAAAATTACAAACAATAAAATAAAAATAGATATACCAAAATTGGCCATTTTTCCCTTTTTATCATAAAATTTTGATTGCATTTTTTTTTGATCAATTATCTTTATATCAAAATGTCCTATGGGAAAAAGCTTAATTAAATGTTATAATTAGCTTATTAATTTTGTCAAAAATTCAGGTATTCAATTAATTAATATATTATTTTAATAAATGTCATAAATATTAACAAAAAGAAAATTATTTTTTGTAAAATTTAGAAGAATAATAAGATTGTAAGATAGTTGAAATATTTGTAGATGCGCAATTTTTGGCTAGTCAATTGATTAATTTTATAGATAATAGATATTTTAAAGTGTTAAAAAAGGGAAATTAATTTTTGCAAAATTCAGGTAGTCCAATTTTAATTGTCATATCATAATAATAAAATAAGGAAATGATTCGCTTTTATGTAAATGTAACACAATAATATTTATGAATTGCAAAAATGTGCCGTAGAGCTTTTAGAGTCATTCATACCAATTAATATTCGACCGACCCGCACATTTATTATTTAATTATTGTTAATGTTAATCCATGCTAAAGTACAATTAGACGGGTATTAAATGTTCCACTCTTTTAAAATTAATCATCGCCTCTATCGGGGAAGGGACATTTGCAATTTAATCCCCCCATTTATCGTATTGTCCGCGCGCAATCAACGCCTATCCGCCCCCACATCACTCAATTATCAGT
This sequence comes from Pratylenchus scribneri, assembly GCA_030063045.1. Taxonomy (NCBI): domain Eukaryota; kingdom Metazoa; phylum Nematoda; class Chromadorea; order Rhabditida; family Pratylenchidae; genus Pratylenchus; species Pratylenchus scribneri. The sequence goes on from JAQSEB010000065.1 coordinate 448,078, forward strand.
TTTTTTAACATCAATTCAACATAAACAAATATGTACGCCTGTGTAAAATGCAAAAATGTGCCATAGAATAGAATCATTCATAATTGACTCTAACTAAGCCTATTTCCCTAATATCTATTATATTTAATTATTTGCGAATGTTAATATTAATTCATACTAAAGCTGGGCTGCCAGAATTTTTTTTTCTTCAAAATAAAGTACATGGGCCTTGAAAATAAAGATTTTGTGGGGTCAAAATAAAGTTGTTTGTTTTAATCTATATAAATTTGATTAAAATTTTTTAATTATGTTTTTTGAGAAGATATTTTTTTATAATTTTTCGACCCATAAGTGAAAAATTTAATTAAAAAATGTTACAAATTGAAAAATGAGACCTTAAAATGGCCGCGCAGCAAAAAAATTTTATCTTTTTTTTATAATTTTGTGAAAAAAAAGTACAAAAAGTACACAATAGTCAAAATAAAGTACAAATCTTTAAAAAAGTACATTTTTTTTTTCAAAGATTCGACCCCTCAAAAAAAGTAACAAATCTTTAAATAAAGTACATCTGGCACCCCCCTATACTAAAGTACAATTAATAGAATGGCTATTTTAAATGTTTTTCATCCTTTTAAATTAATATTAATCATCGCCTCTGGACATATAATACATTTACCCAAATTTACAATTTTAAAGCAATTTAATTATTTAAATATTCCCTAAAATCTCCGGCGCGAAATTGCCGATTATTAAAGGAAATGGAACGGCATTTTTTATAAGCAAAAATTAATGCCCTTTGTCTCCAAGGGTATATAATTTAATAAATAAATTTTTGTGGGAGTGCACATTTTTTGCAAAATGTCTTCACAAAATTTCCAGTTTCAGCAATGAATTTAATTGAATTAATTAAAATGTTCCTATCCTCTATTCTAAAGTCCTAAAGCGCACAAAATTGCCGATTATTGAGGAGGGAACGGCATTTTAATAAACAAAAATTAATGCCTTTGTCTACAGAGGCATATAATTTAACAAATAAATTTTTACGGGAGCATCGAAGTACAGAAGTGAAATTATCCAAGTGCACATTTTGCAAAATGTCTTCACAAAATTTTCAGTTTAAAAGCAATTTAATTCAATTAATTAAAATTAAAATGTGCTAACTCCCAGTCTAAAGCTCGCAAAATTGTCTACTATTGAAGAAAGGGAGGAGCCGCATTTTAATAACAATAAATTAGTGCCTTTGTCTTGTCTACAGAGGCATATATAATTTAATAGAAATTTTTGCAAGGGCATCGAAGTTCACAATTGAAACTAATATAAAAATGAAATCTTATGATTATAAAAAAATTCAATTAGTCAATAGGATAAAATTTGATTGGATTTGGATTTAGCAAAATATGGAATTAAAAATTGTTGGCAATTTTTAGAAATAAAATAATATAAATTTACAAAAAAATTATTTTGAGGCTATGTAAATTTGGCTATAACGAAATATTATGATTTAAAATTTAGATTTAAGCTAGGATTATTAGGGCTGGATAGGAATCTTAAAGAGGAATCAATTTAGCCAAGTTTTTGACCAATTATGAGCCAATTTTTACAGCAACGAATTTTTGTAAATTAATATACTCCCATTTTAAATTAATATTGGCAATAAATTTTTTGATTCTTGGAAGAAGAAAATAATTTAAAATTTAAGACAATTTTATGGATCTCTTATCATAAAATCTAAAAAAAAAATAACTAAAAAAAGAAGGGCATGAAAAATTGAAAAATGGTAGTGAAAATGGAGTGAATATCTAATGGCTATGATTGCGTAAAATGAAAGGGAAAAAGAGGCCAAATATTGGATTAAGATGGGCCAAAAATGGTACTCAAAAGTGAAAATGGACATGAAGACTCCTTTTGCGCACTCATCAATGCGGCAATGCGCAGGTCAAATGTCGGTCAAAATGGGGCCAAAATGGATGGAGGACGGAAATGGAACCTCGAAAAAGGGGAGAGGGCGGCATTAGCCTACTGAAAGCCTGCTGTATTAGCGGGACAAAATGAAGGAGGATGGAAGTAGCTTAATCCCTTATTCCATTTATGGAGGAAGGGGGTAAGGCAAATTCAAAATCTGCGCGGGACCATTTTTATGTATTTATATATGGAAAGGATGTATAAATATGGAATCCTCATTTTCTTTTCGAATGATGGATATTTTTTTATAAAATAAGTTCAAAACAATATTTGAAAATTAAATAATTTTTTTTTAAATTTTTACCAGACAAAAATTTACTGTATTCAGGGATGCCATAATACCAGGAAAATCGGGGATTTTCCCGGTTTTAGGGGTCCTTTCCAGGTTTTTGTTTTATTCCCAGGATTTAGCCAGATTTTTATATTTCACTTTCCTGCGCGGCTATTTTTGGCCTACATTTTTCGCTGCGCGGCCATTTTTGATTAAAAATTTTTTAAAATTTTAATTTATTTTATGCCTATTTCTCAAGCAGAATTGCTAAAATAAGTCAAATTATAAGTTAAATATGAAAAAATTTTTATAAGTATTTTTTGTTTTTTACATGTTTTTAAGCATGCCAGGTTTTTGAAAAATTTCTCCAGGTTTTTGCCTGGTTTTTGAGTTTTTGAGATGGCATCCCTGACTGATCCCAAAAATTAAAACAAATAAATAAATATAGTCAAAAAAATATTTAGAGTTTTTTAATAGTAATTTTTTAATTGTTAATTCTTTGAATGGTTTTGAAATTTAAATGAAAAAATTTAATTAATTAAATGTACAGTATCCCATAAAAATCGATAAATTCTTGAATTAAATTATTGTTTTATTCATTTTTCATAAATTCTTTTAAGAAAAAATGAAGAAATTAAAATTGAAAATGAAATTTTCAAATGCTCCAAAAATAGAAATGGCCATTTTAGTGAGCCTATGGAAAGGCGCGCAAAATTCTTTCCTGGAAAAGGTGGTGCTTTGGCCCCCATTTACCCTACATTCCCTTGGGCACTTTCATAGAGGCCAATCATTAATTGGGCCCATTCATTTGCGCACCGCACTCCGAAGTCCATCCATCCAAAGGCACAAAATCCGAAATATAAGCTTACCGGAGTCCTTAGGGAGCAATTCCGGCACACATAAATATGGCCGCTAGTCCATTTAAAAAGTATCCCCCATCTATCCATTTATGGATGAGGCCATTTAGTACCTGGAGGAGTTTTTCTTCTTTAGGCCAATGGTTAATGGTTGGGTGTTGCCGCTTTTAGAAAATGCTCGGCCAATGTCCAGGTATTCCGGATTCACGCAATCAAGCCGGTTGCCGGTGCGCATTTTGGTGAATGGATGGACTAATTTAGTAGGGAGAGGGTATTTCCATTTTTGCGCATAAACCCATAAATGGTATCCAAAAAAGGGAGGCGGAATTATGTGATGTGAATGAGAGAATAGCGCTCAATTGGAATAAACAAAAACAGGAAAAATTGCATATTATTTTCGGATTTTCTTTGGTTATTGAACAATCGAAAATGATAAGATTTGGAAAAAATTTCACTTTTAAAAACATTATGCTATTAAGATGGAAATAAAAATTCTAATAAATATTGCTGATTTTACAGAAAAATTTTCATTTCAAAAAATAGTCATGTTTTGAGGCCATATAATTTGGCCAAATCAGACTTTTTTTTAAGAATCCTCATTTACCAACCTAAACTTAACCTCATCCTAGCGCCTAAATATAATCCTAAGTCATATATCTTTCAAAGGAAAATGGCCTCAAAAAATAGATTATTTTTTGACACAAAAATTTCCAGTAAATTCATCAGACATTAATTCCATTTTAAAAAAATAGTTAATCTAAAGATAAATAAAATTTTGTTGAATTTCTTTGAAATTCTGCAATTCTAAAGCCATCTCTTCATCCATTTGCTCAGGTTTTAATTTTAGAATTTTATGCCGGAAATGGAAGAAAGTACATTTGTCTGGTTTGGCCAACGCTGCAGGGAATCTATTAGCACCTTTCAATTCCATTCTAAATTCCACAATTCCATGAAAATAATCGGAAAATTTTATTAGAAATATAAATATTATTCCTTGGAATTAATTAAAGAAAAAATGGTAAATGCAAACTAGAAAATATTTTGCAAAATGGATTTTTTAAATTTCTTGATAATAATATTAAATTTTGGGATGAATTTTTTATATCGTAAAACCTCTTTAATTCCCCAAAAAGGGAAAATTAGGTGAACTCCTTAATTTGTAGAAATAAATTATAGCCGAGGGACATATAATTCCATAATTTTTGGTGGACATTTTTGAAAAAATATAGCTAATTTTATTATTAGAGATTTAGGGGACTAATAAGAAGAAGAAAATTTAAAAGTTCGTCTTCCATTAGCTAAATGTGATGGTCCTCAAAATCGAAGGTGGGGAATAAAAGAGATTTTAAGGTACTTTTTTGCTGTTGATTTTCATTAGTTGTAAAGAGTTAATTAATTTTGCCTAGTGCAAAAATCAACAATTCCGAATTGAATGAGCCTTTAAAGCCGGAAAACGATAATTTACAATAAGCATCCAATAAAATTCGATAAAATAAAAATAATGATTTTTTCGATTATCGATAATTTAAAATTAATATTTTATAGCATTGCAAAAAATATTTTATGCAAAATCTACGCCCAAATGACTTGTAGTGAATAATATAAAAAATTCAAATATAGAAAAAAGACCAGCAGAAAAAGAAGATATAAAATTGTAGCCGAAAGAATTTAGAATTCTAGAAAGAAAGGAAATTTGCGAATAGGAAAGGAAATGACCAAAATGAGTCAAAAAATCCATCATTTCATTGTGTTGAATATTTCTATGGGGGGTTTTCCCCTTTTCAATTTTTTGTTTTCTTTGCTTCAACCAATTTATCATTTTTCTCATTTTCCTCCTTCCACACCGCATCCCAGAAATTGTCACTGGCATAAATCCAACTCCATTTTTGGGAAATACTGTTTTTGTCATATTTCGCAACGCTTTCCTCCAATCGTTTATCCAAATCCTTTTTGGCCTCTTTCAACTCTGCATCCCAATTCATTTTATGTTCCTTGATGTAGTATTCCTTCACTATCAACATTTTATTGTAAATTAAACCATAATCCTGTTGAAAATGTTATAATAAATATGATTAAAAATTTGCTCAAAAAGATTTGCTCTTAGCTTATCGAAAGGCGTCTATTATGTCGAAAAATTTTTTTTGAAAATTTGTACTCAAAGGGGGGGGGACGGATTTTCATCTTCTCATATTTAAAAAATCACATTTCCGCACCTTACGGATACCAAAATGTTCATTAAAAAACCACAAAAGATTGAATGAAACCGGTTTAACCTAGACCCCGGCAAATGGTCCCCATGGTCCCCAAATGGGCCTCTCTCTCGCCTCTCTAAAAAGACATAAATGATCTTGGGGACCAAAAAAATGGTCCCCAATTGTGTTCCTTAATTTTTTGAATTTAACACATTGGCATTTATTTTTCGCAAAAAATATAACTAGCAGAGATGAAGAGAAAGCGAGAACAACGATGAAGTCTGACCTCGCCGCTGCCCGATTCGATTTCCCTTGGGCTGTCGCTAGCTGCTGCCCCGAATGACTTTGGCCTGAGGGATCAGTCAGCGACCGCCCGAGAGAAATCAAATCGGGGCAGCAGCTAGCGACAGCCCAAGGGAAATCGAATCGGGCAGCGGCGAGGTCAGACTTCATCGTTGTTCTCGCTTTCTCTTCATCTCTGCTAGTTATATTTTTTGCGAAAAATAAATGCCAATGTGTTAAATTCAAAAAATTAAGGAACACAATTGGGGACCATTTTTTTGGTCCCCAAGATCATTTATGTCTTTTTTTCTCTGCCGTCTCGGGCCCATTTGGGGACCATGGGGACCATTTGCCGGGGTCTAGTTTAACCCAAAAAATTTAGCATAGAAACGCGCTTGTGTTACCGCTTAAAAAATACCCCCAGGCCTCCACCTCCAACCCACCTCCCGATGAAAACACAAATTAAAAAAAAGCAAAATTAAAAATCATAATCTATGCGGCCATCTCCTTCCAATTACCCTATGGCTATAAGGGGACATAAGAGAAGGTCATGTATAAATTAACTGCGGAAAAATAGGTTCATACGGTCTAAGCTCCAAATCATGCAAATGATATATCAATCGATAGAGCTTGACGAGCTGAGTCCGAAAATATAAAAATTTTTACCTGGCAAGCACTTTTGGCCAAGTTATGGCCACTCGAAAATTGAAAAAGTGAAGGGTCCCCCCTTTGGGTCGAAAAAGTTCAAAATTATTTTTCGGCCAATTTATATATCAATCGACGCGTCTCGACGAGCTGATTACGAAAATGTTGTTGGTTTAGCATAAAATGCAAAAATAAAATAGTTATAGTCGCGCAAAGGAAATACGGATTGGAACTGCTGCGGTGGGCATTTCAGAGTGGACTCCTCCGTGTGCTCCGCCTCCGCGCGACCAGAAGAGCGCTTGACTCGCTGCGCTCGCCAAGCACTCGTCCAGTTCCCGCGCTTCGGCTACGCACACTCCGGAGTCCACTCTTACATTCCTCCGCAGTTCCATTCCAACACATTCCAGCGAGACTAAAATGGCCATAACTTTTTTATTTTTGAGTTTTATGTGAAAAGAATAGCAGATTCGTGTTCCGCTCATCGAACCGCATCGAATGAGCTATAATATGGCCGAAAACAAATTTTAAAAATTTTCGACCCATAGGGGGGACCCTTCACTTTTAAGGGAAAATCCGTTTCAATGGCCATAACTTGGCCAAAAGTGCTTGTCGGGTAAAAATTTTTATATTTTCGGACTCAGCTCGTCAAGCTCTATCGATTGGTATATCATTTGTATGATTTAGAACTTGGACCGTATGAACCAATTTTATCTTAACTGCTACTGCTCTGCTACCCACGATAATCACCTATAACCTACACGCTACACCCACCTATAATGGGAGAGCTCTCTAATAACTAATATATAATTAATAACTATTTATAAGATCTATAATATTTTTATTAGGAATTGGATGGTCATTATAGGGGAAGATGCAAGTGTAAATTGACCTTAATCCCCTTTCTTGTGATTTTTTTCAAATTTATTTTATACTTTGTATGTTCCAGACGAATAGACTTCGCTGTTCCATATGCACAGGTACAAGTCGGTGAGCATTTTCACCAGTTTACGTTTGAGTTCTTTCTTTTCTGTTGCTTTTTTTACGTCATACTTTTTTACATCATATCCAGCATTGATGGCCAATATTCGGAATATTTCATGGAGTTGAGTTGTTTTCATCTTTTCGATTATTTCCATTTCTTTAGCAGCTTCAGCTTTCATCTTCTCAATTTCTTCGGCAGCTTCGTTCTCGTCAATTTCTCCAGCAGTTTTCATCTCCTCTATTTCTTCAGCAGTTTCCTTTTTCTTCTTCTCCAACCATTTTATAGCCTCTTCCTTCGCCTCCTTCAATTCACTAGGAGAAGGAGCTCTTTTCACCAACAATTCTTGAAATTTTTCTGGGTTAGCAAAAATGTCATGGTCGTGGCCATTTAGCACTTCACTGATGAAATTCATAACTTTGGCGATTTGATGTTGGGCTTCGTCATATTCTTTTATTTTATGTTCGTGCAAATCTGAATTATAAATTAAAAAGGAAGCAAATTAAAAGTAATTTCCCCATTTTGCAAAACTCGCATTTAACAGACTACAATATAAGAATAAGAAAAAGGATACTATTTAATTTGGCGAATAGAATGCTGAAAATGACGAAAAGTTTGTAACGGTTTGTCCTAGACCTTCAAACCTTATAACCGAATCGATAGATCTCGTCAAGACGCGACGTTTGTTATATATTTTGTCATGGTTTGATCAAAAATTAAGGATTTTAAACCACTTAAACCATCTTGTGGGTTTTGGTTTAAAACCAACTAAACCATAACAAATTATATACCATTTGATGCGTCTTGACGAGCTCTATCGAATGGTATATGGTTTGTAAATTTTGGACAAACCGTTAAATCGTTATAATCTTTTCGCCATTTTCAGCATTTTATTTTCCATTTTCATTAATTTATTCGCCATTTTTCATTAATTTATTTCCATTTTAAATATTTCCCATAAGAAAAATATGAGTCCTTCCATTTGGCAACCGTAAACTTGTTCAACTCCCTTGTTCCGATTGATACCTATCACACATATATTTAAATTCTAAACCTAATCCTAATATACACAATCCATAGCCTTAACATTTTTAAAGCCTCACTGTTCTTTTCAATATCGACCAATGATTTTGTTGGCATGAAAAAGAGATGGAAAACGGATTCGCCCTTCTGCATTGGTGCTGGTGCAAAGTCCAAATGTTTATGGCCTGGGTCCACTTTTTCCACCTTTTCTCTCAATGCCCTCAATTGTTTAAACATTGTCTCAAATTCCTAGAATATTGGAAAATGAAAATATGATGGAAGAAATTTGTTGACTTTGTAATGGGAAATTTAAAAGCTGGGATGGGATCGATGTCTCAAAAAAAAAGAAATTGAAAATCACAAATCAAAATTTCGATGCCAAAAATGACCGAAATTTCGAACAAAAACGAAAGAAAATATAAATTTTTAAAATTTTCTTCATACTATAATGAATTTTTTTCAGCAAAACACTAAAACGGCTTTGAATAAATTAAATTAATTAGCCAAAAAATTGAAATTTATTGTTCTAAATCTAAATTAGGCACAAAGTGATAAATAAGGATTTCGGGGAAGCGGAGCGGGGAATCAGGGTACAGGGAATGGGAAGGAGAATTTGCCCAAAATCCTTTCGGATCCCCGCCACGGAAACAGGAAATTAACCCTAATTAGAAGTCAAAAAATTATTTATAGGCATTTTGTAGTGTTACCAATAAAATTGTGGACAAAAAGATAACTAAAAAAGACACACAAACTCACCAGAAATTTATGTCCATCCCCATTAATTGGGGCATCCATTATCATGGTGTACATACGGGCAATGAATTTATGTAGTGCCTGCTTATTATATTCAATTGCTTCCGCCGAATTCTTGCCCAAATTTTTATGCAGGCTTGTTGGGTGAAAGCCGGAAATTGCGGCCACATATTTGAGCAAATTCACATCTTTCGTGTCCCGATGTGCTTTGATCCCCTTTTCCGGCTCGAACAATTTCCAAAATTTGTCTTTTTTGCCAACAAATTTGGCTAGCAATTTAAAGAATGTTGATTGCTTCTCGCGAACAAATTTGCTTATCAATTTGTCGGCCAATCGTTGCATCCGTTCTTTGGCGGCAAAGCAACTCGACTCATATGCTTGGTGGTTTTCGCCAGAACAAAGATGGCAAACTGTGGAAATTATGATAGGAAATTTTGAGACAATTGAAAAAAATTTAATTTCATTTGGATTTTCCACCTATAAGGTACTACTAATCGTGGAGGTCTGTTCAGAGCCGACCGTTTCAGTGCCAGCGACTTTGGCGAGTCATGACTCAGCAAAGAAGAAACCGTTTGATGCAATCTTGGTATCATTGTATAGAGCTATTCAAGCTCTATTGAATAGTGGATAAAATTTTTTTGATTAATCAAAATTTTAATGACTTAAAGTGGAAAAGTGAATAAGAGTCATACTTCTTTATTTAGAAGCTTGCAATTAAGTGGATATTCCACTATTCACATATTGCTATATATCATTTAATAGAACTTGAATAGCTCTATCCAATGATACCAAGATTGCATCAAATCGTTTCTTTATTGCTGAGATATGAGTCGTCAAAGTGGCTGGGACTGAAACGGCCGGCACTGAAACGTCCACCCGCGACTACTAATGTGTAATGTTTAATGTAGATGAGACCCCCTATAAGGGGAAGAAATGCTGTGGGGCAACTCAATCTCTGTTACCTGTCTAAATCAAAGGGTATTTTTCCAGTTTACGTTTTATGTCCCTTTTTTGGTAAGAAAGGTTAAAAGGCCCCCTTTCGGGTGCTAGGGCTAGGGGCTAGGTGAGAAGATTTTTACCCCATCATATCCGTAACTATAATCCCCTAATGACCCTACCTAACCCAAATCCTGCTGACCCATCAGAGGACAATTAACTTTCCAAAAAAGAGGGTGTAAACTGGATTTATGTCCTATTTTGTGCCATGTTTAGTTCATGTGCTTACCATGTATTAGAAGTATGGGTAGGCAAAATAGTAGAACTCTCATTGGAATTCACTTAAAAGTTTTAAAAACAATTCCAATCTAAATTAGATGTGTGTCGTCAATTCCGCACCCAGCCAAAAACCACGAAAACCGACAATTCAGTAACGAACTGAATTTTATTGAAAAACATATGGACATGAGTTTAGGGTAGGGAAGGGTAAGGGTAGGTAGGATTGGGGATAGGTTTCTCTCTAAACCGGAAAAAAAGGAATAAGTTACAGGATTCTGGGATTTTGGCCAGGTGCGGAATTTTCGAGTGCGGAATTCTCGGCAGATCGAATCAGAAATTTCCTTCGAATCACAGAGGAATTTTTGAGGAAAACTGATGAGTGAGGACGGAGGCAGAAATGAGAATGGAGAGTAGAATGGATGGGTCTTCATATAAGGATAGCATATTCGAAAGAGCTGGCTCATTTCTTCGATGCTAGCATCATGGGACCAGTCATTTGGCCCTCACTCTTCATCTCCACACATCGATCGATTGGTGGTCACCGATTTGGCCAAATCGGTGAAAATGGGTAAATTGGAAAAAAAACGGTGGAATAATGGGTTTTCGATTCGAGCATCAAAAATTTGAGGGCTTATTTTTCGATGTGGCATCAAGGGACTGTCATGCCCTAGGCCCTCCCTCTCCACATCGATTGGCGGCCACCGATTTGGCCAAATGGGCAAAAAATGAAATTGATTAAATTGAAAAAATTTTGATTTTTTCGATGTCGAGGATATCCAATTTTAGGTTTTTTTTTTAAATTTGAACCGGTTTAAAGTTTAACCCGGTTGCTTGGTTGAATTCTAATGGTTTGAAATGGCGCAATAAGAGTTGTTTTGCAAGGATTTGAGAGAAAATCATGGAAAAATCAGCAGGTGAATATGGAATGCGGACTTTGTAGGATGGCACAAAATATGGGGAGAAAGGATGGCCAAAATATGAGGGAAGGGATGGCACAAAATGGAGGAGAAAGGATGATCCAAATAGAGAGAGGGGATGGGCAAAAGATGGGTGGGGGGGGGGGGGGGGTTTGCGCAAAAGATGCGGGAGGGGATCGCCAAAATCCAAAAGATGGGGGGAAGGGGATTGCAGAAAGTGGGAGGGAAGGAATGGCCCAAATAGGAAAAGAGGGGTTGGATCAATTAGAGAGAGGAGATGGCCAAAAGATGAGGGGAGGGATGAAGGCAAGAATTGTAGGAATTGGAAGGAATGGCCCAAATAGAGGGAAGGATGGCCCAAATATCAAGGGATGGGGGTAGTGAGAATTGGCCCAATGGAAGAGGGAATGGCCAAAAGATTGGGCTTTTGAAGGATCAGAGGATTGGCCCAAAATGGGGAAGGATGGCCAAAATATGAGAGGGAGAGGAAATTGGCCAAAATGAGGGAAGGGGATGACAGGTGATTTGCTCAAATGGGTGGTTGGTATTGGTACTAGAACAATTCCCCTAAAAAGTGCACATTGTGAGCGATTCCTACAAAGTGCAAATGCTTATTTTTATTTTTGATTCAAAATATTAAATTAATAATAAAAATGTCGCTTTTTAATCAACATTTAGGGCAGATGAGCTCTGCGGAAATGGAAATCCAAGAACTTGAAGTTTTGAGTGATTAGCCTGAAATTTATTTCCCTAAATACGGATAATTTCCACACAGAGAAACCAATGGCAATGCTTTTTTTGATCTAATTTAAAACTAATAGCACTTATCGGTTATCCATAGCAGATTTTTTGTGTCAACATAAACAAAGTTACGATAACCCCACGGGTCATTCGGTATATGGTTATGGTCATCTAGGTATAGATTATCATCTGCCATATCCCTAAGCATAACCCTAATTAGGGTTGTTCAAAGTCGATTCCGGTTCCAAAAAATCGATGCATTTTAGGACCGAAATTGAAAAATTTTGCTCTTTAGAACCGAAAATAGGAGATACCGGAACCAACTTTTTTACTAGAACCCAGAACCGGGTTTCAGAACCGAGACTGTCTAGGAACTGATTTGGTACAACCCTAACCCTAATCACCAATAGCGAAGAGCCTTCATTCTTTTCAATGCTGGCGAATAATCGATAAGTGCCATATTAATTTTATCCAGAGTAAATCGAAAATAACGAATCGAAAAAGTCTATTATCCAATTCTAAAAACCATGATTTTACAAAAATCATAAAAGAAAGATGATGCTGAATTCTTTCCCAAAAAAAAAATATTTTATGCAAAATCTACGCCCATTGACATGTAATTGAATAATATAAAAAATCAAAAATAGATGGAAAGATAAAGAAGATGATGATAAAATTGCAGCAGAAAGTGATGGTCGAAAGAAAAATATTTTAGTTTTATGAATAGAAATTATGACTAACAAAATGAGTCAAAAATTCATCATCATTGTTGATTGTCTCCCCTTTTTCCTCTACTTTCTTGACCTCCGATCATCCTTTTTTACTCTTTTATATTTCCTTTTATTTGGCGGAATGGCGGCGAACATGTTGTTTTCCCTTTACATTTCCATGGAGTTTTTCCTTATGAATTGATCCCTCATCAGCGATCTTTTCATGGGATTTTTCCATTTCAAATGGTGGCAGTTTTTCAAATGCTTTTAAATTATTTTTCGTCCTTTCCTGCTTCCACATCGCATCCAAGAAATTGTCACTGGCATAGATCCAGCCCCATTTTTCGGAAATACTATCACCATTGGCATTATACTTCTTAATGCCTTCCTTCAATCGCCCATCCAAATCCTTTTTGGCCTCTTCCAACTCTGCTTCCCAATTCATTTTATGTTCATTGATGTAGTATTCCTTCACTATCATCAAGTCATTGTATATTTTGCCATAAATCTGTTGAAAATTATATAAATTTGATTATAGAAATGTGCCAAAAAGGCCTCTGCGGTAATGGAGTTGGTAACCAATCTTTTTTGTTTATTAAAAAAAAAGAGAAAAGTATTTTTTATCGACAAAATTGGACTCTTTTGTCGACAAATTGGTTTTTTTTGTCGGCAACTAATAAAAATTAGTTTTTCACGTTGTAAACAATATAAAACGGTTTTGGGACACTTCAGGATGCGCGGAAGTCAAAAAGGAGGTGAGTGGGATATATCCGGATATAGGGGGATTAAGCCGGATAAGCCTAGTTAGGGGCTAGGGATTAGTATTTAAAATGATGGGTATTCCGAATTTACCATTATTTTTTCAATAATTGAAATCGCATAACTGTTTTATCGGTTCACAAACCATTTTCGAAAAATCTAAACTTTTGAAGAGAGTTCATTCTCAGCTCATCGAGACAATTCGAAAGAATTATAATTTTTCGAGAATTTCTAAAGTTAGATTTTGCGAAATAAGTTTATGTATGATCCCTACTTCGAGATACAAGTAGGTATGTAACTTTCGTACCAAAATTCGTACCACTAGTACTGCGAATCCGAACTACAAGGTACTAGTACAGTGAAAAATAGTCTAATGAAGTACAAGGAAAAATAGGTAAGAAACAAGGATACGAATTAACAAAATAGGAAAAATAGGTAGGTACAAGTACGAAAAAAATTCTCAAGTCACAACTCTAGTAGATACTACTCCAAATTTTTCCATCCGAAACACCCGGGAATGAATGTCTAAGGGAATGAATGTCTAATAGTTAGGGCTCGGATAGTTATGTAAATACATATTTTTTTCCTGATATCAGAACGTTGAAATAAGCATGAAAAAAGCATTTCCCACTTACTTTGAAGCTTCTAGCGTGAAGTTTTATTTACATAAATTTACATATTTTCGACTTTTAATACATATTTACATATTTTACGATTTTTCTACATAATTTACATATTTTGCCATTTTTTGGGAAATTTTCAACAAAAAATGCAATAAAAATGAAAATTTTTGAATTAAAATTTTATAAATTGGAAAAAATATACGAAAAATTCTTGAGTGGATTTAGAAAATTGACTTTTCTGGTCATCAAAATGTGAAAAATAGTCGATTTTGGTGACCGAAATTTTTGCCGAATGGCGGAGAGAGGTGTCCTTGGAATGCCTACTTTGAATGGGTTCTAGTGTTCGAATCCCACCACATTTCAATAATTTTTTTTGATCGAAAAAACCGATTTTTATGCTTTTTTAAGCATTTTTCTTTGAAAATTTAGTAAAAATGGCTAAAAAAATTCGAAAAATTACTAAAAACCATAAAAAAAATCAATTTTATCTACATATTTTCGTACATATTTTCAAGTTTTTCTACATATTTTATGTACATATTTTGGACTTTTTATTTACATAACTATCCGAGCCCTACTAATAGTAATTCATTTGGATCATTCTTTACATTAAACCGCGGTTTGTGAACCGATATCAAAAAATCCAATTTAGGTTTACTTTGTAGAATCCCCATTCAAAGATTTCGCTGTTCCATATGCACAGGTACAAGTCGGTGAGCATTTTCACCAGTTTACTTTTGAGTTTTTCCTTATCTTTCACTCCTTGTATGTCATATCCAGCATTGATGGCCAATATTCGGAATATTTCATGGAATTGAGTTGTTTTCATCTTTTCGATCTTTTCCATTTCAATTTTAGCTTCTTTCTCATCTATTTTTCCAGCAGCTTTCTTCCTCTCCAACCATTTTATAGCCTCTTCCTTCGCCTCCTTCAATTCACTAGGAGTAGGTGCTTTTTCATCCAACAATTCTTGAAATTTTTCTGGATTCGAAAAAATGTCAATGTTTTTATTTTTAAGCACGTCACTGATGAAATTCATAACTTTGATCATTTGATCATAGGCTTCGTCATATTCTTTTATTTTATGTTCGTCCAAATCTGAATTATAAATTAAAAAGGAAGTCAATTAAATTACATTTCTGATAAAATTATTAGTGAAAATTTGGTAGAAAAACATAATTCAACTATGACCTGCTGATGATGTCATCTAGCCGAAATTAGGCCCCTTGAAAATTGGCCAAATTTGTTTTTTTTTTAGAAATTATTCAAAAAGATCTTTTAAGCTTAGAAAACAATTACCAATATTATAACTTTTTAGGTATTTTCTTTAAAAATTTAGTAAAATTTGTTTTAAAAAATTCAAAAATTACTTAAAATGCATATTTTGCAATTCTTATGCATATTTTATAAGTATATTTCACTATTTTTAAATGCAAAACCATCAGTTCCCTAGTTTTTCCTTATTTGAGGGTGAATTTTTAAAAGCACTCACTGTTCTTATCAATATCGACCAATCCTTTTGTTGGCATGAAAAACAAATGGTAAACGGATTCGCCTTTCTGCTTCGGTGCTGGTTCCAAGTCCAAATTTTGTTTTTTGTCATCCTTTTTTTCCACCTTTTCTCTCAATGTACTCAATTGGGCAAACAGCGGCTCTAATTTCTAGAAAATTATTGGAAAAATGAAAATATCGGCAGGGAATGGAATTATTCTCAATTGCCAAACGGAATATTCAACAGAAGCCCCCAATATTACCTAAAAAGTAGGGTCACAATCAATTTTAAAAACCAAAACCGAGGATTTTTGGTTCAAAAAAGCATAACCAAGACTTTCTGGCTAAAACAGAAATTGAGTATAAAATCCGATCGATTTTCGTTTTTTAATCAATTACCCTGAAGGAAGATTAAAAAATTTTTTTCATAATCATTTATGGCTAAAATTTTTTGGTTAAAAAATTTCTCTTTAGTAAAAAATTTGAAAAAAAATATTTGAGAATTTGAATTATTTTTGTAGCAAAGCGGGTATGGTCCGATTAGAATTTGAAGCATTTTGGTTGATTGGAATATTAGCATCATTTTATCCAATTGGAAAACACAATTATTGGCGAATATTGGGAATTGGGGCGGCAGGGCCGTTGGGAAGCTGGCCTCCACCCAAACCAACTAACCCAGAGGGCCGATCGGGGCGAATGAACACTGATTGGGGAATTGGGATAGGTTTTATAATCCCAGAGAAGCTTTTTGGATCCGGAGGGGAACAGCAGTTGTTAATTCTCCCATAACAATTTTGTTTTGATTTTTGTACGTATATTTTGAAAAATTAAAATTTTAAAAATTTTTAGACTTTTTCAAAAAAAATAAGAAAAGCGAAACTCAAACCAAAGAATTTTCAAAAATCGAGAAAACCGAAACTTTTCAAAAACAAAGAAAACCGAAACCAAGGAATTTTCAAAAATCGAGAAAACCGAAACCGAAACCAAGGAATTTTCAAAAATTGAAAATTCCAAACAGCAGGCCAAAACCGAAACCGACAATTTCAATTTAAAACCGAACTTGACCATCCCTAGTAAAAAGCACACCAAACTCACCCGTATAGTTTTCGTCGCAGCCGAATTAATCGGGGCATCCACAATCATTGTGTAAATGCGGGCAATGAATTTGTGGATTGCCTGCTTATTATATTCAATTGCTTCCGCCGAATTCTGCTTGCCCAATTTTTTATGCAGGCCAACAGAGTGAAAGCCAGAAATTGCGGCCACATATTTGAGCAAATTCACATCTTTCGTGTCCCGATGTGCTTTGATCCCCTTTTCTGGCTCGAACAATTTTATCAGCTTCCCATCTTGTTGGCGAACAAATTTTTCTATCAATCTTTTTGTCAGCCGTTGCATGCGTTCTCGAGCGGCATAGCAGCTCGATTGATATGCTTGATGGTTTTCGCCGGAACAAAAGTGGCAAACTGTGTAAAAATTGTGACAATGTATAAATGGATTTAAAAATTAAATTTTCATTTGTATTTTCTACCAATACGGTACTAATAGAGATGGGACCCATAAAGGGGAAGAAATGCTGTGGGGTAAATCAATCTGCTGTTACCGTTCTAATAAGGCAAAAACAAAGGGTACTTGGGGTATAAAAAGCATCTAATGTATTCCCTAACCCTAATAAGCCTAACACCCGAAAGGGAGGACTTTCACTTTTATTCTTCATACGAAAAAGGGGATGTAAACCACAGACAAATGTACTCTTTAGTTTAAGGCTAGAAGGGAATAAAGGACGAGAATGATGATGATGATGAAGAAGAGATGAAGCTGATGAGGATGCTCTTCTCCTTCATCACTATTCTCTTCATTATCAACCTCATCATAATCTTCTTCTTCTTCTTCTTCATCATCATCATTTTTACCTTCCAACCTTAAACTGCAATAGTACTGGGGTTCCGACAAAGGTTATTAGACCCAAAAGTAGATGCAAATGCAAATTTTGTATTCCAAATTTTTCTGTATTCTTACCGAGTAGAAGAAGTATGGGTAGGCAAAAAAGTATAGCTCTCATTGGTAAATTTTTCTCTTAAAAATTTAAATTTGAATGAGAAATTTCTTTGGAGGGCAGAGGAATTTTTGGGAGGAAATTTTAATGAGAGGTGGAATTGGAATGAGAATGAAGAGGAGGATTTGCCTCCACTGATATATAGGGCAACAGGCAACCAGCAAATTCGAAATAGAATTTTGGGTTGCTCATTTATTCGATGTGGCATCATGGGACCAATCATGCCTTCGCCCCCCCCCCCTCTCCATATTGATTGGCCAGAAAATTGCCCTATATTGGGGATCGTGGCATCGGAGAAAATTAGCAATTGAATATGAGAGAAAAGTTGAGCAGGGGAAGGAGGAGGGGGGGGGGGGGGGACGGGGAGGATGGCGCAAAATATTGGGGAGGTATGGCCCAAATAGAGGCAGGGAATGGCTAAAAGATGGGGGAGGGCCAAAAGATGGGGAATGCAAGAATTGGGGGAATTGGCCCAAAATGGAGAAGGATGGCCGAAAAATGAATGATGGGTGAGGGTAGGGAGAATTGGCCAAAATAAGGGATGGATCACGGGTGATTGCTTCTCAAATGGAGAGGAAAGCTAAAATGGAGGATTGGTGATTGTAGTATGTGAAAAATATCGCTACAGAGATCGGATGAGACGAAATTCTCTCCGTGATTTTCCGAAATCTCAGCCGAGATTACCTCTGGAAAACCGCAAATTTTTGTGGCCATTTTCGGTTAAGTTTTACCTATTATGCCAATTCTGTTTAAAATTTTTTCATTTTGCGGCAAATAATTAACAAAAATTTTTGTCTCTGGGGCCATTTTTGACATAGTATTCGGCAGAAGATTGGCACCTTTTGATCTGTGTTTTAATTTTGCCTTCAAAATAGGTACTTGTGGACCTTGTATCCCCTTTTTGGGTCACCTTGGACAAGTGAGGAAAAAGTGAAGGGTCCCTCCTTTGATGTTAGGGTTTGGGTTTAGGATACATTTGAGATGATTTTTACATCATCCTAATCCAATCCCTAACATATCCTTGAATGATCCCAACCCTAAACCTGATGATCCATAGGGGGGACCAAGCACTTTTCAAAAAGGGGATACAAAGTCCACATCCACAAGTACCTCAAAATCTGCTAAATTTCGATAGAAAAATTAATCACAAAAAAAAAACAAAATTTGTAATATTAGAATTTATGCAAAAACAGGAATTAAAAAAGAAATATTTTACAATTCAATTCCATCATTAAATTCATATTTTGATGTGTATTATTCACTTTCGGCGTCCAGCAATGTCCCAGCATGGATTGCACATTCGAAATGCATTCGGATTGTACAAATTGAAGAATTGGGCATCGACTTGTTCCATTATTATTTGGCCAATTAAAACAATGAAAAGAATGGCCAAAAAAATGTGAATTAAAATTGAATTTATGGTCATTTTCATTTTGATTGGACAATTTTTGGTGATTGATCAATTTGTGTTTACGGTTTTTTTTCGAGGATATTTTTGGAGTAATAATTAGGTGTTTGTTTTGTCGCATTTTTATATTGGGAAAATCCGGAGCCGAAAATTTGTTCACTATAAACAACAAAATAATTTAAAGGACTTTGGAGTCAAAAAGAGGACAGTCAGGTGTGTGTAAAAATTATTTGGATGGACCAATTTTGCAATCAAAAAATGAAAACTTACTAAAAAGTAAAGAAAATAAACTGGTCGGTGCGCCAATGCAAAAACAAAACCCCTTGCGCGCTTTTAGAGTTCAATGGGTCATTACGTAACAATTTTTGGATGGTTTTTGCTGGGCATATTGCATTAATAATCGACCACACACCACATAACGGTTGGAGTGTGTCAGCACCAAAATTAGTCAATTTTGTCGTGGTCGGCCGTTCTTGATCAATGAGGCAGGAAAAAATTGTTCACGAAAATGAAAAATAAAAAAAACGAAAGCAATAAAATAGAAACTCCGTTATCATATATAATAATGCCTACAAAGCACATTATTTTTTGGGAGGAATGGACCAATCTAACCAATGGCAAAATGCGGAATGCGTAAATTGGACTAAAATGGAGATCCAATATCCTGATTTAATTGAACTCAAAGATGCAATAAAAACATTAATTAAGAAAAAATAATTTAATTTGGAATTGAATGATCAAAATCTAAAGATTAGCTAATATAGTTAATAATTCCGCCTGAATTGGACTAAATTAATTCCGCCCGTATCGGAGTAAATTAATTCCGCCTTTTTTTCACTAAATTAATCACATCTATTCTAAAATAAAATAATTATATACTTGCACTACTACATTTTTGTAACAAATATTTCTGTTAGCTGACAGGATTACATTTCGTAGCTAATTTTATTTGCTAAATAATGTACTTCCGCAGCTTTGACTTCACTCAGTCAACACTAAACTGTTTCGTTTCCTTTTTTATCTCGAATAATTTAGCAAAATTTGAAATATGGTTTAACAATTATTGTGCGAATATATTCCTAGTCCATATCCATATTTATTGGTCAATCCATCCATTCAATTTCAATTCTTAATTGCCTCCACTCTTTGGATCCGGATTGCTTGTGGGCGGTTGCAATTGTCGGCAAAAAATGCAATGCATGTCCATCATATTATTGAAACGAGCACAACTAAAAATGGAAAATGATCAAAAAATATATACCAGAAAAATTAAAATAAAAAATTACCCAGAACAGTGCCAATAAACTGCGGTAATCGTCGGGCTAAGGCTGTCCAACTCTTCGCCCTGCTGCTGTTCACTTGGTGTTGGTGTGTCAGATTCATAAATAATTGAAGTTTGAGTCTCCGGCAAAAACTTTTGTTGTGACGATGTGCCAATGCCAATCTGCTCCATCAATTGCGGTTGGATGAATTGTTGCTTTGTTGCTGTGGGTTGAATTTCCGCCGCTGATGGCACATGAGTGGCAACTGTTGCATCATAGCGCGCCTTCTTGATGGAAGTAGGCCCTCCCAATTGCGCTTCCAACCGAGGCAATTGTTGATGAGATGAAGTCCCAATAGCGGCCGACGATGTCCCAATGGTGGCTGATTCGATTGGCCCAATATTTTGAGGATGTTGAATGCCATGTTGCTGGCTTGGAGCTAAAATGAAAAGGGCAAAATATATTTATTTATATTGTTTTGCCGTAATAGTTTTAATCTTAAGGAATATTTTGTGAAAAAATTCCTAATTCCAAGTCCCCATTGTTCATCGCAAGAAATAATCATAATCACTAACTTTATATTGAAAAGTGGTTGAGGATTTTAGAGATTTCTAAAAGGTGTTTTTGTATTTTAAATATATACCGTATTTATTCTATTTTAAGCCCCGGGACTCACCTCTAAATTTGTTATTTTTGACATGAATTTTTCGATGAGAGGGTTTAAAATAGAGACGGGGCTTTTAATAGAGACAGGACTTAAAATAGAATAAATACAGTAGCTTCTCAGAATTGTACTAGATCATTCAATGAAATAATGCTAAAAAATAACCTTCGATAACAGGCATGGGCATGGGCATGGGCAGGGTGTTCGGCAAGTTAATTCCTTTGGCTTGAATAGCACGCTCCAGCAAAGCAATCCGGTCATTCAAACGATCATTCTCCTCTTTCAAACCGCGAACAACTCTATCATTCTCCTCTTTCAAATTTTTGATGTCCCCTTTCAAATTGTTGACAGCCAGCTCATTGACCTCAAGCATATTCTGCTTAAACTGGTCCGCATCCTATATTGAATTTGAAAAGTGAATTAAAATAAAATCAAGTTAATCGAATAATTTAATTTAAATTTATTTGCCCAATAACATTAACAAACCAATCCCGACCACAAATCGTCATTTTCGTCACCCCGTAAAATTTTTCGATTAAAAAAATTGAAAAATTCTTCAGGTTTTAGGAAGAGACTTAAATCTTCCAGAAGTTTTCTAGGCATAGTTAATCCTTTAATTGACTGGTCTTTTTTATTTGACATTCCGAATCCGATTTTGACAATTTTTGGACATAGAAAGAATTTTTGGATTGGATTTAAGAAAAAGTGACTGACGGGGGCGACTTCTCATGGGGAAAAGTGATTGTGGAGAGAGGGAGGGGTTGGCCGAATTTAGGCCAGACCTATTAAAAAGTACACATTGTTTTTCTAAAAAATGGGTTGAAACTATACTTACTTGTCCTATTTATTGATTTTATATCTAATTTATGGCACTGCTTAATGTTTTAATAAAATAAATTATCTTGAAAATCTGAATTGCGCAGTTATGTTTTCCGTCAAATGTGAATTGGCTTCCATCAAATGTGAATGTATTGATTTTTGGGTCTCTCCATCCAACCACAATTCTCGATTTTCATTTGCCAGCGCCTCACCTTTCGAGAATCGAGACGAGAGAATTTTGGGTTGCCTAAATGGGAATGAAAATATTGTTTTATAGAATTTGTAGTTGGATTTAGTGAATTCATTATAATTAAGCCCAAAAGATCAAAAATATAATAAATTATTCAAATTGTACAATTCAAATTTGGCTCTCGGAAGCTCATTTTGGCATGAAATATTAAAATAATGTTGTTATCAGATAAAAGTGAATGTGAACTAATTAAATAATTAATAAATTTAAAATAAAAATATTTCAGCCTGTTTATAATTGCCAAATAATAATCGATGAAATTATCTAAAATTGCCAAGTTATCAATATTTATTTTCTTATATTTCTGAGTTCATTTTAAAAAGGAATAATTTAAAATAGTTTTACTTTTTTTAAATTCATTTTCATTCATAATTCACTAATAAAATTATTTACCATTTAGATTGGATGTGTCACATTTAATTAAAGTTCATTGGCCATTTTAACTTTTAAATTTTACCGCCTTTTCCTTTTCTCTCTCTCCAAAATTAATCGCATTAATATCAAATTTCTATTGACAATTAAAAATTCTCTTAATGCGAAATTTCTGATCGAGAAAATGGTCTATCCGATCAGCCATCACCGATAATACATAATGTGGGCGGTGATAATAGAAATTAGAAAATTAAAAAAGTAATATAAGAAGGAAGGAAGGCCTTGATTTGAACGATCTCCCCTTCATCCTTTTGTGAGAGGAAGGAAGGGGGATGAACGGTTTAATAAAAGAAGAGGCAAAGGTGGGAGATGCGCACACTTCCATTTATTAATTTATCCTAATAAAATGGAAGGTAAAGAAGGAGAATTTTTTATCTGATTTGTCGATTGATAAAATATTGATAAAATAATTTTACATTATTTATTTCTTATTAGGAGACATTTTTAAAAAATATCGAAAAAAAGAAGTAATTTTTCGTTTCTTTATGGTCATCACTTTTTTCCGATAAATTGGCCAAATTGATGATTTTTTACCTAAAAAATGTAGAATTAAAATTAAATTTTTCTGACCAAATTTAATGATTTTTTACTTAAAAATTGCTGATGAATTAAAATTTTTCACCACATTGTCTGTACATTTGTAATTATGAACAAAATTGCCGCCAGCAAATTTCACTTTATTCCTTATTCTCCTTTTAGATAGAAAAATTTCCATCATTAATTTCAGAATTCCCTTTAGAGCGTGAAATGCATAGAAAAGTCGGCGGCAACGCAATGAGCAACACTTTGCAACGACGCCAATTCTCTGTGTTGGCTTGCGTTTTTCAAACCATTTTTGTTGCCCTATTTGCCACATTCGGCCAATTCCATAATCATGAGGAGGATAAACACAATCGGGTGCATGCAAATTATCCAATGTTCCAGGACATTCATACGATGGTAAATTTGTTTTTGGTGAATTAAAAATAAATTGATATTTATGTAAAGTAGTATAATAAGATTTTTATGGGTTTTTTAATTTTTATATCCCATCATAATTTTAAACTTAAATATGTAAAAATATTTTTACGAAAATTAAATTTAAAATTTAAAAATGATGTTTTAAAATATTTTTGAAACCAAATTTTAGGGACCAAAAATCTTGAAATGATCTTTAAAAAAATAATATAGGAAATTATTCGATTTTATAAAATAAAAAATTCAACTATTAATTTAAAATTAATAATAAAAATATTAAATTATAGAATTTTTCGTGCAGGTGATCATTGGATTCGGTTTCCTGCTTTCATTTCTGAAGAAATATGGCCTCTCGGCGCTTTCAATCAATTTGTTACTCTGTTCATTCGTCATGCAATATGCACTTTTGTTGCGGGGATTCATGAGCCCCGAATTTTTGCGGACTGGACTTTGTACAATTTCTATTGATGAGTTCGTATGAAATTATTAAAAAAAATATAAGTAAAAAATTCTTTTTTTAAAAAATATTTTTATAAATATTTGTGATGATTCATTAAATTTAATGTAATTAATAAAAAATTGCTAACTTTTATTAAACAAATGGGATGTAACATAAGCGGAATTAAAACTTAGTCAATTAGGCGGAATTAAAACTTAGTCAACCAGGCGGAATTAAAACTTAGTCAACCAGGCGGAATTAAAACTTAGTCAACCAGGCGGAATTAAAACTTAGTCAACCAGGCGGAATTAAAACTTAGTCAACAAGGCGGAATTAAAACTTAGTCAACCAGGCGGAATTAAAACTTAGTCAAACAGGCGGAATTAAAACTTAGTCAACCAGGCGGAATTAAAACTTAGTCAACCAGGCGGAAATAAAACTTAGTCAACCAGGCGGAATAAAAACTTAGTCAACCAGGCGGAAATAAAACTTAGTCAACCAGGCGGAATAAAAACTTAGTCAACCAGGCGGAATTAAAAACAGGCGGAATATAAAAAAGGGAATTAAATATATTGAAACAATAATCGGAATTATTTGTCTCTTCAAGACAAAATAATTTAATAAACAAAACTTACTAGATTATTTATTCATGATTAAATTAAATCAAAATATTTTTATTTTTTGAAATATAATTTTCCACATTTTTGAATATTTTAATAATTTACTAGGTTCAAAATATTTATTTTATTTAGATTAGTACAAGCGGATTTATCATGTGTGACCGTTTTGATAACAATGGGTGTTTTGCTAGGACGACTGACCCCAGTCCAATTTCTTGTCCTTGCCTTTTTGGAAACTTCGATCACTGTTTTGCTCGAACATCTACTCTACAATTTGCTATTTGTAAGCTGAAATTTTGTCAATTTTAAATTTAATTTACAGTACTATGAGAATATAAATACAAAATTATTAAAAATAATAATTTCTAAAAATATATCAAAAATTTGCACAGATAAACGATGCAGGCCGATCTCTAGTCGTTCATTGTTTTGGGGCCTATTTTGGACTAGCGGCTGCAAAAATTTGCCATAAGCGGAATACAATGGTAGTGGACGACGATGAAACACACGGGCAAAGTTTTGAGCTTTTCGCCATGCTTGGTTAATTAAAAATTTAAAAAAAAACAGACTTATGATTTTACTTTAAAGGCACTCTCTTCATTTGGTCCTTTTTCCCCTCATTCAATGCCGGTTCCATCCCACATTCAACACCCGAAATGCGACATCGTGCGTTTTTGAACAGCTATTTGGCTATGGTATACCTTCAAAATTATTCATTAATTATTAAATATTAACAAAAAATTGCAAAAATATTACTGTAGAACATCCTCTAATTCCCCCTCTCTAATAATCCTTTACTCTCGATTTTTGAGAATTCATAGCTTCTGGGCATGTCGAACTTCAAAAATTTTTTTTTGCATTTTCTTGGTGCCTAAAATTTCACATTTGATATAATTTAATGAAAATGTCTACCAATTAAAGAATTAACCCTTAATTTTACCAATTTTTGAGGGTTTAAAAAATAATTCTCTATATAAAAATTTAAAAAAATGTTTACGATATTTAAATTATTTATGTCTTACTTTATAAATATTAAAAATTTAGTTAAAAAATAATTTATTTAATTTCCAGGCAGCCTGCACCACTGCCACGTTCATGCTCAGCTCTCTCGCCGACCATTTGGGCCGTTTCAATATGGCCCATATCCAGAGTTCATCGCTGGCCGGTGGTATTGCCATTGGTGCTGTTGCAAATGTAAAAGATTAAACTAAAAGAAATACAAAAAATTATTTTTAAATTTAGGTCATCCTTTACCCACATCATGCTATAGTTGTGGGTGCCGCAGCCGCTCTTTTCTCTGTTCTGGGTCATGTTTATGTGACGGTGAGTAAATTTTTTTTAGACAAAAGGGAAATAAAAAGATAAAATTATTAATTTAAATTTTAAAGACATTTTAAAATAATGGAAAAAATTTTTTTAAATTATAATTAAATAATTTCAAAATTTTTAATATTTTTTCTACCCATAAATTATTCAAATGATAAAAATATTATAAAATATAAAATTTTATATATGAAAAATAATTTATTTCGAGGCATTCTGGCTCAAAAAATATAAAAAATATTCAAAAAATATTATAATTAAAAAAAGATCGTTTTCCCTAATTATTGGTTAAACTCTTAAAAAAATTTTCATTTCTTTTTAATTATTTTTTTTTGCTATAATCACAAAAACATCAGGCATTGGAATGACTGAAAAATAAATAATAAAAAATACTAAATTTTTTGTGGATTTTTTCTAAATAAAAAAATTCCAATTTATAGCCAAAAGTTTTGGAAAAGCGATTGAGCATCCAAGACACTTGTGGCGCCCATTCTCTCCATGGATTGCCTTCTCTTTTGGCTGGGGTAAATCGAAAAAAAATTTTAATTAAAATTTTCGCATTTATTTTTAGTTTCTCAGTGCACTTTTTGTGTTACTCTACGAGCCTTCGGAATATGGCCCGAATTTTGTGGAGCAATACGGTGCAATCTATCCTCAATGGAAGGGATCCGGACAGCGTGGCGCATTCCGCGATTTGAGGACCCAAGGTGAACTTTATGCCTTAAGGCATTAAAAAATAATACAGAAATGTAAATGGGATAAATTTATTTTTATTTGGAAAGGCAAAAATTAAAAATAAGGCCTAAATTGGGATACTTTTTAGTTTTTATTGATGATATTCATCAAAAAAAGATAAATTATATTACCATTTACCTATTTTTGAATGGAGAATATTATAATATTTATTTTCCCCTAGAAATTCTAATTAAATATAAATTTAAATTGAATTTAAATCAAAGATTGAAGAATTTTCTGCTAAAAGTGTGAAAATTAATTCACTTTTCTTCATAACTTTTTGGATATTGCCAAATTTCGAATTATCTTATTCTTTTCCTATTAAAATTTTAAATGGTTTTCCATGGCATTTTTATAAAGGCATTTCCATCACATTCTTTAAATATTATAAATATTTCCCTCAAAATTGTTTGTTTGTTCAGCATTTTTCCAACTTGCCGGCCTAGCATTGACCTTCTTCACCGCAATCATCGGCGGCCTTTTCTGCGGTTGGGTGATGAATTGGTCCCTGCTAAACCAAGTACAGCCAAGGCCATCATATGAGGACACTACCTACTATTTGAATGCGGAATTCTCTCTTTATGGAAATGTAAGATTTTTTAATATTTTATTAAATAATTAGAATTCTCTCTCTTTTTGGGAATTGTGAGCCCGAATTTTATTTTATTAATTAATTTTTGAGGAATCCAATGGAATTGGTTTACAAATTTTTAAGAAAATTTTTACCAAATATGCCCAATAGTAATTTAAAAGGACAAAATCAACATATCCATTCCTTCTGTTTTTGGATGAGAATGAATTTACATAAAACCAAAAAATTGGGGAAAATGAAAATAGAAAAGAATAATAGACAACATCAAGGAAAAAATTCTTTCAAATTGATTAAATCATTTATAAATAAAAATGTTGAAAAGTTTAAAACGATTCACTAAATAAATTACTCCAATAGCCAATTTATCTTTTCGGAAGCATTTTTATTATTTTATTAATTAATTATTGAGGAATATCCAGTGAATTTGCTATCAAATTTTTTGGAAAATTTTAACCTTAATAATATAAGATTTTTAAAACCAACATTCATTATTCATGAAGTCAAAAAATTGTGGGAAAATTAAAATGGAATAATTGATTTTTGATTTTTTAAACATTGATGAAAATTGAAAAGTATTTCACTAAATTGTAATTACCCCAATAGCCAACATTTATCTTTTCGGGCATCCACGAGGGACACCTTCACCAAAAAATATGAGTAAGTGAAAAGACTCGGAGTCGAAATAAGGGAAAATTTTCATTGAATTTATTTGCCTGAATGCATTTATTCCTTTATGGGAAGCAAATGGATAGGCACAGCAGAAGAGTTTTTTTCCCTTCTCCCATTCTCTTTGCTTTTTATATTCTTTTTCTCTTTTCCTCTTCTTAAAGAAGAGGTCATTCATTTTTCATTCCTCTTGTTTAAAAGGGCTTATTCATGAAGGAATAAAAATAATGAATACCTAAATTAAAATTAATTAATTATTTATTTATTTATTAAGTTTTAAAATGCATTAAATTAATATATTAAAATTAAATAATTGAAATTAATTGTATATAATATAAAATACCGTAAATCCTCTAATAGAATCCCATGGGCTTATAAATTTCAGAGACCCCCTCTTAAGGAGGGAAATTTTCGAAAATTTTGAAAAACAAAAATGCTTATTTCGGCTTAATTTCAATTAGAATTGGTTTTTTTGTGTAAAAATTTCAATGGATAGGGGGGCTTCTTTCAGAGGATTTATGGTATTACAATTAAAATGCAATTAATTCCACCATTATTAATAACAATTCCCCAATTAATTTCTCATAAAATCATACACACAGTTGGACCATACCACGGGATTGGGCAGCCCAACGGACACAATCCATCGTGGTGGATGTAATAAATATCAACCATTGGACATTGAGGCCGCATTGAAAGCAGTGCGCAGCGGATGCATGGAACCGAATGCCATTTTTTAATACTTACAAAAATTACCCAATAATTGTA
Organism: Pratylenchus scribneri; assembly: GCA_030063045.1. Lineage (NCBI taxonomy): Eukaryota > Metazoa > Nematoda > Chromadorea > Rhabditida > Pratylenchidae > Pratylenchus > Pratylenchus scribneri. The sequence goes on from JAQSEB010000065.1 coordinate 476,468, forward strand.
CAATAAATATGATTCGGAAATTGAATAAATTTGTCATATATTTTAATTTTGGCCAATAGGGAATTATTTTAAAAATTCTATTCATTTATGTTGCTGGCTGATTGGCATTTAATTATTGGGTAAATTAAATATATATAAATTTAATATTATTACATTTTTCAAATGTATTTTATTTAATTTTTATTATAAATAATAAAATAATTATAATATTATGTTTAATTAAAATTAAAAGTAATTATTATCAAGGCAGATTATATTGGATTGATGAATGAAATCAAAAGAAAATAAAGCAAAATATCAATGTTTAGATCATGTATCTGTCATGAAAAATGTGATCTTTTAAAATTGTCAATATATTAATTAGTGGACATTAGTTGAGGATTCCAGAGATTGTCATCAAAGAATGTGTCCATTCACATTCGTTTTTGGTTGCTAAAATATTGCCGCTCAACATCCAAAATTGCTTGATCCGGCATTTTACGTACAAATTCCGTAATGTGAAGTGATTTGATCGCATTTTCAGGAAGAACACTTAAATAGGGGTCAATATAAGCAATAAAAAATTTTATAGTTTTGATTTTTATACACTTATTAATTTATTTAAAAAATTAACTCTTTGAAGAATAGATAAAGAATTTTAAATTTAAAAAATTTTATTTATTATTATTTAATTATTGGTTGATTAATACACTTAGTTATGTGATTAAAATTAATTAATAAAGGGGAAATATTTAAAATGCCAAATAAATTATTGAAAGTGCCAAATAGAGTATTGAAAATGCCAAATAAAGTAATAATAGATAGATTTTAACGGTTTAGTGGTTTGTCATAGACCCCTAAACCTTATACCCAATCGATGATCTCGTCAAGGCGCATCGAATGATGTATAATTGGTTTGACTTTAACCAATGTTAAAATAGTTTTGAACCAAAAACAAAAGGATGGTTTAAACGGTTTAATACCTTTAATTTTAGGCCAAAACACTACCAAATATATACCATTCGATGCTCCTTGACGAGATCTATCGATTCGGTATAGGGTTTAGGGGTCTAGAACAAATCACTAAACCGTTAAAATCTTTTATTACTTTATTTGGCATTTTCAATATTTTATTTGGCATTTTCAATAATTTATTTGGCATTTTAAATACTATCCATTAATAAAGTCAAAAATTTTTGTTTAAATATGATCATCTATAATTTAATAAGCACATCTACCCGCATAATTTAATAATCAACTCTTAATGATAAATGAGGGAAGAAGCTTAGGACTCCAAAAAAAAATTCCCGTTTATTATTTTTTTATTGTATGTGAAAATTTTTCAAATAAAACACCCTGATAATCTCTATTACCAAGATGAAATTTGCTTGACACCATGCTTTGCTGCACATTCATGCAAAAAGTCTGGAACACTTTTTAGATTTTCCTTTTCCACTTCCATTTCACTATTATTAGTTTCCGCCATATTCGGTTCAAGCAATTGACGAAACATTGACTGTAAATATTTTAAGAATATTAATTAATTAATTAATAATTAATTAATTAATATTTTAAAAATTCGAATTCTCTAAATTTTGGCAAACATTGTTTTTTTTTTCAATAAAATGTCAAAAAATTAGAATAATTTTTATTGGCAAAATAAATTGCATCAATCATATACTTCATTCAAACCTCTTTAAAATATCAAAAATTCATTTAGAATGCCAAAAAAAATTTTGAAAAAATTTTAAAAAATTTTTAAAAAAATAAAAAGAAATTTGCTAATTTTAAAATTGGGTTATTCCACTAGAATTAAGTATGTAGAATATATTGGCAAAATAAATTGTATCAATCATATACTTCAAACCTCTTTAAAATATCAAAAATTCATTAAGGAAGTCAAAAAAAAAGTTTGAAATAATTTTTAAAAAATTTTTAGTTCTTATTTTTGACATGAATTTTTCGATGAGAGGGCTTAAAATAGAGACGGGGCTTAAAATTGGAATAAATACGGTATGCTAAAGAAATATGGCCATTATTATGATAGCAGCATACAAAACTTTATATTAATTAAAATTTTTTTCTAAATAATTATTAATAATATTAAATTTAAAAGAAAATTTCAAAATTAAGAAAAATTTTGCGAATTCAATTTTTAAATAACCGTATAAATTTGTGCAATTTTCTGTTGTTGTGTTTGCCAAAAAATTGGATCAAAAAATTGGCCAATTTTTTCACGGAGAGCCAATGGCAAATCTTCAAAATTGAACCAGCCAGGATTCAAGCCCCAACGCCAGCCGCTGAAGGCGATGAGTAGGCCAAGGGATTGGGCCTTGGCCAGACTATTTATGAAGTCTGGTGCTGCGTTATATAATTTTTAATTAAAAATTATTATTCTATATTTTAATTGTTTTATTTTTATCTGTTTTCGGTCATGGTACAATTTTGACTAGATCATTATTAATTAATTTAATAAAATTATATCTTAATTCATTTATTAATTAATAGTCATTTTATTTTGATTATTCAATGGTTTATTAATCAATATTCTGAACTCTGAAGTGTAAAAATTTGGCTAAAAATTCAAAATAGTTTCCATGTTTTTGTTCATATAACTTGGCCCATAATCCTTTGTTTTTCATTAAATCTTTGAATAACAATATAATGGGTAATTCGGATTAATATAAATTAAAGATGATCCTCTTTTAATGCATTTATATTTATCCGATATATATTCGCCAAAATTTAAATGGTCTGAATCTGAACTTTCTGAATGTTGCATTTTTCTTTTCATTTTAATGAATAAATTTAAATGATATTTACAATTGTTTTCTGCATTCACATCGCAATATCTCCGTCGCAATGTTTCTTTCATCAATCGCAATCGCTGTCTTTGAAAAAATAATCGGCTTGAGAAGGAACATGCACTTTTGATATCCGGAAATTCGGTCTATAAAGGGGGTGGTGGTCATTTTAAAGAATAATATTAAATTAAATTATGTACCATTAAACTTCCAGTATAATCGAGAATTGCTTTCCATGTTGTTCTTCGATGATTTAGCAGCTTCAATTCAAACAAATTTGATGCCAATTCCATTTCCTTGTTAATAAATGTTTATTTCTTTCTTCATTTTTCCATGTTACGCAACCGAATTTATTAAATTTTTCTAATGAATATTAGCCATTAAATTCGTCAAAATTTGTCACTATTGTTCAGCCTTGCTGATTGGGATGGATTAATTAATTAAGAATTAGCGTGGATTTGATTGAAATTGGCAGAATTATAACTAAAAAAACAGCAAAATATGTCAAATCGGACAGTTTTGATTCTTTGATTTTTTGGCTATAAAACTTTTGCAATTTTCGATTTTTAGCTATAACATTTCTTGGCCAATTATGTTTTGATCCAATCTGCTTGTTATCAAATTGCTCTCTAGGAAGAAAGAACCTAATCTAGTGGCATAAAAGATTAATTAAATAATGTAAGATTACTGAAATATTAGCCAATTTAAAATTTGGTAGTCGTCTATGTTCCGTTTTCATAATTGTTGTTCAATGTCGGTTTTAAAAGGATGCTGGTTTTAAAACTTGGTTTTTTTTTGTTTTTTTTAATGCTAATTTTTTATTTTGATTTCCCTTTTTGCGATTAGTTTGAGCAAAAATTCCAAATTTAGATTTTGGTTCCATCGATTTTCTCACAGATCAAACAGATATCGACTTTGGGACCAATCCCCTTGATTTCATGTTCGATTGATAAATTCTTTTGGAATTCGTTTTTCCCTAATTCATATTCAAATCATCTAACTTGGTCTCCATTCGCATTTAGCATTCCAGGATTTGCCTAGGATCATTTGCGGCCAGTGATGCCTCCATTTCTAGCAAGACCAAATTTTTCCCATACCTTTCGCTGTGCGTTGATAAGAGACGAATTCTCTCTGCTAAACCATCCAATCGAGAATGTGAAGTATTCAAAATTTCGTCAAATAGTTGTGGTGGTAACAATAATTTATTGTTTTGTTGATATTTATCCATTTAAATAATTTAAATACAAAACTAAATATTTGTTCAACAGAAAATACAATTTAATTTATTTATTTAGAAATCTATTAAAATATTATTTAGAAAGTTAAGTTGAGAGGTCTAAAATTGAATTAGATTTTCAAAAAAAAAATCATGTAAAATTCCATTTTCAAGCATATTTTATTAATTGGGAATAAAATTGATGTTAAATGCTAATTGTTCTATTTCTAATTCTAAAATAATTGTTGGAAATTAAATTAAAACTCGCGATCCATTTATTCAAGAGTCATTTTTGTCCAAAATAAAATCTTTCAATCTGAAACCTAATTCTAATCTATAGATATTAATCTCTTAAAATAGGCTTTATTTAAGGTCAAATTTTGAATTGTGATAGAAGGCCTATTATTGTTTAAGTTTTTTGCACATTACAAAAATTATCAAAAAACAAAATGCCCTATTTGGATAAAGTGACGGAAAAAAATTGCGCAGTTTGGATTTTAAAGCAACTCAACTCATCAGTCACCATCTATCTATAAAAGAGTGAGAGTTATCCAATAATTTTAATTTATGATCATTATTCAATTCATTAAAAATGTGGATTTCATATTTTATGGGTTAAAAAATTTGCAACTCATGAAAATATTTCCAAATTTTTTTTATTTATGTGAACAATTTTAATTCGAAATTATTAATTGAATTATTCAAAAAATATATATTGAACATTTTAATTGAAATAATTTAAAATGGTCTAAAATTCTCGTAAAAAATATTTTATTCAAATATAAAAAATTTGTCATTAAAATATACAAAAATATTTTAAATATTTCATTCAAACAATCATCGATCCATTCGGACGAATTCCAGCAAAAATTTCCCTCGTTCCATTTGATGTGTCCAATTTATTTTTGGCCAAACTCAGCCGCGCTGTGCCCTCCATGAAACTCACTCGCTTTAAAGAAATTTTCAGAAAATTATTTTAATCTTAAAATAAAAATATTTAAAAGTTTTATTATATTAAATGAGCCAATTTAAAAATGCATAAAATAAAAATATTTATAAATGGAAGGAAAATTGAGGGAATTGAAATTGTCAAATATCTTATTTTCCCTATTAGAAGCCCACTCTCTAATAGAAGTACGTACACCCTCGACTTTTTTGAAAAAAATTTTTGTGACATTTTTAGTTCCATTCGGCTCTATAAAATAAGCCATGATTTGTTCAAAAAAGTCGACAGATAACAATGCTAGATCCCAAATTTTGCCTATTTTAGGGAATTAGAAAATTATAAGTCCGTTGGCTTCTAATAGAACAAATACGGTAGTTTTGGGTATGATTGGATGTTTAAGTTTTCGTATTAAAATTTCTCAATACAAAATTTAAAGTGAATTGTTATAAAAAAAATTCTAATTAAATGGTCAAAAATTTGTTGTCCAATTTTAGATGTGAAATTTTAATTTAAATATAAAAATAGTAGAATGAATTTCCTATAAAAGCCTAGAAGTACCTTTTGAACTTCAGCCCTTAGGCATTTTGCATATTTTCGGCTTCGCCATCGTCGAATTGTGCATCTGAGCATCCATTTTGCGGTCAGCATCAAAATGATGAGCATCAAAATTGTGGCCGTCCCAATGCCCACCATTGGCTCATAATTTTGGTAGAAATCAGCAGAAGATTTTTCCGGATTGTAACTAAAATGGGAAAAAAACTTAGTTTTTATTTAAAAATATTAAAAAAAAATTTCAAAAATTATTCTTAAAAATTTTAATTAATTTATACCAAAAAATTAATCTTATATTTCATTTTTTGTTGCCGAAAGCCATTATCCCAAAAATGGAAAAGTCGAAAATTGTGAGGATGCATTTTTGTCCCAATACCACTATTTCTTTGTCAAATGTCAGTAATTCAATAGCAAAAATTATTGGAAAAAAATGAAATAAAAATTTATTTGGGTACGAAAATCGGTTGTATAAAAATTTTTGATTCCAATCTTAATTTTAAAGAAATGTTTATTAAATATTTTCTGCTTTTTATTTTTTTAATATTTTATTTAAATAGATTTTATTTAACTTTTATTATGGTCAAAAACATGCCTTTGGAAATCCCTCTTGTCCGGTGCTTTGCAAAATGGTTGGCAAGGACGCTTTTCATAGAGCATTTTATTGTATAATCTGTAATAATTAAATTATCGATTAATAAATAATTTAATATTTTATTAAAAATTGTAAAAATTTTGTAAAAATTTGTTTAAAAATTCAAAAAAAATATTCTCAATTTTTTTTTGTATTTCATAGAAAAGTACCATCGAACGAATATAGCCAATTTTTGGGCCATCCAACAAAAATCCCTTAGGAATTTAGCCGCAAACTTTTACATCAAATTTGGAGCGAATTAGTCTATCTAATTCGAACTAAAATTGAGAAAAAAAAACATTTTTCGTCATTCAATCGGAGACATAAAAAATGCGCATTTTATTTATGATCCAAAAATAAATGCAAATTAAAACAATGGAAGAATTATGTATTTTTTCTAAATATTCGCGTGTAATATATTTAATTTGAAAAATGATAATTCTGATTTTTTGAGAGTCTTTCATTTTTGAGTTATTTAAATTTGGATTAAAATTTCTTGAATGATCATATTTAGCAAAAAATAACCAAATTCTCGATTTCTTGGGACTTTTCACCACTTGGCCATAATTTTATGGCCAAATTTTTAAAATATTTTGATAACAAAAAAGAGGATTTGATTGCCATGTTCTCATAAAATTTATAGCATGAAAAAATTGTGGAATGCAAGGAATGTGCTTCCTTACTCCATGGACCATGAAGAAGCCATCACCACAAATTGAAGAGAAGGCAAAAAAAATTGAAATGAGTGAAAATTGTGTTGTTGGGGTGGGAAAGTGAAGTGGGACAAACTAATCCCCCATTTTCCTCCCTTTTCCATTTTCCCTCATCTTGACAAAAACAGCCGGCGGCCGAAGTCATTTTCCACCCCTTCCCACAATCCAATCCAAATGACGGCTTTTCCTCCACCATTTCCAATTGGCTTCTTCTCTTCCTCCTCAATGCCAATTGCTTTTGGCTTCCTCTCCCAGCACCCATCCATTGAATGAAAAGCCCATTTGTCCATTGGGCCACAAAGGCCAGAGGTATGGGAAAATTGGGCTGCTGAAGGCAAAATAAGGAAGGCAACCAAAACCATTTTTCCCCGACAATTTTGTATGAATTGATTCAGTTTTGCGGAATTTAAAACTAAAATAATGGAAATTTAATTGAATAATTTGCGATTAACAAAAATAAAATAAAAATGCGAAGGCGGCTTTCTCCTTCCCATAAATTCCAATTGGCTTCTTCTCTTCCTCCTCAATACTAATTGCCATTGGCTTCCATTCAATGAAAAGCCCATTTACTCATCGGGACATAATGGCAAAAGGGATAGGAAAATTGGTCTGAACTCTTGACTGAAGCAAAGGCAAAATAACGAATGCAACCAAAATCAATTTTAGTGACAATTTTGTATGAAACAAATAAAAAATTTAATAGAATAATTTGCGATATTCATCATTCCGCACCAGGCCGTCGCATTCGAATGGCCTCACGAAGAATTGTTTGCCGCGACATTGTTTCTCGATTTGTTGGCAAAATTTGTGAAGGAGGCGACGCTGCGCGCGCACTCCAATGTTCACCAAATGCCATCGATTCAGGCGATGGACTGCCGGTGGCCGCAGCAGCCGATGGGGGAATGTGACCTACAATTTTTTATTTTTTAATCATGGACAGTTATTTGTTGTATTTTTAAATAAATTAATTAATCTTTTAAAATTGCAATAAAGATATTTCTGGACCGACCATATTTTAATTTTACTCTAGCCGGTCCCGGATAAGCTTGAATGAGCTTGAAAAAAATAGCTCAAAATTGTTGGTTTATAACAGGAAAATTCAATCAATTTGTTGATAATTTTTAAAATAATTTTCTATTTTAAAATGGAAATAAGGATATTTCTGAAACGATTAGATGGCCCAAATAAATTTAATTAATGTAATACTGAATGAAAAAATGTAATTACAAAATTATTTTTTTCCTATATTTATTTATGGATCTGATTTTTAAAGTAAAAATTGCTGTTTTTAATTGGAAAAATTCATTATAATATAAAAATTATTAATTAAAATTATTTTAATTTACTATCAAATTGATAATTATTAATCCAATAATGCCTAATAAGAGCTTTCCCTATTCATCTTACTGCTGCTGCCTCCCACTTTTTTCTCAAATCATTCGTCAATCCTATCAATCATCAAATATTGCTCCAAGCTACCTTTTAAACCTGCCCTAATTTTCAATGTTCAATTTTCTCATCAGCTATGTACTGCCTATTCCCGCACAGATAAAGAAAAGGTTCTTTCCCTCAAATTCCTATTTCGTATTTCGGGCAAGTGGGGGCTTTGGCCCACGGCCAGAGCTGTGTCTAGCTCCGACTTAAGCTCCGGCTCCGGTTCCGCTCCGGAGCTGGAGCTAAAAATTTGAAAGGTCGGAGCTCGGAGCCGGAGCTAAGAATTATGAAAAGCACAGCTCTGCCCACGACTAATAAGGCCCAGGACGAGAGAGTCTAGCTCCCATTCTCGCCTCGAACAACTTTAGCACTATATTAAGACTAATAAATTATAAATTTTACTGACGAAAATATTCAGTCGTTGTTTTTGTTTCCCAAAAATCTTCGCCTTCTTCCACCACCGTTCGTAGATTTCCCTGTCGTTGAGGTTGTGCTGTTGGTGGTGGCATTTCCATTTCCCTGGGCAATTTTTGAAGGGAATATTCATGCAAAAATTTTCGCTCCATTTCAGGGTCATCGACAAAGAATGTAGCCTTCTTGAAAGGGAATATAAATATAATTTTAATTTAAATAATTTAAATTTTAGAAAAATTTTAGGAATTCATATTTCACATTATTTGTGATGGAACCGAAATTTGCTCACAGCAGAAATTTTATGATCAAATCAAATAAAAAAAGATTGAAATTTAGCATTGTTACCATTTTATAACAATTATAGGAAATTGTAGAGTAAAATGAATTAAAGAATTAGAAATTGGAAAAAAGTTATGTCAAAAAATAAAAAAAAAATGTAAAATTTTTGTTTTTTGGTGATCATTTATTTTTATTTTTTTTTTATTATTTAAAATGCTCTACTGAATGAACTAAATTGTATAAAATTTTACTACATGCTTGAAAGATTAAAAGATATTGGAATGGAAATGGTCATCAAAATTCAATAATTCATATTTTTCACTGTTTAATAATTCATGAATTTATTCGAAATAAAATTTGTATAAATTTAAAAATTATATAATTTTTTTTTCTGAAATATATCTTTAGATTTATTTTAAAAAAAACTAAATATTTTTTTTTGCTTACAGTTTGAGTCATGGAAATCAATTGGCCTCGAGGCGTTCGTCGTTCTTCCGTTATGAAAATAATTTTTCTTAGGCTCGAAGGCTGGCAATGATGAAACGGTTCATCGGGAAGACGTTCATAATAAAATGGGAATTTTGACATTGATGAATTAAAATTAATAAATAGAATTATTATTTTTTTTATTCAATTCTAGAAAATTTTAAATTTTAAAAACGGATTATAGGCGTAAAATTAGTGCAATTCTTGAATTTTGTAAAGCTAAAATTTATTAAAGATTTTAATTGTTTTTAGACTCACTTTTTAGATGAACCTTTATCCTTTACCCTACGAAATGTATCTAATTTCAAACTTATTTTTGCCATTTAGAAATAAATAAAAAAGTGCGCTTATAATTTAGCCTTTCTAGGCAATTGTAGAAATGTCTCTATCGAGATAATTATTTTGCTTAAATTGGAATATTCACTGATAAATGAATTTGGATAAATTTAAGCTCAAATTTTATCTGATTTATTGACACAATTTAATTTTTTGGAAATTTTTTCATTTTACTGAAAGTTTTTTTAATGTTCTTTTTAGGAAAATTTTTTTTATTAAAAAGTAGGAAAGTTTCATTTACAAAGTTTTAGTTTTTTTTTTTAAATTCAAAACAAAGTTTTCTGTGAATAAAAATAATAAAATGCTGCAATTTTTAGCCCAGCATTAATAAAAAAAAATATTTTCCTTGAATGGCCTCCCTTCCATATTTAATTACCTCGATTCAATCACATACAGAGATTGGTATAGCTATAGGAAAAAGTAGAGTATAGGTGATTCTATACCTATACCTATAGCTATAGCTTCCTATACCTATACTCTACCTAAGGCCAGCTAAAGGTAGATGTAGAGTAGAGCAAAAAATTTCCAGCTAAAGATAGAGGTGTTTTCCTATACTTTTTCCTATACCTATAGCTTCTTTCTATACCCAAAAATTTAGGAGAATTTCCTTAATTTTTCATATTTTTTTCTGTCATTTTGTAATTTTTTTTTCGGAAATTTTTCACTGCGAGGCCATTATGGCCAGAATTTTTCGCTACCGCGGGAATTTTTAGCCAAATTTTTTGTTCAGGACCTCTTATGGCCAAATTTTTTTATTGCGTGATCATTTATGGCTTTTTTGCGAAGTTATTTATAGTAAATTTTTTTCACTCTGCAAATTTTTCGCTACATTACTAAAGAATTTCACAAGTGGATTTTCAGTAATCCGAACTTGGCTACCGAAAAGAAAAGGGGGTCATTTTAATATATGGTAGCAGAAATTGGAACATGTATGATATACCATTCTACACTCCTCGTCGAGCTGAGTACGAATCTGTAACTATTTTCTGCCGGAGGTGCCTAGTAAAAATGTTACAATATGATAAAGAAACAAAAGATCCTCCTTTGGGTCAAAAAATTTCAAAAATTTTCATGTTTCAACCCATAGGGGTGACCCTTCATTTTTCCAAATTTCATCATATTTTTTCTAGACGCCTCCGGCATAAAAATTTTGTAGATTCATAGTTCATACTCAGCTCGTCGAGAGGAATCGAATGATATATCATACATGTTCCAATTCCTGCTACCATATACTAAAGTAGAGCCAAAAAAGGGAACAAATTGTTCTGAACTTTTAAACCAGAAATCATTTATCCACATGACAAAGTAAATTTGATTAATTGTTACTCGATATAAATTTTGCAATATTTATTACATTTATTGTCATTTTAAATTAAAGAAAAAATTTTTTACTAAAAATTGAAATTTTCGAAAAGGTATAGGAAAAGGTATAGGAAACTGCTATACTCTACCTATACCTATACTCTACTCTACCTGCCAAAAAAAAAGTATAGGTAGATGTATAGGTAACTCTACCTGTGGTCAGGTATAGGTAGAGGTAGAGTATAGTTGGCAATTTCCCAAGTATACCAATCTCTGATCACATAGCGGCCAATAAGCGCTTTTCATGTTATCAATGGATTGGAAATGTGCAAATATTAAATATTTCCTGTCTTCCTTTATGTCTTGCGGGAAATTGTAAAAAGTAAAGGAAATTTTTTTTATTAACGAAATTACGAAAATCTTTTTTTTATTAAATATAAAATAAATAAGGAAATGATCACCAAATAATGTAAAATATTGATCAGTTTAAAATTTAAATAATTATCAATTTATAATTTTGTAATTATTATTTTAGCACTACGTGTTTTTTTAAAGAAAGCCACGCCGATGCCGACAATGAGAACCAATAATGCAATGATGATTCCAATGAATGCAAAAGCCGTAAACTGCATTTGGGAAAATTGTTCATTAAACTCAATATATTAATAAAATTTAGATAAAAAATGAAGTAATTCGAAATTTAAATTTTGACAAAATTGATCAAACACGAAATTTTTCCGAGGGATATTTTGGTTTTGACTATAAATTCAATTTTTTTTAGAAAATTAAAGCTATAATTTAGTCTAAATATGGAATGTTTTTATTTAATAATTTTTAGTTGAAATTTTGATTAGTGTATAAAATACAGACACCACCACCTCACTAATCTTTTTATAAAAAAAAGAAATAAAAAATATGGTAAGGTATTTTCCTTTTACATTTCCAATACAAATTTTTTAAATTTTCATTTCCCAATTTCACCTTCCAACATTCGTTTTCATGCATTTTCAGTTGCTGATCTGTGGAATTGTTGTGATTTTCCAATGTAGAATTAATATTATGTACTATTGTGGCCGATGATTCAATTTGGAAATGACTTCTTCTTTTGTTAATTTGGCTGTTTGTAGGAGCCTAATTTAATTTATGTAGAAGATGATTTATTTATCTGTGTGAAAATTATTATTGTCTTGCTATTAATGAATAAAATTACAATTTTATAATAATGAAAGAAGAAAAAAATTAAAATAAAATTTAATAAGAATTTTTAATTTAACAAAGATTTAGGATTGCCGATCGCTTCATTTCATTTAAAAATTTTTTAAAAATATTTTTTTTATTTTCTTTTAATATTCTTGGTCGGTATAATATATATATGAATCATTAAATATTAAAAAATTTCCATTAAAAATCCAAATGTTTTTTGATTACAGTATAAATGTTGAATTATATTTTCTTCCTCTTCCTTTCATATTTCCATCATCCATTCCATGACTCAATAGTAAATTGTTGAATGGCAAAAATTTTGGCTACATTTCTATAATGTCGAAAAATTATTAGGAATTTACCTTGGATCCTTGGAATGGAGATGAATATGTTTTTGTTGAGTAATATCCAAAAATAAGGTGAACGAATAAAAAAGTACGTTACCTTTTTTTGTTTAAATGTTGCCTCATTTTTCTAAAATATAAATTTCCAATCCAATTTGAAATAAATTTTAGAAAAAAATTAAAAATGCAAACATTGAAATTTGGCATCCTTCTGCTACAATTGAACATTTTACTCATTTTCGCCAACATGGACGACGATGTAAATATTATGTATATTGGGAAATTTATTATAAATATATATTTATTTTCCAATAAATATTTAATAATATATTAAAAAGGAATTAAGATTTCAAAAAATAAAGAATAAAATAAAGGATTATTTTGCGAAATTAATAATACAAATAAAAATAAAATTGATAAAAAAAAATTCATTCCAAAATAATCTTTGATTTCGCAAGAGCACCACCAATTTTTGTTCATTTCCATTATTTTTCAAGAATTATATTTGATTTAGAACTTATCTTATTAGTGAAGTGGTTTGATACAGAATTTTTTAAATATATTACTTTAGTAATATTTAATAAAATTTATAGATTTGGTCCATTTCTGATTGCAAAGAACTGAAATTATTTGCTTACCAATTTAGCAATATGGTCAATCATCATCAATCTTTTACGAATTTGTTTTATAAATGCAAAGCGAAGGATCCGATCAACAGTGAATTTATGGCTGAAAAGATAGAATTGATGAATGAATTGATTGGAATGCCAGAAAAATTGAATAAAAGTGAAGAATTATGGAGTGAATGTTCAAAAGAATTGAAAATAGAAAAAAATTTGACGAAGAAAATGCTAGAAATATTGCCGGAATGTAGCCAAAGCAATGGACCATGGAAGGTAGGCCAAGCTTATTAGATAAAATATTTTAAAATTATTAAAATATTTTTTATTAATAAAAAAGAAAATATATTTATTTTATATCCGAAGGAGAACTTTATTTTTTGATGATTTTTTATTTGCCTTAAACCTTAAAAAGGATATTGTATACCGTATTCCGTATACCCAACTCAATGGTACAAATTTCCCATACGATTTTAGATTTAAATAAAGTAATTAATTTCTTAAAATTAGATTTTTGAACTACTTATTTATTAGTACACTCCATATTTATCAGTAAACATTAGTGTTAATCAATGTTGGTGCCAATATTTATTTCGGCATTTAAGTATGAATTCTATAATTTAAATAGTGTTCTGGTTGAAAAATCAAAAGCGATAAAAAATCATATGAAAAACAAATATCTTGAGATCTAATTTTTTAACTTATTAGCTCTGAATGCTTCAATTTAGTCTATTAAAATTTTTATGACAAGGACAAGATAATAATTTCCTTTTTCAATTAGACTGTATCCATTGTGTCCATTTGCATCAATGCTGCAACATTACTAATCTTCATTATTGGCGCCGGCGTTTATCTTTATAAAACCAGAAAGAACAAGAATTTGGAAATGGATGGCCGAAAACATTTGGAAATGGATGGCCGAAAACATTTGGAAATGGATGGCCGAAAACATTTGGAAATGGATGGCCGAAAACATTTGGAAATGGATGGCCGAAAACATTTGGAAATGGATGGCCGAAAACATTTGGAAATGGATGGCCGAAAAAAGACGAAATCCGATAAAATAGAAATTCCTATTCGAATTTACTGATAAAATAATTTTTTAAAAAAAAATGTCTGAAAAAAAATAAAAATTTTAATAAAATTTATTTTGTACGAGCTTCAATGACGGGTCCTTCAGTATTGAAGCAATTTACTAAACATGAATTGGCCTCTGGGGGATGTTTGTGTGGTTTTCAATAAAAATTGTCTTTTTGTTTGCCTCTTTTTTCTACAAATATTCCAAGGGTATACTCTCGAGTCTAGATTCTGGAATATGTGGAAAAATAAATGGCCAGCCAAGGAATTGGCCATTTTGTACAGGCTGAGGTGAACAGAACGGACAATGATTAACATCAATAATTCCACATAATTTAAAAGAAAATGCCATCAAAAAAATAATAAGAAAATTAGAAAAAAATTAAATTGAATCAAATTTATGAAATTTCATTTTTTCCTGGCACAATGACGGGTCCTTCAGCAATTGATGCAATTTTATTCAACATGAATTGCCCTGGGGGGGATGTCGTGTGGTTTTCAATACACCCTTTCAGTCCAAATATTCTAAGGGAATCAGAATCCGTCTATAGAACCTACAAACCTTATATCATTTTTAAGATCTAATCTAGAAGCATCTTTTGACTTATACTATTCTTAGTTTAAATCGAAACTTAGCAAGTTAAACCGCTTAAACCATATTCTCCAGTTTTTGGTTTTAAACATTATAATTTTGGGCCAAAACCTGATATTTTTTTTAAATACAATCCGTTGGCGTCTCGATTATCTTCAATTGGTATAGATTTGCAAGGTATAAAACCATTTTCTGATTTATTAAAGTTAAAAAACTATTTTTGATAGAAAAAAATTGTATCCAATAAAATAAAATTTCTTTTTTATTAATAATATCAATAATTCCACATATTTAAAAAAATTCTATTAATAAGAAAATTAGACAAAAAATTAAATTTAATCAAATTTATGAAATTTCATTTTTTCCGGGCTCAATAATGACTGGTCCGTCAGCAATTGATGCAATTTTATTCAACATGAATTGGACTGCTTGGGGATGATGTTGTGTGGTTTTCAATGAAAGTTCTCTTTTGATGATTGGTGCCTCCTTTTTTAGTCCAAATATTCGAAGGGTATGCTCTCGATAGGGGGCAACAAACAAAAGAGTGACCAGCGAATTGACCATTGTATAAAGGGTGAGCAGCAGAATGGACAATTGGCCAATGGAACCGGCAACGGCGAGTTTGAAAAAGACTGAAATGAAAGCATAGCAAACGGGGCCAATCAGGAAGAGAATAGGCAAACAAAACTGAAATAATGGAATATAAAATTATTTGGAAGCATTAAAATTAAAAGCAAGTAGGCATATTTAGAAAAGTTTTGCATTGTAATTTAAAAATGGGATATTCTCAACAACTTTTCAAGTAATTAACACAAACATTTTTTTTCAATCCCACTTCCCATTCCCAATCATCAAAATTAACTATTATAAATGTTACGGCTAATTTAGGGAATTGGTATATTTCCGGGAATACACACCAAGAGTGCGTTAGTTAATTTAGGGAAATCTCTGCTTCTAGACCATTTACATTTTCAAGAATAAGCAATTCGATTCATCATCGTCGATTTACTATATGAAATTTCAATTTCATATCGGTATTAAGGCTATTAAGTAAAAAGTTAGTAAACCAAAACCGGTTTGGGTTTAAACAACGGTTTAACTTTTCAAGAGAAATATATCCCATTCTGGAATCAAAAATTAAATTGACCAAGGTGATCGAAAGAGTTAATTTTCATGACTGTACTCTCTCTAGAAGCCGAGATTCCCGAAATATATAATGGTATCAAAACTGCTAGAATTTAGTTTTATTTTAATTAATTAATATAATTTTGCACCTGAACAATTAGCATTGCTGTCAATTGTAAATGAAGTTTGAATGTGCGTGCAGTGAAATGGGCCACATTTCGTTGAATTGTTCGAAAAATGAGGACGGAAAAGATGATACTCAATGTTGTGACCATTGAATAGGAAACAATAATGAATAGGCCAAATTGGATCATTCCATCGCCTACACTCAACAAAATGTAAACTGTCCCATTTTGGGCCATTTTTTCCGCAATTTCAGCGGTCATCAGAGATGCGTGCAAAGGCTCAGCAATGATTATTTTGATTTCCTTAAAATATTAAAGATATTTATTTGAAATAAATTATTTAATATATTTTGATAAATATATTTAATATTTTTTCTATTCTTTATAGTTAATTCCTTAAAAAAATATAAATTTATAATAATAAAAGTAAAATTTCTTTAAAATTGAAACTTAAAAAAACCAAAAATTTCCTTATTATTAGAACATATTTTTTAATAAAAAACAGGAAATTTTTATATAAAATTAATTTTGATAAATTTTTTAAATTTTTTGAATAATTTTTTGAATATTTTCTAGAAATTTTTGAAATTTTTTTAAAATTTGTTGAATAATTATTTGAATATTCTTGTAAATTTTTTTTAAATTTTTTGAAAAAATTTTTTCATTTTTTATTTTTTTCATTTTATAAATTTTTTGAATAATATTTTTAAAAATTTTTGAAATTTCTTAAAATTTTTTGAATAATTTTTTTTAATTTTTTAATGTGTAATTTTTTGTAAAAATACATCCGGATCTGCCATTGCATGGAATGCCATAATTGCGCAAATTGCACAAATTCCAACAGCAAAAATGGTGAAGACTATTCTTGAAGTCCATTGATTAAATATTTTATGCAATTTTGCATAATTTTGTTGCACAGCCGTATAACGAAACATCAAACAATTTACTTGGTTACAAAAAACGCAGGCGCCAAAAAACATTGCAATGGCAAACTTAAATAAATAAATTGGAAAATTTTAAATAAAAGGGAAATATTATAAAAATGCGAAAAAAAAATAATGAAAATGGCCAAAAAAATTAAGGATTTTTATAGTTCACAGGAGTTTATTCTAGACCAATAAACCATATATCCAATCGATAGATCTCATAAAGATGCATCTTTTGATATGGCGTGGGTTTAATTAATTTTAAATTAGTTTTGAATCAAAAAAGTCTAAGATGGTTTAAGCGGTTTAATACCCTTAATTTTGACTAAACCATGACAAATTATATACCAATTAACGCGTCTTGATGAGATCTATCGATTGAGTATCGGATTTGAGTGGTCTAGGGCCAACCATTGAACCGTTATAATTTTTTCGCCATCTTCAAGTAATTTTTTCTAAATAAAATAAGTATTATCCAAATTTTCATAAAAAATAAAAAAAATCAATTAAAGAAAATATATTTATTTACTTTACCCCATATCTGCCGCCTTGAGGTCCAATGAAACGGGCAAGCCCATTCACAATTCCACCTCGAAAACCAGCCTCAAAAAGGAGCAAATCCGGATCCAGAATGAAGCCAATGGTAAAGGTGAGAAAAAATTCATTTTGCTTGAAAGATAATTTGATAATATTTTTTTACATTTTATATAAAAATTAATATTTTTGGTCATTAAGAATCTGAGTAAAATTTTTAAATTATTTTTTAATTAAAAGGAATTAATTTATTACCAAAAGCATGAAAAGTGCAAATCGAAATGATTCCATGCGCTTTGGAGTTTTACAAAAGACCAACCAAATTAAATAAATTTGGAGAAGCAAAGTGACAAAGGTGATTGAAAAAAGAAGGACATCAAAGAAGCCAATCATTTTTATATTAATTTTATCTTTTTAAAATATGAATAAAAATTTAATTTTTAAAAATATGATTGATTCGCTATTGAGAAGTTTTTGATGAGTTATAAAAAGATTTTTAATCGAAAAAATTAATTTTTTGAAAATAAATTTGCTTTGGATTTTAGAATAAATCCATTCTATAGAAATTTCGTTACTTATCCAGTTTTTGTCCGCTGGGAGAGTCAGGAGAGTCATAAGTGAAAAAGTGAGGGGTTTCCCCTTTGGCTCAGGATTAGGGTTAGGGTCATACAGGGATAATATATCACCTAATATATCCCTAATCCTATCCCCAACCCTCATAGGGGTGCCCTTCATCACTTTTTCATATTTTACCCTCCCAGTGGGCACAAACACAAACTGGAAAGTACCGAAATTTAAAAAAAAATGGAATTTTCGACTTCAAACTCAAAAAATAAATAAAATATCGGGAAATTTAATTTTAAAATATTGCCACTAATTAATTACAGCCTGAATATTTTCTTAAATTTCAGCTGTTAACCTGGCTGGAAGAATTTTCTGCGAGAAGTGGCACGCACCAGTGGATTTCGAACATTTCTATGAAAGGTAGCAGATGGTTTTGGCTGGTTCAATTTATTTTCAAATAATTAAAAATGACGAAAATTGAGAAATTAAAATGAAGTTCGAAAAACATCTGTCATTATTTGTACTTCGATAAATTTTCGTAAAAAAATGTCAATTTGAAAATAATTAATTATTTAAATTTTGAACCAATGAAATTTTCGCACCCAAATTTTGTGTTGATTAATTAAGTAAATCATTTTTCAAATGAATATTATTAATTTACCTTTAATAAAGTTGGTTACATTTATAAATGTTTTTTTTTTCATAAAAATGGCAAGATTGGATTATCAATCATAATGGTTAATTAAAATATGAAATATTCATTTTCGATCTTTTTTATTCCCCCTTCAATTCGCCCAAAAATGAGCATAATTCAACCGAGTTCAAAGCATGAATAAAAAATGGCCTTCAAATCTTCGCCCTATAGCCGTTGTTCACATTTGTGCGGCAGTTCATCATATTCACCAACTCCATTTTTAAAGTTGTTTTTTGCCTGCCATTTGGAGTGCCATTCATCCCTCTTTCTTCTCTAACAAAATGCGCAAAGTGCGAATAAATAAAATGCACAAAAATGGAAGATGAACAACCAATTTCGCCCTTTTCCACCTCATCATATTCCCCCGTTAGCTTTTATATTTGCCTTGATTTTTTGCTATTTTCTGACTTTGGTGAACTTCATTGCCTCCTTCTTCCCCACCCTTTTATGTTCTGCTCAAATAACCAATTTTTATTCGCTTCATAAACTTCAATCTCATCTCAAATCATCAAAAACCAATCGAAAATGGTGCTAAGCGGTATTCCTTTACAGAAAAATTTATGAACAATCAGCCTAAATAATGCACAAAAGTTATTATTGTTCTTCAATTTTTAGATGAAAATAAGCAAGTGAAAAATGTAGTTAATCAAACTCACATTTTTATTTTACAGTTGAAAAATCATCGCATTTAAATTTTTTAAGATTATAAAATCTGGTCAAATTGAGCATTTTAAAATATACACCATATCTTGAACTCACTAGGTTCCTACGGCTAAATTTATAAGAGCAAAATGATGATTCAATTTAAATTTTTGTTTTGCTAAAATTATTCATTATAAATCTTTTATGACATTCACAATAAATTTTGTTTTGTTTAGCACATGACTGAATTTTGAATAAAAATTATGCCAATATCCCAAAAAGTGTGGATTGTAATGGAAATTTTTATGCCATAATTCAATTTCCTTCGCATGGCCCAATTTTGCATTTCAATCGCCTCAAAAGCCGATTATTGTAATTTGGAAGCTGGCCTAAAGTTTTCCGAAGAGCCAATAGGTCCAAAATAATAATGGACGGCCCAAAACTGAATGAATGGAAAATTGAATTTGCGGCCATTGTGGAAAGGAGGAATAATAATTTTCGCGCCCACCAATTTCCTCCATTTTTGTGGTAGCCAAAAGCCTCTCTCTTTGGGGAATTCAAATTGTGGACTTGTCCTCAGCATTAAATTTATAATGTGCTGACGACAAATAGGGCAACATTTATGAAAGAAAATGCCAAAAAGAATGGATGGGGAGAAATAAAGGAAGCCAATTCTAACAATTGGCTTATCCATCGTCCTAAAATTTTAAAAGTCTTTTCCCACCTTTTTTACCCTAATATATAATAAATTTGTCTTTATCCCACAATCCCAACCGCCACCTCTCAAAATTTAATTTCCATCCATCCACCCATTGGCATTTTTCTTATTTCTTTGGCGCTCGCTCCATTACCGTACCTTATTTTATACGGAAGGATTAAAGAAAATAAGGAAAAAGATTTTTCCTTATTAGGATAATTTAACATTTATAATAATATTATAAATCTCTTTAATTTTTTTTTGTATAATTTATACTCAGAAATGCATTTAGTTTTTTGGACAAAAATATACATTTTATTAGGTTATAATATTTTTATCCTTGGATTTTATACTTTATTTCTCCTAAATTAATTAGGCGTTTTTTAACCTTTTATAATAGTAACAAATAGGCCTGTTTATAGAAAAAAAATATATCGCCACAGAAATTATTAAATTATTAATTTTTTGCACTAAAATTTATTAAAAAATTAAATAATTTTGCGGATTATTAGAATTTTTTTTCCAGTGAGGAGGAACCAATTCGAAAATTTAATTCCCCAATCTCTTTTGTGTAGGCAAACAATGCAAAGAAAGAACCAAGAAACCATAAAAATTTGTTCACTGTAGCGAAACGCGCGGCAAGCAAAGACAAATTGCACAAATTTAACATTCAAATTTCGCCCCATCAATCCTAAAAATTCATTCGAATTCCTTCTTCTCTTTTCATGTGCCGATTTACACAAACAAATATCCTATATTTGCCCTAATAGAATCGAGTTTTTGAACGAATTCATTCATTTGGTTTTAGTTTTACAATTCGGACAAACAATCCTCATCCATTTATTCATTTTGCCCATTCTTCACATTTGCCATTCATTCATTTCTTCATCCCTCTTTTTGTATGCAAATTTAGCATTTCTCTGGATTTTATGTTTTCCAATTTGGTCGGTTGATTGCACACATAAAAATATATTTTCAACAGAACAAAAATGCGCATTGTTTGTCTTCCAGAATCGAAGCAAAAATATTTAACTTTTTCCTAATTTTGGGTCAAAAATAAATTTAATTAATTTCTGTTTTTTTATGGTAAGAATGATTGTTCAGACAGTAAAATTGTCCCTTCGGATTACTATTTAGGTTTCTGAATTAAATTTAAACTACTTCAAAATTTCATTTTTTATAATTTCTTGAATTATTTTGAATCTTCTAGATTTAAATTCAGCCAATTTTCTAAAATAACAACCATCCATATTTTGCCATTATCTCAGCAATTTTCCAAACTATTAAATACTTTTGTTAAATTAATTGATCAAAATATAATTGACCAGAAAATTTATGGTCAAAAAAGAAATATTAACCAATTTTCAAATATTTGGCCGCCTTTTTGCTTATTATTCTTTCAAATTTCACTTCAAATGCACTAATTCTTTGGCCATTAAACTCAGCAACTTTTCAAATAATTAAATAAACATTTATATCATTTGATTATTAAGCACTGTCTTTTGATCATTTTTTAAAATTTATTTACCAAAAATATAATTGGCCACAATGTTATGGTCAAGTTAAAAAGAAAAAAAATAGTCCGATTTCAGCTTATTTTGTTGCCTTTTTGAGCATTATTTTTACCCAATTTCTATTTAAATCCACTAATTTACTATCTATAAACCTAATTCAAGGCAATAAATATAAAATGGTATCAAATTTGTCAAACATATAATTAATATTTATATGAAAAATGGATTTGATGTCCAAAATTCATGGATCACCAAAACATACATTTCACATGTAAATTGTAAATATAATGATAATCCTCTCTGGGATTTCCTTGACAAAAAAAGTGTAAATCCCCATAATCTTAAGGATTAATAAGAATTAGAATTTTTTTAATATTTATAATCGAATGTACCGACCTTCCCATTCCGATATTTTCTTTTCAAATCTTCTCAATTTTCTATTTTATATTTTTTGTGTTTTATTTCCTCCCATTCACATGCGTCATTGGTGCCGTAGAAATTATTAATCCGCGCATTGGCTAATAACTTTGCCCTTTAAATTTCACATATTTTCCGTCCCAACATTCCCTGATAATTTCATGGAATTTTAACGGGATTCCATTCAAAAACGGTTTCCTCCACATTTTTGTTCAATTAGTTTTTTCTTACACAATTCCTTCTTAAATTCCTCCGCAATTCACATTAAGAATAAATAATGCCATTCATATTGGCGGCAATATACTAAATTTTCCAGAGATCAATCTAAAAAACTTATATTTTTATTTTTACGCAATAAAATAAAGGCCAAAAGTAATTTTTCTGCTAAACTTTTTTAAAGTCTATACATTTTTTGGCCTCGTATTTAATATAATATTTTTAATAAGAAATTTTTTAAAGAAAATTTTTTAAAAAAAGCAATAAAAATGCGAAAAATCTTCACCTTGAATGGGCAATTTATTATTTTGTGATTTTTGCAACTAAATTCGCCCTAAAATATGTAACTAACTCATTACCATTGATATTGATACCAATGAAAGAGAATAATACTCAGAATATTTTGTGCTCTTTATCAATTTTATCATTTGTCAATTACGGCGAAAACAATTGGTCAATCAAATCAAAACAAGTTTTTTAATAAACACCTTTTATTTATTTTGGTAGAGTACCAAAAATAAGTTCAGAAATATTTTGGTAATTGTGAATAGCATTAAAATAATGTATCGGAAAAACTTATATAATGGCATAATATGGCAATAATCTTAAAAAAATTTTCCATTTCTTTTTTAGTTTGTAGTGTATTCACAATCATCACCAATCACTATCGTCACACAAAACTATATATGGGATTTTTGTTCGAGAATATTACAAAAAATTATATCTTCGACATAAAGGGTGGTCATTCGGTAACAAAATATTCTGAGGTTGGGTCTTCATTTTTCTTCTTTTGGTCTTTTGTTCTTTTTATCCCTTTTTAAAATAAAATAAGAATTTTTTTATACAATTCCATTCGTTTCTTGCAATATTCATTCAAAATTTTCCTCACTAAATTTATAATTATTTTCCATGAGACAGAAAGTTCGGATCAGATGGTCATTATTTTATTTATCAGGCATTTGAGTATTTTTCCAAAAATTGAAATAAAACCATCTGTTTTGCATTAAATAATTCCGCCTGTTTTATCCTGTTTTGTTTTAATTCCGCCTGGTTAACTAAATTTTAATTCCGCCTGGTTGACTAAGTTTTAATTCCGCCTGGTTGACTAAGTTTTAATTCCGCCTGGTTGACTAAGTTTTAATTCCGCCTGGTTGACTAAGTTTTAATTCCGCCTGGTTGACTAAGTTTTAATTCCACCTGGTTTACTAAGTTTTAATTCCGCCTATTTGACTAAGTTTTAATTCCGCCTGTTTCCTAACATTTAATTCAGCCTATTTCCAAACATTTAATTCCGCCTATTTCCAAACATTTAATTCCGCCTATTTTTTTATATTTTATGTTTTATTTGTACCTCTTGAATACAAATTTATTTATGATCTTCCTTGTTCATTTTGTTTTCAATTTATTGCCCTCGCCTTTTTAATCAGAAAATAATTGGGCACAAAATTTAATGATAGAAAAACAAAAGAAATATGACCGACATTGACAGCAAATTATGTTTATCTTTCCAAATAAACCATAAAACAACGACGTAATCAACAACACAAAAATGGGTCCGCCATAAAATCATCAATCACCAAAAACAGTGCAATCATGGAAATGGAAAATATTTTTTTACTGAAAAGCGAATTTTCATAATGAATTTGAGGGGGCGGATTATATATTTCTAATTAGAAATCGAGCGCATCTATATAGAATTAAAACTTTTTACTGAAAGAAGAATTTGGAAAACAGCCTAAAAATTTCCAGCAATGGCCCCCGCTAAAATATTTGGTTCAAATTGGCGAATTTGTTCCCAAAAATTCTTTTTATTTTTGATCTTTATTGAAGGATGGCGATGGAAACAAGGATGAATAGGTTTATGTTTTATGTTCAATGTCATTAATTAATTTAACTTTCATATCATAAAACTTATTTTTGAGATATTTGGGTATACAAAAAGGGATTAGTCAATTTTTGTAAATAATTTCTCTATCTCTTTTATCAATCCTCCTATCTCAAATAATGGTTTCTTAATTTCATATATTTTTAACCAATTAAGACATCAATTTGTCAAATAAAAATAATAGAAGGCCTTTTGTTTCATGTTGATCTTTCCACGCAATTTTAAACTTTTTTTCTTTCGGAAATTTTCCTTCCAAAATCATTCTATTCAGAGATCAGTCAGAGGATAGTAAAAGTGGAATTCGAATTGAAATAAACCACCTCCTCCCCCAAATTTACCTTTTTTTTCTTTTTATTCTAAATTCCATCAATTACCAATAAAACAAATAAATATTTCTCATTTTATTAATATGATTTTGTTTTTCGCCCAGTTACAATTTCGCCACTCAAGCTCAAAAAAAACTTTTTTTCCACCAATTTTATGAGAAAATAAATCCAGCATTTTTATGGCCAGGAATTAATTAGTCCTTTATATATTTTTTTTAAATTCTTTCTATCCTGTGCCAATGCCAAAATTGCCTATCTAATAAAATAATTCTTGTTCTAATAATATTTCATAATGGCTAATCTAACTAATATTAATATCTAATAGTGACCTGAATAATCCCCGTTGAAATAAAAATAATATTTTGCGCCACATTTTTCTTACATTAACAAAATTTTCCCTCCCAATCTCATAATGAACTCCGGCATTTTTAGGGGTAAATTTATTAGGCTTAGGCCTTTAAATTTTTGTTTTATATTCTTTTCATCCTTCGCCAATGCCTGCCAGAATCCCGACGCCACCTAATAATATAATTCTAATAATATTTCATACTGGCTAATCTAACTAATAGTGACCTCAATATAATCCCTAATGAAATAAAAAAATATTTTCGCCATCTCAAAAAATTTTCCCTCCCAATTTCATAATGACTTAAAAGGACCTCCGGCATTTTTAAGGCTATAAATTTATGGATCTCTATTAATTTACATAAAATAACCAAATTTACATAAATTCTTTCCTATCGAAAAATATTATATTTTTGAGGCCATATAACTTTGCCAAATTAGATTTTTAAGGATCCCTAACCCCAATTTAGCCCCTAATCCCATCCTGCCCTGAACCTAATCCTAAGCCCCAATACCCAGTTATGGCCAAGTAATATGGCCTCAAAATATAATATTTTTCGACATGAAAGAATTTATGTAAATTCACAATTCAGTCATTTTTTTATGTAAATTAATATTTTTCCATAAATTTATTAGGTCATAATATTTAAAATTTTTTTTTCATTCTGCGTCAATGTCAAAAAACCTTTGTCCTATCTAATTACATAATTCTAATAATATTTCATAATGGCTAATCGGTACTTGTGTACTTTGTGTGCACACTTTTGAAAAGTGCTTGGTCCCACCTTTGGGTTTTAGGGTTTGGGTGAGGGTTTGGGTTTAGGATACCCGAAAGATGATCCTTATCCCATCCTATCCCTAACCCAACCCTTATTACTGACCCTAACCCGAAATATGACAGACCATAGGGGGGACCTTTCACTTTTGATAAAAAGTGTGCACACAAAGTACACCACAAGTACCGGCTAATCTAACTAATAGTGACCTCAATATAATCCTTATTGAAATAAAAATAATATTTGCGCCATAAATTCCCTTCCCAATCTCACATAGTGACTTAAAATGACCTCAAAGTTTCCTTTTGGCACAGTTGGCCGAGAAAATAATTTTCCGAAATTATCAACCAAACAGCAAATCTTCCTTTTCCTTCCTTTAAATAAAATTTTTGGGATTTTGGCTTAAACGTTCAAATCCAAAAGTATAAATGCTAAATGCATGCCATTTTAATATTACTTTAGCCGAAATCTTTTCCTTAATCCTAATGAAAAAAAAAACACTAAAAAGGAAAAAAGTGTTAAAAATATGATCATTGGTAAAACAATCTGTTCTCTTCCCATTTTTCCAATTATTTTAATGTTTTCGGAAATACAATGAACCTAAAATGGTTGCAGAATTGAGGAATATATTTATGTAAATATCAAATTGAATCCTGAATCCCAAATCGCCTTTTATAAAGATGTCCGGAATTTGGATAGGGTAGAAAAAACAAAATGCAGTTATAAACATGGAGAAGAAATATTTATATTTACATTTATTTGTTCTATTAAAAGATCGAAAGAAATGTGCGCACACTCGAATTCCGCGCATCTATTTATTCAATTGAATATTAATTTTAAATTTAGCAAATTTATTACAATTTTATTGACTTGATAAAATTTATTGATTGGAAAAAGATTAGTGGAAAACTTTTTTTGTCGACAAATTTAAATTCTTTTTGTCGAGAAATGTTAATTCTTTTGATAATGATTTAGCAAGCCATTTTCACAAGATAAACCATTTTTAACATATTTGTAGAGCAAATTGAGACGCATCGATTCATATATATATATATATTTTTACGTGCGGCTTTTCCTTGCATCTAATTTTGCGAAAAATGGTTTTTTGGCCATAATTTGGCCAAATTTTTGTCTATCAAAAAGCATAATATACCTTTCGATAGCCCTGATAGTCCACAAAAAAGCTATTAAATTCATTTTAGATCACTTAAATTGGCCCATAGGCCATTGAGTTATGGCCAAAAAACTCATTTCCATAAAAATGGCCATAACTCATCAAATTTATGGGCTAGCCCCTAACCCTAGCCCTAACCCTAACCATATTCCTAGTATCCATGCCGGCTCTACCATAACGCTAACCCTAGCCCTAACCCTAACCCTTGAAAAGTTTTCCAGGGAAAAACAAGATGCAAGAAAAAACTTTTCCTTGTATTTTTGTGTGATTTGGCCTGATTTCAGGTGAGTTTTAAACTAAAAACTGAAAAATGGTTTAAGTGATTTAACTCATGTAGGCTTACTTAGACCAAATGAGACAAACTATATATGAATTGACGCGTCTCATTGAGAGCTCTACAAATATGTTAATTGGTTTGAATTTGAATTGTGAAATTCACTTCCCCAAATCATTATAAACTTGTCGACAAAAGAATGCGATTTTGTCGATAAAAAATTTGCACCCTCTTTTATAATTCGCCACCCTCTGAATTTCTCAGCAGTCTCGCTTTGAGGAACGATATCTTCTCTCATAATGAAATTAAAAAAAATTTTTGCATTTCCTTATTTCCATAAAGCTCCAAAAAAATCCGCTATAATCCGTTCAAAAATGTCCACATCCACAGACCCTTCATTTTACTAGTTTTTGAGAGATTGAAAAATATTCCATATTTGGAATTAAAAGAGCATATACGGTAACCGGATTTGATTTTAAATTATAAAAATATTATGATCAAAAAAGGCAGAAAAATAAGCTAAAATCGGGAAGTTTTCATTTTTTGGCCTTAAAACGGTACTTAAATATTGGAAATTTTTTTAGGTCTATTGGGGAAAGGTACCGGTGATCCCCATGGGACATCCGGTATAGGGTTAGGGATTAGGGTCCTTTGGGGATAGTTTATCATTTCATATATCCCTAACCCTAACCCTAATCAATCACCTTAAAGGAGACCCTTCATTCTTTTCAAATCAACGCCCTTAATACGTAAGTACCCATAATAAAATTTTTACAATTTGTCCAATCATTTTTATATCAAATTGTTCTATTATAAATTAGCTAAATAAAATGGTAGAAAAATTTATTTAAAAAGGCTAAAAATTGCTGAGTAATTGGTTTACTTTTTTTTGCAAAAAATAAAACTTTTCAATAAATAAAATTTTTCAATTTTTCTTAAAAATTAATAATTAATTCATTGCTATATTCGTTCTAAATTTTTCCTTGAGGGTGTCATCTTCTTCACCACATGCAAAAATTTCTCATTTTTCTTTTGTTTTTTCTTCCCTTTTTTGTTCCAATTCAACAACAAAAGCAATTCGAGCCCCTTTTTTTGTTTTGTTGTTGACCATTCATCCAGCATTGAGCGGGCATTGTTTTTTGAGTGCATTTTCTGGGAAATATATTTCCTATACAAAACAAAAGAAAGCAAAAATTGGAATGACAAAAATGGACGAAAACAATGCGAAAAAATATGGCAAAAATATTGGGTGAAAAATTTGCAAAATTTTGAATTTTTTAGACTTAATTTTCCGAATTTTTATGCATTTAAATTTTCCCAAAATCCTAAAAATCTTTATATATTTAAAAAAAATTTTACAATTAAGTTATTTCATTTATGTAAAAAATAAAAAAAATTTAATATTAAAATAATTGGATCGAATTATATAATTTAGCAAGAATATTATTAAAAACAAAAATTCTCCGATTTAGGTCTATTTTATTACTTTTTGGTCAACATTTTATAATTCCAGTCAGTCAAATCCATTAATTCATTCTTTAATGTTTAATCAATTCATCCAAATCAGATTTATAAAATGGTTAAATTTAAAATCTAAAATTAATTTAAAATATTGATTTTTGTCACCCAATAAAATTTTTTATTAAAAAATTTTATAAAAATATTTTGAAAGAAATGTAAATCAAAAATATGATATTTTTATGACTAAATCTATGCTTGATATGATATTATTTTTATGACTAAATGCTAAATCTATGCTTGATCATCCAAATTCCAAATAGTAGAAAATATAAAATATATTCAAATAGAATATACAAAATATATACAAAAAAATTAATCTAATCTAATGGCAATGTTATTGCAAAATTTCAATATAATATAGGGCATTTTCCATCCATTGCGCGGCCTTTCCCCTAAATTTCAGGATTTCACCTTTTAGTTCTAAACAAAAATCCGACCATTCAAAAATAATTTCATTTCCTTATTGCACTACACAACCTTTTAAAATTATTAGCTAATGGATCTTTAAAATATATATTTAATACTTTGTTTTGAGAGAAATGTAATAAAAACAGAAAATACAGTCCCCTCTTTCACTTTGTTTTAATTTATTACAATATCCTAATTTCCGAATTCCTTCCATTTCCCATGCTATCTCCCTGGCTGGCTACCTCATCACATTTATTCCATTTATTTAATTAATTTCTATTTGATGCAACAAATTGGTTTTTTTGAGGAATGTAATAATATATACAGTACTCTTCTTCAGTAGACCTTATTCAAATTTATTATTCTAAATCCTCCCATGCTTTTATTCCTTTCCATTTTTAAAATTAATTTTTATCTTTTAAAAATGGGCAAAAAAATATATTAATTTGCAATTTTTTTCAGAATAATATTTAAAAAATTAGCATTTTGATGCTGTAAAATCTAGAAAATCAAATTTTTTTTTCCTTAAACTTTAAATATTAAAATTTAATTATGGTAAAATTATAGGGCCATAAAAAATTATTTGGAATAAAATAAAAAAAAATAGATTTTTCTAAATTGATTCGATTTTTTTTAAATATTTCCATTTTTTCTGAAAATTTTTTTCAAATTTTATATAAAATAAATTTTTTAAAAATTTTTTTGAAGCATTTTTACTAATTTTTTAAAAAAATTTTACATTTTTAGATAGACAAAAATCCATTCATTTATTTTTTTCTAAAATTTTTTTTTCTATTTTTAAAAAAATTTTACAAAAATTTCATTCATTTGCCTTCCGGGCATTATGTTTCCGGTCACCACCGCCATATTTCCTTTTATAAAACCACAAAAAAAAATGTTTTGTTGTATTGGCGAGAGAACATTTTTATGAATATATTCGAATATGGAAATAGAATCTAGTGTGCATTTTTCACGCGCTTTAATCAAACATCATCCCTTTTTTGGGTGAGGTAGAACAATGGACCAAAGAATTTGCCCCATTGTCTTTTCTTTTGGGAGGCATTCATGTTTCTTTTGTTTTAGTATCCGGCGGCATTCTTAAGCTTTCTTTTTTTTTTCCTTTTCTTTCCTTTTTTTGCTTCTAAATTTTTTTTTTAAATATTCAAGCCAAAAATGGTGTCAATTTATGCAACAAAAAATTGGGGAAAAAATTTTTTTGAAATTGGATTTAAGACGAAAATTGTAGAGCCAAATATGAAAATATGTTTTCTATAAATAAAATTTTTTTTTAAATATTCAGCCAAACCAATATGAATAAGTGTGCCAATATCCGGTATTCAGAATGTATAAAAAAAGAGGAAATATTTTTTCTCAGAAAAAAAATTTAAATATATATTTTTTATTTGTTTCAAAAATCATAAAAAAAAATGTTTCGATTATTCGAATTCAACCAGTTTAGAAAAAGTCAATATTAATTTAATACCTATTAATTACAGCTATTCTTAATATTAATAATTTGGATAAATAAAAAAAAACTTAACAATTCTTCTTTTTATTCTTACAAATTAGAACAACTTATAATATTTTTAATCAAATCATTATCTAAAACAGTTATATGATTTTAACATTTAATGCCATAAAAAAAATACTTTGCTGGCAAAAATAAAACATTTTTAGTGGCAAAAAATAATAATGTAGAATAATTATATATTTGTTTGATGATTGAACTTTGTTGGGAATAACAAAATTGTAGTGGGGAAACAAATGAAAAAAAAGTGCATGTGAAAACTGAAAATAATGCTCACATCTTGCTCATTTTGTTCATTAGGCAAAAATTTGTTCACAAAAATTTGTTCACAAAAGCGCCCACTCATTCAAATTTATTCTTCTTTGTTTTTAAATTTTGTACACATTTTTGGTCTTGTTTTAATTTTTTTTAACACAGCTGATCAATGTGAACTCAATTTAGCCTAGAAAATTTCGTCAGTAAATTATTTAAAAATAATTGGAATAAAAAATGATGTGATGCGCATTTCTCAAGGCAAAAAGGTCTCTTCTTATTTTTTGTTTTTAGTACCCATTTTTGTGTTTACATATTTTTCAAACACTACTGATCAATGTGCGCCTTATGGAGCTGAGAATCCTTCGAATTTTATTCTTTTTAAATTAAAATTTTTATTAAATAATATTAAAAAACGGTGCATTACTAAGGAGTGGATTTTAGATTTTTAATCTATTTTTATTTGCATCAAATTTATGAAATTTTACATAAATGGTGTTTTTTAAATGCATTTTTTTGACCTTTTTTATCTATTTTGGCAATTTTGTGACGGAAAGTTTCCCTGTAAAAATGCATTAAAAATCAAAAATTGCCTATTTTTAGGTGAAACCTATTTTTGGCAAATTTCCCGAAAAAAACCTAAATAGGCACCTATTTTGCAACCTAAAAATCCGCTCCATACACATTACTAAAAGCAAAAGTTCAAATAAAAATTTTTTTGGAATTTCTAATTAGTCATTTTTAAAAGTACGGATTCTTTATAAGAAAAAAAAATGTCCTCTAGCATATTTTAATTTGATAAATCAGTCTCGGTACATTATTTAAAAGGATATCCATTAATTTTAAGTAACGCTCAAAAAATATTATATCTTAAAATTTTCGTGACAAAATCTGCATCATTTTTAGGGCAAGCAAAAATTTTCTTAAAGAATTGGCCAAATCTGACTCATTTATAAACTATTTATTTTGATAAGTAATCCTGGCCTCTAAAGCTTAAATTTCTTGCCTATAAATTTTTATTTTAACTCAGATAATGCCAAAAGCAAAAGGTTAATTTATTTATATGTCATCAAAAGTATTAAATTCTTTTTTTAAAATAATACAAAAATTCATTTATTTCTGTATAATGAAAATTAGTACAAAACTATTTTTGTATACATTTTACACAATGGAAAATCGTGAAATAATCACATTTTTCTATTCCTCTATTTGTATTCATTTCCTAAATTTTCATTGCTTTTCATACACACAAATAAGACAATAAATTTGATATTTTATAATTTATAAATACATTTTTATATAGTGCACTTTTCTTCGCTTCCACCACAAAAATGTGGCCTATTTTTGTTCACATTTTTCACGCGAATAAATTTTCTTGTTTATTACACCCAAATTTGCACCCAATTATTTGCCCCAAAAATTCAGCGCCTTCTTCACATAAATTCAACCCAATTCCCTCGCTTCCACCGGCTACCGTAATCCCTCTCATCCACTCAAATGTTTCCACCCAAAGCCACCCGCCGAAAATGTCTCGCCACTCACTCAACAAATCCATTTGCAAATTATCCCTTCCTCCTTTTGCCCTCATCCCTTCCCTTTCCCATATATGCCATTTCCCAAATCCCTAACCAGAGCCATATCCCTAACCAGAGGCATATCCCCTCCCCTCACCTCCTCACAAAATTAGCGCACTGTGGATGTGGATGTGTGGAGGATGAGCATATAAATGAATGAAAATGGGGGAAGAATTATCATATCCAATATCCATCCATGCATTCATACATCCATTTCAATTTCAATCCAAAGCAATTTTCTTCTTCATTTTTGCCACTTTTGTTCATCCCCCATTATGCATCCAATAATTTTCACCGACATATTATTATTATTATGGAGTTTGAAAAATTGAATAGGTTTAGAGTTAAATTAGTTCAAAAAATCACTCAATTTTTGAAGCGGGTCATTTTCAAACCACACCCATCAGGAGCCCTTTTTTGATCCCCTCCACTCCTCATAAAATTAACACACTGCTGTGGATGAACATATAAATTCATGAGGAAAGAATATCAAATCCTTTAAGCAATCTTCATTTTCCTCACTTTTTGTCCATCCCATTATCCATCCAATAAAATTCAAAAACATTCATTTATTATAGAATTGAAAAATTGGATGGGTTTAGAGTTATATTAGTTATATTTCTCTAAGAAAAGTCCTTACAAATTAACCCCATATTTTTTGAAAAATAAAAATGCACTTATTTTATAAGAATGTCCTTACAAATATCTTTCTACTATTGACCTTATAAATGGAAAATTTTGGTCAACATTTTACCATACCTTGCCATTTTTAGCTAATTAAACTAATTTTGATGAATTTAGTGTCAAATTAAAGAGCAGACTTTTGGCTATCTATATTATATAAATTTTATTTAAATTGTTTCAGGAATGGTGAAGTTGTGCCAATATAACCATATTTAAAATGACCCATTACTCTGGATTTGAGAAAATGCCAATTAGTGATTTTTTTATATAACTCTATCAATTCTGAATCAATAATAAAATTTGATAGCCAACAGTTTACTCTTTAATTTCATACCAAAATCATCAAAATTAGTTTAGTCCTTGAGTGAATTATTATTAAAAGGTCAAAAGCCCTTTCCATTATTATTCCCCCATATCCAATTTTAAAGCAAAGAGCCTATTCCAATTTCTTCCTTTCCTCAATATTTGCTCGTTTTTGATCCACATCCATCGTACACTTTATCCCATTAAAAAAAATGATTATTAATGCCAACCACTTGGCCGATAAATCCACATCAATCCATCCCATTTTATTTTAGAACAGAGATCCATTTCTTTTGGCTTCTTCCCAGTATAATTCCTTCATTTTCTTCCTCCAAATTTGCACATTTTTGATCCGGCACATCCTCTTGTCCAACTCTAAACCAATTTAAATCAAATTAATATTATTAGATAGCCACAATTCTGCACTTTAATTTGATACCAATATTAATGAATTATTATTTAAATGCCACACAATTTGTCCGGCTGCCAATTGGGCTGATCCGAAATCCACCAATCGACCACCTCATCCAATTCTTAACCCCATATCAAATATTTTAAAGCAGAGATTCATTTCTTCCGTTTCCTCACCTTCATTAACACATCCTAATTTGGATATTTCATATTTTGATCTGGATTTTCGTGCATATTATACATTATTAAAATATGATACCCCTTTGTGCACAATTCATTCCCTATTTTATTTTAGAACAGAGATCCATTTCCTTCGGCTTCTTCCCATTACAATTTTCACATTTTTGATCCGGCACATCCTCGTGTCTTCACCGCCACCGCCCCTTTTTTTATGCCCGTCGCGCACACACAAATGGACAAATTGGACATTAATGCAAATTGCTTTTGGCACCCCTATATATCCTCTTTTCCTTTCCTTCTTCTTATTTCCCTTTTGATGTATGGAGGAGTGTGGACTGTGGATATGGAGCACTAATTTTGTTGTTCATCGGAAGCCAAATCAAATGGAAACAGCAGAAAATGCGGCAGATCATATTATTGGGTTGAAGGCGGCGACAATTGGAGAATGGACCTTCCAGCAGCAAATTGGCGGCGGCATTGCAATTAGGAGCGACCATATTTTCGTGTGGGCATTCTGTAAGTTAATGAAATAAAATTAAAATATATGCCGAAAAAGTGGGATAAAATTGTCGAAAATTCTAATTTTTGGGTACTATTTGGCCATGGAATAAATTTATACCGAAAAATTTGGATAAAATTTACTAAAATTTCTAATTTTTTGAGTCTTTATAAATTGATCATAATAATAAAAATTAAGTTGGATAGTGTTGGAAAAGAAACGCACTCATTTTGATGTGTTGAAGCCAATCAAATGGAAACTGCATAAAATGCGGCAGATCATATTATTGGTAGCGAAGAATAGACCCTCCAGCAAATTGGCGCCACTGCAATTAGCCACCCATCATCGCATTGACCATATTTTTGCGCGGGGCATTCTGTAAGTTAATGAAATAATTTATGCCGAAAAATTTGGAGTATTGTCGGAAATTCCGAATTTTCTGAGTCCTTTAAATTAGAAGAGTTCAAAATCGGATTTTTTACTGTTTTGGTTTAAAACCTAATTTTCTGGATTTGAAAAAAGAAGTCAGTTTTCGATTTCGGTTTCTTCTATTTTTGGTTTTTTGATCAAAAATTCCCAATTTCGGTTTTTTAATGCATCGATTTTCTCAAACCGAAACCGAGTTTGAACTACTCTACTTATAAATTGGATATAACAATTAGGCGCTGTATGATATTGGAAAAGAAACCCAATTTGGCCAAGTTTTATGGCAAATTCATTCTATTTTTCGAAAGAAAAATTTTCAAAAAATTATTTCATTTTTCTTTAATCTTCCTAATATGTTAAATTCATGTTTATGAAATCATGCAAGACTCGAAAATAAATTCCCAAACAATTTTTTTAAAAATAGCAATTAGAAAATTTTTAAGCCCAGAAAAGACCGGAAAACATCAAAATATGCATAAAATGTGAACATTTAATCCCCTCTTAAATTTTATAAATGCTTTTAAGTATTAAGAAATTAAACCTTAAAAACATATAGTTGGTATTAATGTCGTCTTCCCAAAGGATTAAAAAAAAATATTTTTGCGAATTAATATGAATTTGATTTTAAAAATTGCCAAAAATTTATGTCCAAAAAAGAGAAAAATATACTCAAAATGGGGCACTTTTAGTTTTTTTTTAACCATACCATTCTAGCCAAATGATGTTTGATCAATCATTTTAATATTAAATCTCTATATAAAGAGCTTAATCCAAATATATAAAAATTTTTATTAAATAGCTGGAAAATGTTGTAGATATATTAGAAATATTTGCTTTAATCACCTTAAATATTTTATTCATTATTTTGCCTAATTTTTGTAAGTGATTGAAAGTAGAAAAGCAGATCAAAATTTACCAAAATCCAAGTTCTCTAAAATCTTTAACATTTTTGCCATGAATTGGGCATATATCCAAATACAATAGAATTAGTAATTTAAATTTTACGAATTTGATTTTGACCTCAAACCATAATTTGGCGTGTGAATCTTGGCTAATTTTTACTCATAAATTTTAAACAATAAAACACAACATAAAATACATTAGCTTTCAATTTTATTTTTTTCGGAAATTTTGAATAAAAATGGGAATGAAACAATGGCACTTTTTTCGCTTTCCATTCCCATTTATTTTAATTCCCATTTTAAATTTACCCACCAGTCAAATGACTGTTATTCACATATTCACGCAACATTTTGAATTGTGCCAAAATAATTTTAAATTTTTTTTCGGTACAAACAACAAAGAATGGAGAAAAATGATACAAAGAATGGAGGAAATTTTTGAGAATTTATCCAAATGCGTCATCAAATAAAAATGTTTTTTTTCGGTACAGTGTCAAAATTGAGCCATTTAAATAGTATTTCAGGCACTTTACTTTAATTGAAAATGAGAAGAAATTTTCCTTAATAAAATCCGTCTCTTTAAATTAAAAACATTCAATTCCTTCCCTCCCCCCCCCCCCCCCCCCATTTTAAAGCCCAAAAAATTAGTCACCGATAAAATGACTCCTTTATTCAGGTGTGCAAATAAAAGTAATTTAAAAAAAAATTTCGGCACAAATAACTTTGGAAATTGAGGAAACTTGTGATCCATTTTTCGGTACAGTATTGGGTTCCAAATTAACATTTAAATATTTTTGCCAATTTTTAGTCGGCACTTTAGTTTAATTGAAAATGAAGAAATTAATTTTCCTTTGAATAAAATCCGCCTCTAGAGGAAGTTGTCTCTCATTTGCTTTTCTCCTCTATTTATTTTATTTTAATTCCCATTTTAAAATTACCCAAAAAAATTAAACCACCAATCAAATGACTGTGTTCTCGCTTGCCAACCAATAAAAAATTTTTAAAGACAAATAACAAAAGAAATGAATGAAAATATTTCCCTATTTTTTTATACAGTATAGGAGTGCCAAAAGTTTGGCATTTAAATATTATTTTGTCGGCATTTTAGTTTAATTGAAAATGAAGAAATTTTCCTTTGAATAAAATAAAATCCGTCTCTTTAAATTTAAATCCAAAAGAAAATCCAAAAGGAAGTTTTCCCTAAAATGTCCATCATCATCCAGTCATGTGTAGTTTCTACACAAATAGCCTTTGCCAAAATCCTCAATAGTGGCAGAAAATCCGCAAAAATGACATCCAATTTCGCAAATAAAAAAATTTTTTAGTGAGCAGTTTATTAAAAATGAAATTGTCGCGAAAATATATTTTGGCTAGGGCATTTCCTCCTCCTCTTCCTTTAAGGGATAATCCACGAATGGGGGAATATTGTTGGCATTTTTAATCAAAAAAATGGATTCCCTTCCCGAACATTTTCCCAATGGATTAGTGTGTGTTTTCTGCTAATGTATGAAAGGAAGAAAGGCAATTTGTGCTTGATGACGCGATATGTTTCGTGTGAAATTATTTAATTATTTTGGAAATATTTTTCAACAATATTTTTAAATTTTTGATTGAACTTTTATGCCTTTGGATTAAGCTTTTTTCTTTAAGCTTTTGGGCAACAAAATGTTTAGATTAAAATATTATTGGCCAGAATGTTATGGCCAGAAAAAGTACAATTGTCTAAGTTTGGCCTATCTTGCGGTCTTTTGGTGTTATTTTGTCAATTCCAATTTTTATGAAATGAATAAATTTTTAAAATATTTCACCAATATTTTCAAGCAATCAATTAAATATTTTTATACTAGTTGGGATTAATCTTTTCTTTTATAGCATTTTAATTTTGATTGGATCAAAAAATAATTGGCCAGAATGTTATGGCCAAAAAATGAAAATTGTCCGATTTTGACCTATTTTGACTCTTCTTGACGATAATTTTTTTGTCCATTTCCAATCAAATTTACTAATTCAATTTCTATTCAATTCATCCAAATACCATATTTTACTATAAAAATTCCACTTCACATTCTCTAATAGAAGTCCACTTTAGATTCTTTAGCCTAAGCCAATTTATATAATAAGAGGTGTGACTCAAGGGGCTAAGAAAATTACAAACTTATGGGCTTTTAATAGAAAAAATACGGTAGATAAAGTTTATGCAATGGCACCAAATTTCCTAAAATTAAATCCAATATTCAGTATTAAAATTTGGCCATTTTTAAGTATTTCCCCACAAAATTTTCATACAAACAGTTATAAAAACTATTATCAAAAAAGGAAATACATTATTTGAACAATATTACATATTTAAGTAGCGCGGTCAGTCCAAAAGGCGAAAACAACAAAAATGTGCAATTGCCGATGGCTTTGTTTACTTTAGTTTAGACTTACAAAATTACCCACATTTGCTTCCTTTTTGGCTTTGGTCTCGACATGGGATCGGCAAAAATGGCACTAAAAAAACCAAAAAAAGGGAATTGTGTTTTTAGCCCTTGTAAAATGTAAAAAAGGGCCAAATGTTAGCTGGGGTGGATAATCCATAATCCTCAAGGTGGGCATTTTCCTTGTACATAAAATTAGCCAATAATGTCCCATTCCTTTTGGCAAACTTTTCCACTACCTTAAAATATGTTGGCGGGATGCCTTTTTGATTACTAAAACCAAGAGTAAGGAGGAATAATGCATTCTATTTTGGCATTTGACCACCGCGCACCCTCAAGTGGTGGTCATTTCCTTACCTTCTACAAAAATTAGCCAATAAAGCCTATTCCAAACTTTTCCAATTTAACATGTTGACAAAAGTTTTTCGCTGCCTTTAAAATATGGTGGCGGGATGCCTTTTAGATTATTAAAAGACCGGAAGAAAAAGGGGAATATTGCCGTCCATTTTGGCATTTGTCCACCACGCGCTTCCAAACCCAAACTATAAGCCGCATTTGTTGAAAGCGAAATTAAAAATTCATTCAATTTCCGGTGGCTGGACTCAATTGAAAAATGCTGTCAAAATAGCTAAAAAAAATAGCTAAATAATTTCACCCAAATATTCAATGACCACCGCGCACAAATTATGTCAAATTCATTTGTAGACGGCGAATTAAAAAAAGCTCATTTAATTACTTATATAGCCGACCTATCTACTGAAAAATACCGGCAAAATGGCAAAAAAAAATTTAGCTGAAAAAATTCAGTCAAATTAATTCATATTTTTGCGCAATTCTCCAATCCTTAATAAGTTAGCAAATAGCTGAAAATATTAAATAAATTTATACCCCAAATATTCCAGTTATTGTTAGAATTAATTCTTAAATTCTTAATTTTTTTTCACTTCTCCCATTCCTAATTAATTACTTTTTTTATATTCAAAAATTCTATTTTCCTATTTGTAAGAAAACATTTGATCTTTTCCTTTTTTTTTAAACTAGATCACCAAATTCAATGATGATTAAAATAAATGTATATAGGTCAAATTCCCCAAATTTTATGTGTTTTTAAATTTCCGGCCAATCTCTGCTGAAAAATGATGGCAAAATAGCTAAAAAAAATTTTAATAATTTTTTAGTCCATCCCCAATATTTAATCAAATTAATTCTTAGTTTATTTTCAATTCTCTCATTCCTTAATTAATTACTTTTTTTATATATCAAAAATTCTATTTTCTATTTGGAAGAAACCATTTAATCTTTTTCCCCGTTTTTCTTCCGCTACCCACAAAAATTGGCCACCAAATTCAAAAGGGTGATTAAAAGAAGGGTGGAGGACAAATTCCCCAAATTTTATGTATTTTTTTTTCTTGACAAAACTTCAAATAAAAATGCCCCAAATTTTATCAGTCATTTAATTCATTGGTGGACACAAAAAAATGAGTCACCTGGCCGAGAATTTAAGTCCAAATGAGAAAAATGAATTGGCTACGAAAATTTGTTCATCACAGAGTAAACAAACACAAAAATTGAAGAAAGGAAAGCATTTTGTGGGGTCAATTTTTTTATAGAGGCAATTGCCATTTTCTGCATTGATGAATTCCACAATTTTTTATGATTTTTCCGGTGTATGAATTTTGATGTCCCCCTTATCATCATGTTTTTGAAAGGAATTTTTGGATGAATTGGATGTTGGCATTTTTTTCAACTAGATGAATTCCAATGACTAAAAATATAATTAAAAATATAGCTCCATTTTTAATCCTTTTGAAAAGGAAGGAATTTTTCTCTCTAGCAATTACCGTACATTCCCACTCTTAGAAAATTGAGTTGAAATTTGGATAATGTTTAACTAAGCAAAAAATGTTCTTCTTTTCCCTTATTCTCCTTATAAATTTATGCCAAAATTGAGTTGAAAATGGGGGAATACAGTACAAAGTAAAGAGATGGGTGACCCAAATTTAAGGGGAGGGGAAGAGAAGGAGGATGATTCCTCGTATTTTTTTGTTTAATTTCTTCTAATCCGCTTTTTTCCTCAAATGATAATTTTTATTTTGTTGTAATATTTTTGTCTTCTCTGAATTTAATATTTCCCTTCTAAAACCAAGTTAGAAGTTAATTTAAAATTTCTAATAATTTCATATTTTACATTTTCTTAAAAATGATTCAAAAATTTGAAGAAAATTTTTTAATAGAGTTTAATTTAATTTTTGTTTTTTTTTCAGAT
Source organism: Pratylenchus scribneri (assembly GCA_030063045.1). Classification (NCBI taxonomy): domain Eukaryota; kingdom Metazoa; phylum Nematoda; class Chromadorea; order Rhabditida; family Pratylenchidae; genus Pratylenchus; species Pratylenchus scribneri. The sequence goes on from JAQSEB010000065.1 coordinate 517,004, forward strand.
ATTGCCTTTCAAAAATGTGGCCAAAAATGGAGGCACACAAATTGCGGCATTTTTGAGATTTTTTGAGACAGCCAACAGGAGGAGGGCCGAATTCTGGACTGGAACAAAATGGACAGATAATTTTTTAAATTAATGTTTAAAAAATGAAAAATATTAGCAAAAATTCAGCAAATAATTTTTAAATTAATAAAAAAAATCAAAATTTTTATATAAAATTTTATAATTTATAATAATCAATTTTCAATTAAAATATTGAAAAAATAAACTAGAAATAATTTTTTCCTTTCCTAATAATTTTTTTTCTTTCCATCTAAAAAAAAGTAGCCGAAATGAATAATCCAATCCAACTTTACCCAATTATATATGTCAAGCATACTGTAGATACAATTCAATAAGTGTAGCAATTATAGAAAAAAAAAGTGGCAGGCGGCACCCAATAAACATTATAATGAAAATGAAAAATGAATTTTTAGGGGCATTCCAGGAATTGAGGCGGAACCAATTTTGGGTGAATTTATTCGCGTGGGAATATAAGGCCCAAGCGCAATACAATTTGTTATTTTTTTTGCATTGTTTTAAAAAGTAGGTTAGCCGGAAAAGGCAAAGACCCGCAATGATGTTGATCGAGGAAAATTGGTGGGTGGAGGTGCCAAGAAAAATACAAATTTTTGAAATAATTTCTTGGGAATCTAATTATAAATGAATTAATATATGAGGAACATTCATGATATTATTTTCCCCTAATTTAAAAATGAAATATTAAAATAAAAAATAAAAATATTGAAATATTTTACTAATAAAGACAAATAATTGTCCATTCTTAAGAATAATTCTGCCAGTTTTTATTCCGCCTGTTTTGTTGTAATTCCGCTTGTTTGATTAAGTTTTTAATTCCGCCTGGGTGATTAAGAATAATTCCGCCTGGTTGACTAAGTTTTAATTCCGCCTGGTTGACTAAGAATAATTCCGCCTGGTTGACTAAGAATAATTCCGCCTGGTTGACTAAGAATAATTCCGCCTGGTTGACTAAGAATAATTCCGCCTGGTTGACTAAGAATAATTCCGCCTGGTTGACTAACAATAATTCCGCCTATTTGACTAAGTTTTATTCCGCCTGTTTTTATAACGCCTTTTTGTTTGTTTGTTTTTTTAATTCCGCTTATAAGATTAATTTTCTTTTTTAATAAAGCTCTGTATTTTAGCTGTTTAATTAACTAAGAAAAAATAGCTAAGAAATTACTACTTTTTGACATCATAATAAATAAATAAGAAAAAAAATTGAGAAAAAATTAATTAAATTGAAAAAATTGGAATGGATAAAGTAATCCAGTTGGTTTTTTTTGTAGAAAAAAATGTGGGCGATAAAAAATGTTGGCAAAAAATGTCAATTATATTAAGAATTTTTTTGCCATTTTCACTAAGCAATAAGGCTTCCCATTTGCGTGTGAAAAATTCGCTTTTTTTATAATCAAAAAATAAATATTTCAAATGACTGAAATTGAATACAAAAACAAAACGGAATATGATTAATTGAATAATATTTGGTCTATGGGTATGGTAAATTTTTTGTGGATATTTTTTTGCATTCTGCAGTGCGCAATTTGCCAATTCCCTTGGAATATTTTATGTCCCGGTGAAGTAGGACGGCAAACGATTCAATTCAATTCTGTAATCCATTTCAGTCTCATCCAATCAAAGCAATCGCATATCGCATTCATTTTCTTTCAACAGTTCAAATTTGAAAACATTAAACATTTATCCGCAGCATCCACTGTTCTCCCATTCAATTCATTCTCATTCATTCAATTTTTTTCAAATATATCCAATTCCAAAATATATCCAAAATTCGTCAAATTAATTAAAATTTACAACTAATTTGTGCATCATTTTTTGATCTATTCAAAAGCAAACATATAATAAAATTCAAGTTCAAAAATTTCAAATTCACCATTCTACTTTTTTGAAAATTTTTGAGGGATTTTTGTCCATATCTTGCCCTACCAATCTATTCAAATTCTCTCATCAATTCACAATCCATTATTCTCCCATTCATCCTATTATTAAATTAACTTAGAATGGGAGGATTGAACGGTTGGCTGGTGGTTTAATGCATTTCTGTAATCCTCTCATCCAATCAACATCACATTCTTTTTCTTGCAATTTTAATTTGAAAACATTAAAATTAACAACAATTTCTCATTTATCGTCTCATGATCCCAATCCATTCAAAGCACTAAATTAAATTTCAATTTAAAATTCCAATTTATTTCCTTTTTTGACAAAATGTTGTCCTTTTTTTGCCTATTCAAGGATCTTTGCCCCAGTCTTGCCCCATCCACAAATTCCCTCATCAATTCAAAATCCATTGTTCTCCCATTCATCCATTCAATTCAATTCAATTCATTTCATTCAAATATATTCCAAAATTTGTCCTTGCCGCCAATCGCCAATATTCCCACATTCCTCCATATTCTATTCTTTTCTCCATTTTGCCCGTGTCCAACAATTCACTCAAATTTTCAATGTCCAACACCAATTCCCCCCATTTCCGTCCATTCATTCATCCCCTTGTCCTATCCTCTCCCTATTCCCAGCCTCCCAGCCTAAATCGCCCAAACAATGGACCAAAAAAGGGGGGAATGAATTTGGGCGCGCGAAGAACAAAGAAAGAAGAGAATAGGCTAAAGAATTGAAATAAAAAATTAATATTCGTGCACAAATTTTTATATCTTTTCCCCTTTTTGTACATAAAGAGACCCGCAAAAATGCAAATTTGGTATGAACGGGGAAATGGGCTAAGAAAAAGATAATTTAAAGTTCCAGAAAAATATTTTAATTTTCGCGCAAACAGAATCGAAGATTGAAAAAAAAAATAAAATGCCTAATTTAATTTCAAAAATTACACTATTTTTGACTTTTTTGGCGGAAATTTGAATATAAAAATTAAAACTAAGAAAGGAGAGAATAGACAAAAAAAAAATAAAATAAAAAATAATTAATTATATTCGCGCATATTTTTGATATTATCCTCTCTTCTCCTCTTTTTTTTGTACATAAAGGACCTGCAAAAATGCAAATTTGCTATGAAAAGGGAAAATGGGCCAAGAAAAGAAGCATTTATATTTATTGCCTCGGAAAAAATATTTTTATTTTCGCGCAAATAAGATTGGAGATTTTGAAAAAAAATAAAAAAGCCTAATTTAATTAAAAAAATTAATTTGCTTTTTTGGCACCAATTTAACTGAAAAAGATAAATTTTTTAAACAAATATACCTAATTTTTTATACCGAAAACAGAATAAAAATACAAAATTTCTGAGCGTAATATTTAATTACTTTTTTCCGGCATGTTGGCTTTTCAATTCAAACTCTTCCTCACAAATGTCTTTATTTCCCGCAATGGAACGCTTAGTCCCCGTGGAGCTTTACACTGTAGCCTGATATATGATATTTTTTTTATTTACTTATACATTATTATAGTAGCTAGGATTCGACTTTTTTTCGCACTATGCTCACACTTTAGTAGTTACCCTCTCCCATTTAGTAAATGGGAATGTAGTGGAGAAGGCAATGTCCGAGAATATTTTTTTCGAGGAATTTATGCCCAGTTTGTTTCCTCTTTTCCAAAATTTCCTACTCTCACCTATTCGGTCGAGAGTCTCGATCGAATCTCGGTCTCGATCAGTCTCGATGAGTCTCGGTTCAAAAATCCCGTGATCTCATTAAGATTTGAAAATTTCTAAGATCAATTTTCGAATTTACTAAAAAAATTAATTTAAAAAAAAAAAGTAAGAGAAAATGATATAAAAAAAATTCATAATTTATTCAAAAATCATGAAAAATGACTCTAAAATTCTCACTAAGTTGCTATGGACGGAAAACTAGACCCCTTGAAGCTTTACAAACCGCCTGTAAATTCAGATTAGACTAGATTTTCGTCGAGATTTTCCGATATCTCGGTCCGAGAATCGAACGTGACTCTCGGATCTCGATTGATCTTTTGTTCGGAGAAATCTTAGACTGGACCGAGACCAGACTCGACCAAGACTCTCGACCCGAGAAAAGTGTCGGTCCAATCTCATTTCTCCCAAAAAAAAAGATCGATGGAGATCCGAGAGTTTCGGTCCAGTCTCGGACCGAAATCTCGAAAATGCTCCGGCGAGAGTCTCGTCTCGTCCGAACTCTATACAGACAGAAAGTAACATCAATTCCATACTACAGTAAAGTTTCATAGGGTCTAGTCGTCCGTCCACAGAAACTCAGTGTTATCCATTAGGAAAAGGGATTTCACTCCCTAAAATTGGGCTAAATTTTATTTTTGCCCTTTTTTTCCAAAATTTTTTATTTGTTGAATTAATCTATGGTCATTATTCATTATGATGAAATAATGCAATTTTGAAATATATTATTTATTCGGCGTTAGCAAAAGAAAAACGCATATGACGTTTTGCGCGCGAATAACAAAAAAATGTGATTCTTCCACATTTAAAAGTGTACAAATGTGTTTGGACAATGAAATAAACAAAAATAAAATTTTTGGCCAAAAACATATTGTTTTGTGTCCGCCATCACAAGACGCGCTTCGTCTTTCTATAATATTCCAGAATTTTCCAATAAAAGGGCAACAGCCAACCTTTTTGGCGCGTGCTAGTCACCCCACATTAAAAAGTGTAAATGTTTTTCTGGGCAATAATAAAATTTGGCCAAAAACATATTGTTTTGTCCGCCATCACAAGGGCGAAAGGGGCACATTTTGCCTCGCCCTTATATTCCACAATTTTCCAACAAAAAGGTCACATCAACCTTTTTGGCCCGTGCCCGTCACTGCCATCCTCTGTGATCAACATCACATCAACATGTTTTGTTCACATATTTTTCCATTTCTTCACTTTGTTTGAATGAATCTTTCTTTTATACATAATTTTCCCCTATCACAAAGGGCAGCAGCCATCTGCTGACATTTTATCGTTTTTGTTGTTTACTTTAGAATTTTTTCCATTCTCTGGAAATTTATTTGAAAACAATGATTGTTAAATATGTGCCAGCAGCAGCGGTAAGACATAAATCGTGAATGTTATTCGGATTTATTTGGCGTAAAGAGTGCGATTTTGAATTAGAGGCTGCAACTCGCCTATATGAAAGAGGAATTGCTAGTAATTGTAGATAAGTTATGCTACGGTGCATATGTTCTCGAAATAGTTGGGTATCTACATTAATCGAAATTTAAATTGTGTTGATATGTGGAGAAACATCGAAAAAGGCGAAGGCAGGTAACTATTATCATACAATGGTGACACTGTTTAGAGGCACCAAAATGGAGGTAGCGAACAGGATTAGATACCCGGTTAGTCTATCAATCTTAAAGACGACAATGGCCATTAAATTTTGGGCCGCACACGTGATACAATGGTTATTACAATACGTTGCCGAAACCGGATAAAAGTTACTCCAGGGATAACAGATTTATTTTCTCCGAAAGATCACATTGACGAGACCGATTGACACCTCGAATTTAAAGAGGCAAACCGGATTAGATACCCGTGTATTCTACAATCTTTAAAAATATGACCCCTTATGTCTTGGGCTACACACGCGATACAATGGTTGTGACAAAATGCGTTAAAAAATGCTCCAAAGTGGAGCTAATCGATAAAAATAACCTATTTTTCTGGTGGATTACCGAAATACGATAAAAGTTACTCCGGAGATAACAGATTAATTTTTTCCGAAAGACCACATCGATCAGGAAAAATATACAATAAAAGTCTTAAGATGGAGCTAATCAATAAAATCAATCTATATTCTGAAAGATCTGATCGATCAGAGGAGGAACACACGTAAAAGTCGTATGGTTGCATATTGTAAAATGGAGCCAATCGATAAAAACAAACCTATGTTCGGATTGGAGGCTGCAACTCTACTCGATGAAATTGGAATTATTAGTAATCACAAATAAGAATGTCTTGGTGAATACGTTACTAATTCTTGTACACACCGTCCGTCAAGCCAAAAAATTGATAATAGGGTTATACCGAAATGAACGAGAATAACGATTTTCCCCGGAAAACTACTACCGGTATTATTCCCGACAATTTTCGACCTGGGAAATTCCCTGAAAAAAACTAAATTTGTAAAATAAAAATTTACGGTTTAACACTATCTCTCATCAGGGTTATTCTCTTTAATCTGTCACCACTTTTCCAATGAAAGAAGCTACCCTAGGGATAACAGGTTAATGCTCTCCAAGAGACCACATCGACGAGAGTATTCTTGTACACACTGGCTCATCAGGCCACGAAAATTAATATTTGAATTTCACCAAAATGAACAATAACAAACGATTTTCATCAAAAAATAAAACCGGGAATATTCCCGACCAAACGATTTTCGAAATGGGAACCAATTTTATATATTTCTTATAAATAACAAAAATAAAATGGTTAACACACATGTTTTTAAGCATCGACATCCCTTGGGATCGGGATAATTTCTCTGAAAGTTAAAGGCTACCCTAGGGATAACAGGTTAATATTCTCCAAGAGACCATATCGACGAAAGCGATTGACACCTCGTTGTCGACTCATCAAGTACATCACTAAATTGAAGAAGATCCCAAAAGGTCAGGGGGCTGTTCGCCCATTAAAGTGTTACGTGAGTTGGGTTTAGAACGTCGTGAGACAATTTGGTCCCTATCTGTCATTGTATTCCGGACCATTTTTTCTTCTTTTTACTTTTTTTAAAAGACAACATTCATTTTGGTTTTCTTTAAAAAGTGTCTCTTATTTGTGGCCTTTCTCTAGGCACAGTTTCTGGCTAACTTCCAAGTTAAATTTGGTGAATATATTATACTAAAATAGTTAATTTAGTTAGTAGTTATTACAATCATATTCTAAATTTTATTGAGTTCATTCAATCTTTTTCTAATAATGGATTCGCCATTAATTATAGTTCTCTTGCCATCCTTTGGATATTCTCCTTGACCACGTGTGTGCATAATGTATTTAGTTTAATAAGAATATTTAAATAATATTTATCTTATTTTAGCCTCAACTTTTTAAGGACCAACTAACATAAATCCACCTTGATTCTTTAAGAAACTTTTCTATGGAAGCAAAGCAATCAAATTTTCATGTGTTTCAAATATCTCCGCTATCGACAGGTGGTTAAACTTTGTGTTAGTCTACCCTTTAAACTCTAAACCATGAGTAAGGGCGAAAAAAATGGACCGGAAAGATATTTAACTTTTTTTTTCCATTAGTATTCTATTGAATCAAAATTTTGCACTTTGGAACAATGCTGAGAATCGGTTTTCCTTTGGGCGCAGCAGGTACCGGATGGCGCAATTTCCATCCCTTTATATTGCCCAATGTCCAGTGGCCCTTCTTTTCAAAACATCTGCTGACTGCACTTTCTTTGATGGGAATAAAAATTGCTCTGTTGAACTTTGTTGTTCGTTTTTTTTAAAACATAATTCCATTGTTCGTTTCACCTTTATAATGTTGGGAGGACATTTGTTGGTGACTGGTGCATTTGGATGTTTAACTAAGCAAGCGGGTGAACTATTTCTTTGAAATACCGTAAACTTATTGGACATGGACACTTTTGAGGCCACTCGCCATCGCCACTGGGTTATGGTTATTCAATTTTCAGTCCAATCCACAGATGTTCAATAAAGAAGTGAAAAAAAATTTTTAATGATTTTTTATTTTTTATTTTTCAAAAATTGAATTTTTTAAAAAAATTTTCAAAACATTTTATTTTTTAATTTTTAAAATTTTTAATTTCTAAAAATTAAATTTTTAAAATTTTCAAAAAAAATTTAATTTTTCTTAATTTTTAAAAATTTTTTCAAAAATTATTTAAAGTTTTAAAATTTTTTTCAAAAAAATATTTTCATAAAAAATTTAAAAAATTTAGTATTTAATTTTTAAATATTTTTAAATTATTTTCTCCCTAATCCCTAAAATTCCTTCCTTTTGATGAACGCCGACGAATATGCCTTCAGGGCAATATTTTTGGGATTAATATTAAATATTAATATTAATTCCTTTTTTTGTCCTTTAAATTTTGGCGTCATTTTTCTCCTCTATTTTCCCCCAACCAAAAATAATCCCTTTTTTGTTCTTTTGTTTTTTGCGCCAAAATTAAGAGTCCTCCTCCCCCTCCCCCACTCCCCCAAAAAAATGAACGAAAGGAATGGAAAAGAATTGAGAATGGAATATAAATAATGGGGGGGGAATAAATCCTAAAATGAATTGAGGAAGAATTTTATTTTTATGGATGGAGAACAACAAAAAAGAGGCTGATTGAGAGAATAATTCCCCTCATTTGTGTCCACCATTTTTGAAAGAATAAAACAAAACAAAAAATGCGCGAAGAATGAATTGACGCCGCCCGCGCGCACAAAATCCTCACAAAAACAAAATAATTCTCCCCTCAAATTTACGGCGCTTTTATTATTTTCTTCCTTAAATTGTAGGCCTTAATTTTTTTAGATTTTATTATTGTATTTTTAATTAATAATTTGTCATAATTAACATTTTGGAACAAAGATTATATTGACACTACAATATGCCCAAAAAATGAGTGCGAAAATTAATGCAAATTACAAAAAAAAAATAAATGCCAAAATTCAATAGAAAATTGCAATTTTAGTAAAAAATCCCCAAATGTTTTTTGGTGCCCTTTTGCCATTTTTTGGCAATTTTCTGTCCACATATCTCGTCCGTCGTCCATTGTCCTTCATATATTTTTGCAAATTTTCCTTCATTTATCCCATGAATATTCCCTGAATTTTTTGCTTATTTGACAATCGTGTCCAATTCCAAACTAATAGACACCCGCCCACTATTTAATTCGCATTTTTTGACCAAATAATCCGTTCATCTTCAATGCGATCTCTTTTGTGCAAATTTTTGCATCCTTCATTTGCATTTTTTTAGACCAAATCCAATCTTTTAATAATAAATTTCCATCTTTCTCATTCAAAAATCTATTCTTCCTTTTAATCGGGATTTCTTCTGGCCATAATGGACATCAAACAATTTAGATTTTATGTATATCCTTTTTTTGACCGCAAATAATTCCATTCATTCATTCAATTTATTCATTCATTCCAATTTCCATTATGCTCTCTCCATTAATTTAACAAACAAATCCAATCTTTCATTTCAATCGGGACCCGTCCATCTTCCATCCATCCAATTTCATCCACACACTGTCCTAATCCAAATCGGGACTTGGCCCTATAAATCCACAACAAAGAATTGTCCCCAAAATTATTTTACAAAAAAATTCTCACAGTTTATTTTCTTTTTAATTGCAAAAAAATTATCTAAAATTTTGATTTAATTTTTTAATTCATTTAAAAAATTAATTCATTTATATTCAAAAATTTTTAAATTTTAATTTGCTTTTAAATTCAGAAAAATTCATAATATTCTTGATGAACAAAACCCTTTCTTATGCCATTTTAAGCCATTTTTAAAATGGGTTCCATGAATGAATTCTATTAATGGAAGGGACGAAGATTTTCGTAATTATTAAGCCTTTTAAAAAATTTTATGTTCACAAAAATAGAATTTTTATAGGATGGAAATTAAGCCTCAATTTAAGTGGAGGGATTTAAAAAATGGCATCCAATGGCATTTCCGGTTTTTCGGTTAAAAATAATTTTATTATTGCAACATTTTTTTTAAAGATTTTTCTTTGGTCATTCGTCCTTAATTTTTTTACCAAGAAATTCATTTTTTTTATTATTAAGAGGCTAAAGTTTATGGATTAATAAGGAACAAAAATTAATTTCATTGCAAAAATATATAGGGCTACATTTTTCTCTTTGGCCAATATTTCGGCAATCTTTCATGCTATTTAATTAAACTTTCATACATTGAATTAAGCTAGCTAACTTTTTGATATCATATCAAAAATGATTGATCAAATAGGCCAAAATGTTAATGCCAAAAAAAAGAAAACTGCCCAATTCTGGCACATGATTGATCGAAACAAAAACATGAAAACATTATTGTCAACACAAAAACTGCCTAATTTTTTAACACAATTTTTTCCAAATTTTTGTCATTATTTTTAGTCATTTTTTCAATCTAATCTACTAATTCTTTTTGTAATCAATTCTTCTAATCAGAATTGTGCAATATATTAATATTAAATTTGCTAAATTTAAAGCTAATATCCAATGAACAATTTCATTGTTCCATTGAAAATACATTTGTCGTCAAATTTAAAAAATAATAAATAAATAAAAAATTTTAAATTTTTTTTTCAACTCACTCTCCTTCCATTTATGGAAAAATTCCAATTTTCAATGAATCACCCATCTAATAAAAAAAAGAAATTAAAATCTTCCCAAATTTTTCCATTCTTTTCCCAATTTCATTTTCCTTTCAAAATAGCCCTCCTCTTCCTTCTAAAAAAGGCGATTTCGTCGCCATAATTCTGCCCAAAAAATCCTTTGTTCCCACTACGAATTTTGGGAAGTTTTTTATGGGCATTTTTTTGCGTTGTTGTTGGAAATTTCCGTTTAGCCCACTTTTTTTTATTTGTCCCTTTATTCTTTGCCTCCTCCTTTGCTTTTGTCCTTTTTTGCCGAATTTGTTCCCAAACAATGAACACAAAAAATATATGGCTTTGTCCTTTTTTTTTGACAAAAAAAATGATTTCTAAAGGCACATTCAAATTTAATTTTGCTCAATTTTTTCCAAAAAGTTGTTGACTAATTTAAATGTTATATCAATACCATGGAAAGAGCTTTGGCCTTCTTAAACTTAAATATCCATGCTAAAAAGTGTAGAATCCAACAAAATTACCATATTTAACCGTGCTGATTTTCTCAAATACAATTCCGGTTTATTTTAAACCTCTTTATTTTTCACATCAATAAATGCCTTCTAAATTAAAATTGCTTCCAAATTTGCCTCCATAATTCTTTTGTATTTCAATGGGCATTATCCATTCTTTCCATTTTTGCCTCCTCTATTGTCTTCAATTTGAATTTTCAAATTCCTTCCCTTTATTCTTTTATTCGTCTTTCATTTTCGTTATATTTTTGGGCCATTCAAATGTCCAATGGTCACCATTTCCGTCTAAATTTTGAATTATATTAAAGCCTTTAAATTTAGTTTGTTTTAATTTTATTTTTGGTAATTAAATTCTCTTCCAAAAATACCTACGGTCCATTTTAAATGCTCAAATTGTCTCCAAATATTTCTTTTTATTTCAATGGCAATGTCCATTTTTAGCTTTTCTATTGTCTTCAATTTGGATTTTGGATTTTCTTCCTCCTCCTTTTTCGTATTATTTTGGGACTATTCAAATGTCTCATTGTCAGCATTTCCGCCTAAATTTTGAATTATATTAAAACCTTACAGATTTATTTGGATAATTTTATTTTTGGTCATTCTTCCAAAAAAGAATATTCATTGGGTACATTATCATCTATTTTAAATCACAAAATTGCCTCGAAAAATGCCTTTTATTTCCATGGGCATTGTCCACTTTTCCATTTTTGCCTCCTCTATTGTCTTCAATTTGAATTTCGTTCCTTTATTTCTTTATTTCCATTTTATTATTTTCGGCACATTCAAAAATTGCGGCATTTCCGCTTAAATTTTGAATTATATTTAAACCTCCATACAATTTATTTAGGTTAATTTTATTTTTGGTATTTTCTTTGAACTTCCAAAAATAGTTACAAAATATTCATTGAATACAAAAAAAATTTTCCTCCATTTTTGTCCTTTGCTGAATTTCCCTGCAGCAAATTTAATTTAATTTAAACAAATTTGTATAATCATTTTTTACCAATTTGTATAAATTTTTTTGATTATTCTAATAATTGGAAAGGGCCAAAAATTCCAAGAAAAATTATTTACCTTACCCCAACCCCAACCTTTTCTCCTCTGTCCTTTTCTCAATTTTTGGGGAATTTATATTGCCAATTAACTGTTATATTAATTTATGATTTACTCATATATATGTGAAATTAATGGTCTCAAATTACGATCACATTTTTAGCGACTAATATGACATTGCAAAAGGATTCCGATTGCTATACCTACACTTGCTTTGTTTTCGTTTATATGCCGTCGGCAAAATATTTTTAAGTTGAATTAGAATCTTTCCCGAATTTCCATTTGGCTTTAGGCAATTCCCTAATCCCGGTTCCCAATTGACCTTAAGACCCTAAATTTTTTTTACAACTAAAAATTTAATTTTTGCTACATGTTGATTTCTTCATACAGTAATTCCGCATATTCTTTTAGACCCTAAAGCTCATATCATTGAGTAAAATTTAATCAAATTTTGATTATGTTGATTTCATCAAGTGGCCTTCAATTTTCAATTGGCAATTCCGAATTTAAACGGCAAATTTCTTCTTCTTACCGTAAGAATCAACCAACTTTCTATGAATTTTATTCCTATTTTTGTCCAATTTAGAAAATTCTAAATTTTGATTTAAAATCATTCACCTCCAAAATCCATTTTAAATAATCCCTCAAAAATTCGCACAAAGAATTCTGCTGCGCCCCTTGCCCCTTGCTTCCGCCAAATTTTGCGTCTTTCAAAATTATTCCTTTCTTTTCCTTCCGATTTCCATCAAAAAATTTCATCGGCTTACCCCCCGAAAAAATCATCCACAAAATCCTCTTTTATTATTTCTTTGTCCCAAAATTCGCCTCATCAAACTTCTCACCCCCAAAATTCCCCTTTGTGAAAATTTCCTTTGAAATGTGCCCTTTTTGCCCACTTCCTCCTTCTTCCTTGACAGTCGCGCGGCCCCCACCTTCCGAATATCCCTTGAGCCTTTTTGAATGGGCAAAAAGGAAGGAAGGAAGGGGGAATAATGGGTAAGGGAAGGGGCCGGAGGGGTGAATGGGATTTGGCGATTCAAAAGGCCTTTTCGGGGGCCACATTCACCATTCTCCTTTGTCCCTCCAAACAAATCCCCTCTCCTCCAGCCCCCCCCCCTTCCCTTTTAGCCCCCTTCCTTGCCCAATTCCCTCCTTTTTATCCCCTCCTTTATTCTTCCTCCTTTATCCTTTGTTCCTTTCCCCCTTCTTCCCTCCTTCTCTCCTCAATCCTTCATCCATTCATTCTTCAGCCTCCTTTTCTCCCCCTCCCCTTTTGTCCTTTGTTCCCCTTCTCCTTATTCCTTTTGTTATGTTTGGTGCAAAAATGGTCTAAAGCCATCAAAACGGCTGGCTGCCCCCTTCGCCCATGGCTTTTGTCCCAAATTTACTTATGCATTTTTGGGGGCTGGCCAATTGACCAAATTATTATTATTCCTTCAAGGTTTCCTTCCAAAACACTTGACCCCCTCTTCTTCATTGTCTCCCAATCCTCTTTTTTATTATTTAAATTATTCTATGAAAAGCAATTCAATATAAATGGCGATGGCGTCATTCATTTTTAAAGGACTTAGAATTAGAATTAGAATATATGAAATTTAATTTAAAATAAATTTTAAATTTAAATATTCTCCGAAAAAGAATTCTTTGCAAATTGCCTAATTTTTAAGGACCTTCCTGACTTAATAATATATAAAATTTAATTTAAACGGATATTCTCTACCTAAATCTGTGCACTTCTTCTGGCTTTTGTAAATTTAAGGATAAAATTAAAATTTTTTATTCCCCTCTTTACAAGACTCATTTTCAAGGACCTTTTAAAATATGTAAAATTAAAATTACATAAATAGGTTTAAAATTTTTTATTCCCCTCTTTACAAGACTCATTTTCAAGGACCTTTTAAAATATGTAAAATTAAAATTACATAAATAGGTTTTCCCTGCATAAAATTGCAGTCCTTCGGACTTCGGAGGCCTTTGCAAATTTAAAAATTAAAATTTGGATATTCCTCTCCCCTTTCCCTAGAAATTGGACGATAACATAGTAGATGATGCCAAATTGGGAAAATTTAAGTAAGCTACCTCAATTTGATCAAACCTAAATCGAAAAAACCTACCGTAAGGAAGCAAATCTTTATAAAAATTACATTTAAATTAGTTTTTTTTATTAATAAGTATTCCCTCCCAGCATTTTCCCATACAAAATAATTGCCAACTTCTTCAAAAAGACGCAACTTTGTGTGTACCGCCTTTGTTCCCTATCCAACAAAGTGCCAACTTTGTGTGTATTTTCTTGTCCAGCCAGAAAAGCTCACCAAAATCTCCATAAATTTGAATTCCCTTTTTCACAATTTCTTTTGTAGGTGGCGCCGCCCAGTCCCCGCGCAGCCAGCCCCCATCCCCATCGGCGCGGGTAATGGTCTGGGAATTGTGCCAATGGCCCCCACCCTCCCAATTGCCCATTACAATCATCAAATCCTCCTCAATTTCGTATGAAATGTTCCCCTTCCTTCGAATCTTCTCTCTTTGAATTGAATGGATCCGCATCCAATCCGCGCACAAAAGCCAAAAAGTCAATTCCATTCCATTTTCCCATGGACCCCTGCCCCATCCCCCTTCGGCACTCAAAATCGGCCCCCGCAAACAAACCCCCAAATTCACCACTTTCTTTCTAACGGTTCCATTTCCTCCATGTCCCAACTCCCAAGTCCATATCCGTACCCAAAACACACAACAACGGCAATTATCCCCCCTCTCTTCCCAACCATTTCCTCCTTGACGATTTAGAATTTATCCAACCTTTTTCCCATCAGTCCCCAAAATTTGCCCTCATCTTTCCTCTCTAGGACTACCGATTAGGTCCTTTAAATTCCAATGTGAATGGAAGCCAAAAGTTGGATTACATCGCCCAAACTTTGCATTGTTTGATTGAACTTTGAAGAAATGATTCCGTTAGGAATTCAATTACGACATTTTCACGCTAAGATTCCCAATAAATTTCGGTTATACCTAAATTTTAGCGAATTCAAAGTCTCAATATCAAAATCCCATGGCAAAAATGTAGGCTATGTTTAGAGTTTATAAGTACTTAGAACAAAGGCCTTTTAGGCTTTTTATCATTTTGATTTTCTTATTTGGGATTTTGGGTGTATTTCAAATTTGAGGTGAATTCTTAAATTTCTTAATGTCTCAATTTTTAATCATTCTAAATTTTCGACCCAGTTTCTTTTAATAATAAGCCAAAGCCCATTATTTTTTACAGTAAAATAATCTAGGAAAAAATTTAATCGGAAAATTGATGGGCCCTCGGGGCAATGAAGTTTAACATTTTTGATTTAATCAAAAAACTTTTTTATCCAAATTTTTTATATGATCCAAACAAATAAACTTTTGATGCTATTCAGCGCGTTTTGCAGCTGACAATTTTAATCCATTTCCCTTTAAATTTTGCGCAATGAATTAAAATGTAAATGTCCACAACAAGTTCCCAATAAATTTTCAAATCGACATTGACATTGACACTCTCTGTGTGTGTGGCCAATGGCCGGCCATCAATCCATTCATTCATTCCCATTTCCCATTTTCCCACTGTTCCATTCAATGTCCGTCCCATTCATTTCATTCATTTTAATTGCCGTCCATTTTGAACACAAAAGCAGCAGTAGCCTTTCCCTACACATAAATCTTCCTTTCCGACCCGACCCTCTTTTGTCCTCCTCAATTTCTTTGTTGTTCTTCGTTCTTCCCCCCTTTGTTTGGCATCAAAACCAAATGGCGCTCAAAAATGAAAATGAATGAATGAATGAATTGGGCTAATTTCTATTTTTAAATTTGACCATTTTCTTTAGAAGGGAAATTCGTTTGTAAATTTGAAATGACCACTGAAAATGAAATTATTTGTGTCGAAAATGTGGTCTAATTCTCTAAATCATTTGTGTCAAAAATGTGGCCTAATTCTCTAATCTAAGTCCCATGTAATATAAAAAAAGATTAATTTACGGCTAAATTTTACTTATAAAATTTTGTTATTCGAAGAACATTTTCGTATATATTTTGCAACAAATTTATTTTTTATATGCTTCCTAATTTAAAATGGGCATTGGGCATCGGTGAATGTGGTGTTTAAATTTTGCCTGGATTCATTCGAATTTTTTTTCTTGATTTTAAATTCTTCAAAGCGACATAATATTCAAAAACTGTCTCAATTTTAAATTTGGCCACAATATTCAATCCACAAATCATTCTAGGCTTCATCCCTTATTTATAGTGGATTTCACCTATGGGAAAAAGAATATATTCAAATGATCCAAAACTTCTGCCTAAATTCCATTTAATTTGACACGAAATTTATGGAAAAAAATTCCAAACTTTTTTTAAATGCCTAAAGTGGCATTTTTCCACGTGAATTTCCCCATCCTTTTTTATTATTCACCTTCTACTCATTCATTTCCACGAAATTTGTGCCAAACATTGGCAGAACAATGAATTAATCCCGATGCCATTTTAAATGTGCCTCAAATTGGCATTTTCCACGTGAATTTCCTTTTCCATTTTATTATTTACCTCCCACTCATCCATTTTCATTTCTATTCATTTAATCTTTATCCCACACTAAAAATGTCCCTAAATGTATAAAGGCATGTTCTTACAAACTATTTTTGAAATGGCCACAAAAAGTTGGCCATAAAAATGGTCACAGCTCACTCCCATTGACCTCTCACCCCTCGCGCTCATTTATTTTGTTTTTGTAATATTTTGATGCTAATTTAGGCTTTATATTAATTTGCTTAATAACTTATTTGCAACTTTTTCTATTTTTTAAACATTTTTTGCACAATTACTTTTAATATATTTTTATTTAAAATTTAATTTTTGTTGAAAATTCAGGCGGTATTTATCGGTTACCCGGGTCCAAATTTTTTCCACCCTAAAATTTACCCTATTTTGCACCCAAAATTGGTGAACCATAAAATCACCTAAAATCATTTTTTTTTCGTCCTTTTATACAATCAAATATAAATACTAGAATAAGAATACCAGAAAAAAATTTTCGTATCTGGACCCGGTTAACCGATAAATACCATTCCGAGTTCAGACTAACTTTTTTGATGTAAAAAATAATCAATTTTAAATCATTTGATTTTGCAATATTTTGATGCTAATTTAGGCTTAATTTGTTTTTGTTTTAATTTCTAAAAAAATTCACTTTTTTCATTGGATTTTTTTGCACGACTAATAAATTTTATAATTAATTTTTGAAAATTTATGCCAACTTTTTTGAAGAAATAATCATCAATTTTTATTTTAAATTCATGAAAAAATATTTAAAAAATACAAATATTAAATAATTAAATTTTAATTAATCAATCTTATTTGCCAAATTTCACCGAATTTTACCTACCAATATATTCTCTTCGGTTTCTAAAAAAAGAGAAAAAAAATTTTAGTTTATTTTCAAATTTTTCCAATATTTCCCATTATTTTCACATTCCAAATAATTTTACCCAAAAAAATTCGCTTGCATTTTTCCACGTGAATTTCTTCCATTTTCCCTTTAAAAAAACATTTTTGTAACTTCCATTTATGCCTTTTTAAAGACAATTTTTGTGAAGAATGATCAAAAATGGTACAAAAAGTTTGTGTCCCAAATTTTCATAATTTTTTTTGCTCCCATTGACCCCCTCCTCCACCCCTTTGTTTATTAATGCCAATATGCCAATTTGCTGGCCGCCCTAAAATAATGTGAATGATCTTTTTTGCACCCACTTTCTTCCAATAATATTAATTCCTTTTTATTCTATTCATTAATTTCCACCCTTTTTAATAATTTGTTGTTTCCCATTTTTGCACCTGCTAAACAAAGAATATATTTTCACACATTTTTGCATAAATCAACCATAAAAAAATAAAAAAATATTATTTTATACTTTTGCGGCAAAAATTATTATACATTTTTCAGCCTTTTGTTTCCTTCCATTTTTCCCATTTTACCAGCCAAAAATATATTGCGGGCGAAAGTTAAAATACAAAAAAAAGTGTGCCCGAACATTTTTATTTTGCATATTTTTGGGCACTCCAACAATAATGGTCAAAGGCGAAGGGGGTTCAAAAAAGTCCATTGACCAAATTCACACACGAATTCACTCCACCCACGCTTTTTGTATAATTTTCCTATAAAAGGCGTGGCTAATTTGGGTTTTCTTATAATTTACAATCCTATTTCCTTCTTCAATCTAACAATATATTTGAGTAAATTTTGCGCATTTTTTCCTTAAATAAATAACTATGAATTTAATTTATGCACAAAAAATTAAATTTACCAAAAATTCTTCATCAAATTCAACATTTTGCGACATAAAAATATTACCTTAAAATTTTAATTGTATAAGGCTAACAAGCTAACAACACTAATAATAACAATAAAAAAAATTAAAATTTTCCAAAAAATTTCAAAAAATTTTTGTTTTTCAAAAAATCAGTTTTCAAAAATTTTAAAATTTTCTCAAAAAAAATTTTTTCAAAAAAATTTCAAAAATTTTAACAAAATGATGAATTATGTAATGATTTATAGCCAAAAAATTCAATAAAAGCTTGACTAGGCAAAATAAATTATAAATGTCAATTTTTAATGATTTTTTATGCCGGAAATTCCTCACAAAATTGTATACAAATGATTTTCAAACACAAAAATGAAAGAATGGAATATTATTTTTTATAATCGCTCCATCCGGCGCGGTCACTTTTCGCGCATAAACTCAAAGAAAAATGAAAAAAAGTGCGGCGCCACAATATTTTCCCACAGAGCAATTTTCGGGTATAGGGGGAGTCAAAAAAGATGATTTTGAGGAGAAAAATATGATTAAATGACTCAAATGGAGGGGAAAAGTTATGTTGGGGCGAAAGGATGCGCAGTTGGGGGGAGGGGGGAGGGCAAACGGAAATGAAAAACGCCGGGGGTGGGAGGAGACGAAAATTGGTTGTACATTCAAATTTGCTTTCATAAATGCCTGCCTTTATCCACCGCCGCCCTTTTGCTTTCACCCAAATATAGGTTAATCCCTTGGTCCCATTACCTCCCTTCCCGCCGACGGAATGTTTGTGATGGCCATGGTAAACTTTTTTTCTTCCTCTGGGCAAAGATTAATCCCCTTACTTTTTGATCTTTGGGAGAGCAATTATTTTTGAATTTTGTGAAAATTTGGTAGCAATTTAGAATGAAACACAAAAGTCCATTTTTCTCTGTGATTTTGATGAATTTTTGCTATTAAAATAATTTTATCGATTTAAAGCCTTATTATGAACTCTACTAACTGTAAAAGTACATGCTCTATAAATCGACAAAAATTATTAGAGATTTTTGTTTAAAATTAATCGAATTTCATCCCCAAATTTTAAACAACCATTTGATAAGAATAAAGAATTATTGGATTCATAATGGGAAATTATGAGCATCAAAAAATAAACAAATTTTAGCGATTTTGTTGAATTTGATCAAATTCGACAATTTTAATTTAAACTAAACCACATTCCAATTTGAGTTAAAATCTTCAATTCCGACAGCAATTTTCAATCATTTCACCAAAATTCTCTTATAAAATTACCAATAAAGTGCATTTTGGAGATAAAATTTTCTACAAATCCGCATTATACAAGGGAAGTGGGCGGAGTCTTTATAGCGAAAAAAGGCGTGGAAATAAGAATAAGGATATAATAACAATTACCTATCCCTTTTTGGTTGACTCCTCCCACTTTTTTGTTCGGCTATCCCATTCCAATCCCCGAAAAGCATTATTCATTCTTCCTTTCACAAAGCCGCCAAAAATAAGTCTCCTTCATTCCATTCTTTCAAACAATTTTTCTAGTAAGATTTAAAAAAAAATTCAAATAAATTTGTACCCGTAACCATTTTTTGACTTTTTCTGAATAAATGTTTTTGCGCATAAATTCGCGGAAAAAAGGATGCACTATTAATTATTAATTAAACTTACAAATTAGCTGAAAAATATTATTTAAAAAAATGAATGCGTGCAAGTTCATCCGAAACATTACAATTTAACCCACACAATTTCACATTTATTTGCCTTATAAATTGTGTTTTTTAAAAATCATAAAAATGATTGCCATCACCCACTCCCTCTGTATTCACATGCATTTTGGCAATTCGCCCAATTTTTGTGAATTGTCGCAAAATATTTGCCAATTTTTTAATTAATTTCCCATTCACCCCTTCGCCTCCAGCCATCCATCTTTCCCGCGCAACTACAATTTTTTTTATTGTTTTTATTTAAAAAATTGTAAACCCAAAGTAAAGTGCATTGCAAATATTTTATGTTTAAAAGGAAGGCAAAATGAATTTCCCTCTTTTTTCGGCGCCCACTCATCCTCATCCGCCCGCCCCCTTTCCCTTCCAATTCCACTCTTACCGTAATCCCCTTTCTCTTTTTGTGCTTCCTTGTTCCTTTTCCTTTATCCGCCCTCTGCTGCTCCCCGAAAGCTCACAAAAAGAAAAGCTCACAAAAGGCATCAATGGCCATTATAGAATACAAAATTGTGGCACTGCCAATTGCGTGCGTAGAATCAAAAAATTTTTAGACAAATTTGTGCTCATATGCTGACACACCGTGACAATTTTCAATTTAATTCACGAATATTGCGATTTCCCGCCCCAATTTCCTCCTCCTTAAAAAAATGTTGCCATATTTTTTTGGCGGTGCCGCCGTCGCCTTTCCATTTTGTAATTGTAATTTTTTAAGCGAATGACTTGTGAATAAACAGTGACACTAATGTCAGTTTTGTGAAATAATTCCGTGACAAAATTACTAATTGGCAAAAAAATAATGATATGCCAGGCACTGTACCCATTTTTTGTGATTTTTTTATCGGTGAGCAAAGCAGTCAATTAGACAATAAATACAGAATATTTTTTCTGGTTTTCATTGAGGAATTTATTTTATTTCCAGAAAATGTTCTGATTTTGTTCTGATTTTTTTCAGAATGTTCTGATTTCTATTTCTGTTGAGATTCTGAAATTCATTCAAGAATTCAAGAAAATATTTTTTTACTTTTCTTTCCTGCTACTGATTTTGTTCTGTTTTTCATTAAGGACAAATTTCATCCGGAGAAGGTTCATTTCGATTCCTAGAAAAATTCTGATTTTGTTTCTTTAAAATTGTTCTGATTTTCATTCCGGAAAGAATTGTTGTGATTTTTATTCCGGAAAGAATTGTTCTGATTTCATTCCGGAAAGAATTATTCTGATTTTCATTCCGGAAAGAATTCTGATTTTCATTCCGGAAAGAATTGTTCTGATTTTTATTCCGGAAAGAATTCTGATTTTCATTCCGGAAAGAATTCTGATTTTCATTCCGGAAAGAATTGTTCTGATTTTTATTCCGGAAAGAATTCTGATTTTCATTCCGGAAAGAATTCTGATTTTCATTCCGGAAAGAATTGTTCTGATTTTTATTCCGGAAAGAATTCTGATTTTCATTCCGGAAAGAATTCTGATTTTCATTCCGGAAAGAATTCTGATTTTCATTCCGGAAAGAATTATTCTGATTTTCATTCCAAAAAAATACTGATTTTTATCCGGAAGATTATAATTATTTTTTCTAATTTATTTCCCTTCCATTGGTTGACATTTTATTTCCTAACAATTAAAATGAATTAGCACAAAATGGAACCAGTCTATTTAATTTTTTATCTTTTTATGCTGATGAGTTCAAAGATTGATGGATTAATTTAAAATCATTTCAATCGCCTTTTCTCTCAACTTCTCCATTCATTCATTCAATTCCATTGTTCATTCACATCAATTGGAATGTACTTATTTGAAAAAGTCAACCAAAAACCAGACATTCCCCTTTCCTCCCAGGGATTACACCATTTTTATGACCCTGCCTTCCTGTTCATGTCCACTTTTTCATTTATCAGTTTGCTTTATCAAATGCAATTCTTCCCAATCAAAACCAATTAAATTGTGATGATTTCTTCTTGTTCTATTCTTTGTTTTCTCCATCCAAAGTTTTCTTAACCTTTTTGACTGGCCAATAAAAATATATTTTTATGGCCCATTGACAAATTCCTCAATCATTTTTGCCATTTTCAAATCACAAATCATACAAAATTTCGCCAATCCAATATATTGTGGGGATGGGCCACTCCCATTCTTTTTCTTTCCAATTTTGCCCATTTTTTAATGGGTCATAAAATTTAAGAAAATTTTCCTTTTCATCGAGACAATCCTTGATGAAAGCTTAGGATAACATTTTTCTATGCGCCAACCGCCATAAAAAATAAGAAGACAAATAAATTTGTCCCATTTTAATATAAATTTTATTGTCTTTTTGGTATCCATTCATTTCCTTTAAATTTTCATGTGCTTCTTCCACACACAATTCGCCCAATTTTCCATTTCCAATTCCAACCATTTGTCTCCCTTCATATTCCCCAATTATTTTATGCCCATAAAATTTATTTAAAATAAGGCAATTTTTAAACCAATCTAAAAGACACTTTTCCCTGACTGAGAAAGAATAAATAGAAAGAAAAGGGGGGACAAAATGAACAATTTTTGATGGGAAATAAATGAATGCGCAGACACATTTTATGAACCAAAAATTATTTTATTATTTTCAAATGGAAAATAATTAGCAGCCTTCTTATTGGTAAATTTTTCGGGAAGAGAAGGGTTTAAATAATTTTTAAAATTAGAAAGAATGGTCCATTCCGTCCACAAAGGGTAATGAACATACAATTATTTATTTAAAAAAGCAATTTTTAAACCAAATTTACAAGGAAAGATTAGGAAGAGGACACTTCGCTGAATAAATAATGAGAAAATGTAAGAGAAAATGAACAAATTTTTGAGTGAAAATAATGAATGCGCGAGCACATTTTATGATTAAAAAATCATTTTATTAAATATTAATGGAAAATAATTAGCCTTTTCAAATTGCTAAATTTTTGGGAAAATAATGGTTTAAATTTTAATAATAAAAATTTGTAAAATTAAAATGGGCCGCCGTCCATAAAATTGAAAAGAAACAATGCGCGCTGTCCTCCTTTTCTTTGTTTCCGGCCCTCTTCCCCCTTCCCCCCCCCCCCTTCTCGATCATCGAGACTCTCGACCCAAAGGAGCATGGGGAGGAGGGAGGAATAAATTTTTTTACAAGCATTTTGCGCTTTTTTGTAAAATTACGAATGTAAATTGTGCAAAAGACAAAAAAGAGGGAAGCAAAGCGATTGAATGGGAAGAGAATTAAACAAACAAAAATTTTGCCCAAATTTTGCCGACAAATTACATTTTAAACACCGCCCAAAAACATTAAAGGTGTATACTTTTCCAAACAATTTTTATTTTAGAGAAGCGGCAATTCCATTCAAAAGCAGGCAATTCCACACATGCGCGAATTTTGTATTGTCCTTCTTTCTCAATTTTTGTGGCTCGCCGCTTTTTCGATTGGTTTTTAATTGTTTCTTTAGTCTAAATTTTATATTTTTCTTTTGCTTTGGATTAAGCTCACTGATTTTCCAATTTAATAAATTCTATTATCGCATTAATGCCCTTTTCGACTATCCGTTAAGCAGAAAGCGTAAAATTGTCTTCGCTTTTCCATTGAAAATGTGCTTGTAACATCAAAAATGTATGATCAATTTTCATTCACAAAATTTTAACAATTATTTAAAGTATAAAAAATTTGAAAATTGCGCCAAATTCCTTTTTCCTCCATTATGCTAATTTTTCCGAATCTTCTTTTCCGCCTTTCCTCCGAAATATTTAAAAATTAAAGTCCCTGAGACAAGGCGGCAAAATTAGAAAAAGAAAAATCCTTTTATGAATGTGTTTGTTTGAGAGCAATAAAATTGTGTGGAGGAAACCACCAGCCAGGGAAATGTTGCGCTCAGTAGAGGGGACAAATATGGCTTGTAAAATTAGGCAGATCTTTGGGTGATCACGCTGTGAGAATGGCGCCGAATAAGAGAGAAGGGAGGATGGCGGAAAAAGTCGCCGAATTGGTTTGGCACCCGCCGCCATGTCCCGGCTCATTGTGCCAACAAAAATAATCGCCCCAAATTGTCCTCTTTAATTGTGTGCACGCATTTGTGTTTTAAATTAACAATAAATTGTGTTTGGAGGAAACCACCAAAAATCAGAAAATAAAGAGGAAAATGTTGCGCTGGAAAATGCTAGGAAGGCGGGCAAATTTGGCTTGTAAAATGATGCCAACCGATCTATTGCTGATGATCACCGGCTGTGAGGTTGGCACGGAATACAAAAGGGAAGATGGCGATATAAAAGTCGCCGAAAATGGTTTGGCGCCCTCCATCTTGTCCCGGCTCATTGCGCCAACACAAACAATCGCCCCATTCTTCCAACTTCACCCTTTTTGTGCGCGCTCCATTGCAAAATTTAAGGCAGAATACACATAAAAATGGACAATTTTGGGAAGGGGCCAGTTTTGTGCCCATCCCATTTTGCTTGTTTTTCTCTTTGCTTTGCGCATTCATTTCTCATCAAAATCAGCCCCCGCTGTGTTTTTTTTTCCTTTTTCCAAAAATCATCCATCTCAAAAGTTTAATTGTCCCCTTAAATCTGAAAAGGCTGGAATTAGAGCGGTCATCAATTCCCCTCCCTTCCCTCCTTTTGTTTTCCTACAGCAAACCAAACTCCAAATTCTTGTAATGTTTTTCCTGTGGAGAATTTCAAAATTCTTTTATTTGTACGTCAATCAAATCATTTGTTTACAAAAATATTTTTTTCCCATTATCTTTAGAATCTCGGCATAAAAATTATAGATTACCGATCAGTATAATTTCCCTCCAATTTTTTCTCATTTTAGAAAGAGAATGATCACATTTTTGGTTTATCACCATTTTTTACCTTTTACGCCTTATTATTAGGGAACTTGCCAGTGAAAAAAATGTTAGTAACTACTTTATTAGATTTAGGCCCTTTTACATTGCCCCGCTTCCAAAGTATAGTTGCATTTTTCTATATCTTTAGAATGTCAGCATAATTTATTTCATTTCCTTCGAACTTTTGTGTGTACGATAAGCTGTGATCCATTTTGGTCGATTAACATTTTTTACATCTAAGAAATTTGCCTGTGGACAAGTTTTTTAATTTGATATTTTTAAGCCCTTCTTGTCGGCTCCATAACATAGCTTTATCAATTTTTGATTTAATTTTATTTTGATCATCCTTATCGCCCTTCTTTTACCCTAGGAAAGCCTCTATCCTCCCAAAAAATTTTATTTTTAAAAAATCTTCTGCTCTGAAGTCTGAACAATCCTTTAATTTCCTCTAATTTTTCAATAAAATATAATTAAATATTTCCATAGCTTTAAAAGGGGCTAGACCATTTGTGACAATTTAGGCCAGAAATTTTGAATTTTCCATTATATTTTCCATTTTTCAAAGGAAAAGAGATTAATGTGCCTCTGGGGAATTTTTATTATTTTTTAATCTTTCCTAGATTGCTTCCCCTTTCCCTTGCATTCTATTCAACTTTTATATGCGCGCAATTATGGTGGAAAAATAAAGGGGAAAATGGTTTGATTTTAGTTAGAAACTACAAAAATTAAAGAAAATGAGAAGGATGACAATAAAATGGAATGAAAGAAGGCATTTTGGGAGGGCAAATTACGCAGTCGTAAAACAAAAAAAAATGGGGGAAAGGAATATATCAAAAACCCAAAAAAATTCATTCACGGAAAGGAATGGCGTCATTCCATTTTCCTTTCCATTCTAAATTTGCCCTTTGGTCCATTATAATTGTAGGTAAATTAATCATTAAACCCGAAAATAATTCATTTACCTAATAAAAAATCTAAATATTTAATAATTTTTTCGGCAATTCCTATCGTTTTAAATGGTTTTTAGGCTTTAAATTAATTAAATTAAAAATTTGAACTTTCTATAATCTTTTTGGGCTAACCCATTGACAAAAAATAAAAAAATTTTGGACTAATTTTACTCTTTATTTTGGGCTAATTCAGATTTTTTAAAGACATAAAATTCAGAAAATAAAATTATTGGGTTACCTTTTTACCTTATAATAAATTAAAACGGTAAATGAAAACATTTTTAATTTTTTTTGCCGCCAATTTTGGGTAAATTTTTCAATTTTAATATTAATTTTTAGCCCTTTTTCTTTCGCAATTTTTCCATAATTTTTTTTTAAATAATTTCCCAAATATTTTTCCTGAATAATTTCCCAACCATTTTATATTCCTGGAAAGCTGAAAACCATTTAAATTGGTTACACTTTTATTTAAATTAATTTAATAGGCAATGAAAAGTTTTTGGCTTGTTCAAAACAAAAAAGTTTGGTCTCTTGTGATATTAATTTTTAGCTCATTTTTCTTTCCCAAATGTTGCCATAATTTTTTAAAACAATTTCCTTAACCATTTCCTAAACACATTTTCCCAGCCACTTTAAATTTGATATCCCCAAAACAATTTAAAACTCCTCTTTCACTGATTTCCCCCAAAGATAAGTGTTCATTTATGCCATTTTTCCTTGAAGGCCATAAAGGCCCGCGCAATTTAGGGTAAAAAAAATATAAATAGGTAATTCCCAGAAAAGTTGACCCCATCGCCGCCCCCATCCATCCATCCATCCCATTTCCTGTGTTTCCTGCTACTTCAGCTGTTGGCACTGGCACCTGTTGCCAATTTAATATTTGTTTTTTTTGCGTACCCCCTAAGCAGCTAATATCCCCGAAAAACAAAGGCAATTTCCATGAATAGCAGAGGATGGGGAAGGAGGTGCCCTTCAATTTAGTTTGGGTACGGCCACAATACGCACTTTTAGCCCACTTTTCTAACATATTTTTTGATTTGGAATTTACGGTAAAATATAAAATAGGTACGGATTGGCTTTTGGCCTCCATTCACATTTTATTATGCACTTTAAATTGAAAGGCAGCAATAAAATTCACAATTCATTTTTTGATTATTCCCAGAAAGGAAGTTTTAGTGTTATTCTTTGTATTTCCCCATTTTCAATTAATTTATGAATTATTAAAATGAAAAGCAGTGAAAACTTTGATGATTTCTTCCCTCCAATAAATAAATAAACACTAACAAGTTGGGTCAAATACACTTTATCCTTCGGAGGACTCCGACTCAAAATTAATAAAACAACAAAGTGAATATCCACCAAAAGTGACTAAGAATGGGGATTGGGAGCTATTTTTTAAAACAAAATGCGAGGGGAGAAAACAAAGAAAAAGAATAAGGATAAAAGGTATCAATTTATGGGGGAAATGTCATATCGCCAACTTTCTTTCAAATTCCCTTCCGAATATCACATTCCGACCCTCTGAAACAAAATCGTCCCTTGATTTTCCTTGTTTTATCCGCGATTCAGCTTGTTTCCGAAAGGTATCGATGGTCGAACAAGTCAAAGGCCCCATCAAACATAGTCAACAATCGAGGGAAACCATTTGCATTGGACACAGGGCGATCACAAAGATTCGCCACTGATCTTCCACCGAATTCATTGCCAAAGAATTTCTCGAAAAATTGTTCATATTCCACTGAAATCTCTTCATTCTTTGTTCCCAGCCGAGACGATCCTTCGCTACCAAAATTCGATCTTTCGGAACAACCCGAATCCTTTTCACAATTGGCCGAAGCATTGGCCACATTTGCATTGGACATGGGACGATCAGATCGATCCGTCTCCAATCCTTTCTCCTTCAATTTTCCAAAAATCCAACCGAATTTTTCACTATTGACACAATTTTCCTTCCATGTCAAATTCAATTCATGGCCCATATTCAAATCCATCTCAATTGTTTCATTCAATTCTCTACCCATGGCTTTTCGTTTTTCCCAATTCGCCATTCTCTTCTCAAACCACTTCTCAACTTCCGGATCAATTCCATTTCTGAAACTCCCTTTCTTTTTCCAATTTGCTTTCATTCCGGCATTCTTGAACTCAATAAACTCATTTACTTTCATTCCAAAATTCTTTAACCCATTCCGACCCTCAAAATGATCGATTGTCCTCAATCGATTGAAATTTCCGTCATTTCGAATATTTCCTTGACGAACATTTTGTCGATGGTTTTTTGGATGAATCCAACCGGAATTGACCTTATTTTGGTACCAATTTCCATCATTTTTCATTGACTTTTTTGTTCGAAAATTCTGCTCATTCTTTGGCGAAACATGCAAATGGACTAGAGAATTTTCATTTCTCGGCGGTCTCTTCCTTGACTTTACCATAGAGATTTTTAGAGCCTTATTTTCCTTATCGAGAATTCCATTTTTAATGGCCAAATTTTCCATATTTCTCTTAATTTCCTGAATAACTTTATCCTTTTCGGCCATTTCAATTTCTTTCAAATCCAGTTCCATCTGTAGCTTTAGATATTCTTCATGCGAGTGGCCTAAATCTCTTTCTTTCTTTAACTGCTTTGTAAACTGCTTGAAATCCTCTATTATTCTGGACTTTAATCGGCCAATGTCTTCCAAATTAGCGAAACTATCCTCGAGTTTAAAGTGTTCATCCATCAAGTTCAAATATGCGGCTTTCATTTTATTCCAATCATCCAATCTCACCCATTTTTCATTATTCCGATCAATAAAACCTGAAGAAATTTCAAAGCCCGGAATTTGATGAGAAAGCTGGTCCATTGCCGGAATATTTTCGTCAAGGCTTGGCGGTTGATTCCACATATTGATTAATTTGAAAATCACCAATTTTTCCGATTTTCACTGCTTTTCTCGCTCCAAATATTTGTTGAATTATTGAACCCACAAAGAGAACAATAATCGAAGATCAGTACTTATATTCCACAAAGAAATATAAGCCACACTCCACAAAGGCGTGTTTTCAAAAATCAAAACTTTGAAGCTCAAATCAATTCAATTAATTGCTGTTGTTGTTTTCCTGCTCCGTCGCAATAATGATTAAATAAACCTCGGTGCGATTGACTTGTTCTTTCCGGGAGCGCCAAGTGAAAACTTTGATGATTTCTTCCCTCCAATAAATAAATAAACACTAACAAGTTGGGTCAAATACACTTTATCCTTCGGAGGACTCCGACTCAAAATTAATAAAACAACAAAGTGAATATCCACCAAAAGTGACTAAGAATGGGGATTGGGAGCTATTTTTTAAAACAAAATGCGAGGGGAGAAAACAAAGAAAAAGAATAAGGATAAAAGGTATCAATTTATGGGGGAAATGTCATATCGCCAACTTTCTTTCAAATTCCCTTCCGAATATCACAAAGCGGCAAAAGGAAAGCGAATGTTTTTGAAAAAGCTTAATAAGGTCGATGTCCTTTCCCTTTCCTGCATAAAAAAACAGAAATCTCCTTGAAATTGGCCAAAATTCCTAAATTAGGAAAAAAATGAAAAAATTCTAATTAATTCATAAATTGTTAGGTTAAAAAATTTACTTTTTAATGGCCCATATTACATGGTCATAAATAAAATTTTTGGATTTTTTAGATTTAAAGCTGGGATTTTGGCTTAAAATATTGCTAAATTTGACCAAAATATTTGCCTCAAAAAGGGCAATTTTTGGACATGAAAATTGCGAATAAATTAAAATATAATTTTGCGAAAAACTACTAATTGCCTTCCTTTGAATTTATTAGCCATTTAAATAAATTATGAAAATTTATAATTTACCTAGCCAAATCGTTTTATGCTTGGCTCATTTACCATAAAAATGGGAGGGCAAATCCAATTCGTAATCTAAAGAGCGACCCCAAAAAATTTCCACTACTTTTTCCCATCAATTTTAATAAGCGAATAAAAAATAAGTTGTACGCATTCGGCATGCCAAAATACAAAATAAAATACAAAAAGATCACGCGTCAAAATATTTCCCCCATTGTCCTTTTCCTTTATTGTGTCGCACCGGAAATTATGCCCAAACAAGGCATTTGCCCTATCCAAAATTGTATGAATAAACTTTAAAAAAGTGGCCACAAAATTCATGACAAAATTCCTTTAAATTGTGGAGAAATAAGATGATAATAAAATATCTGGCTTATTTACCATAAAAATGCGAGGGCAAAAGCAAAATCCAATTCGTAAATTTTAAAGAGCGACCCCAAATTTCCATCACTTTTTTTCATCAATTTTAAAAATGAAAATATAATAAGTTATTCACATGCCAAAATACAAAAATACACAAAGGGATCACACGCCAAAATATTTCCCCCATTGTCCCTTTCTCTTTGTTTTGTCGCACCGGAAATTGCGGCATGGCATTTTGCCCTATGAATATGAAAATTGAATGAATAAACTTACAAAAATTTCCTTTAAACAAAAAAAATCACATCAATTTTTGCCATCAAAAATTTTTTTATTGTCCCAATAAATTAAAATACAAATTTTCTTGGAAATTGGAGGACAGCTGCAAAAAAATTAAATGAGTCTAATACAAAATAAAATATTTAATAAAATATTGATTTCTCTATTATTTTTAGGATAGGAAAGAAATGTCACAGATCTGCTAAAAATAATTTGTTATATTTTTAATTTTTTACCGCTGATTTTATTTATAAAATATTCTTTCGACGCACTTTTTTGCCCTTTTTAATCATAATATTTTATTTTGGGATAGGAAGGAAATGTCGCAGAACGCTGCTAAAAATATATTTTTTATATATTTTTGATTTTTTGCTGCTGATTTTTATTTATAAAATTACGCAAATTTGGAATTCATTTTCATCTGTCCCCTCGCCTTCTTCGGTCAATCAAAATTATTCACATTTTTTTCCATATTGAAATAGAAATTTGGCCTTACGCTGAGAATTATGCGTACCAAATTGGAACGCGCCTAAATTGCGTAAAAATAAATAATCAGTTTGGTCAGTTCCAAGTCACAATAATGTACTATTTTTGAGACTATTTACATGTTTTATATGTGAATAATATATTAAATGTGCCTGCTTTTGTGAAGATCACTTTTTTTCTTCATTTCTGCAATGGCCTAAATTTGGTCTAAATGCTAGCGCGCATTATGCGTAGAAATAAATAATCAGTTTGGTCAGTTTCAAATCACAATAATGTACTATTTTTGAGAAACAATTTACGTGTGAATAAATTATTAAATGCTTCACTGCTTTTGTAACTTTTGTGTGGATATAAAAATGCAGTCGACTTAATTGTTTTTTTGGCATTTTTGTGGTAATATGGCCAAAATACAAGGATATTCCTGCTGAAAATGCTCAAATTTTTGAAGCTAAAAAATGACCCAATCAGCCATTGGCTTCTTTGCTATGCCTCTAATTTTTTGGCAGAAATATTTTGGTATAATATAGCCATAAAAAGATGGTAGGTATTTTGACTACTTGCTCAAAATCCGCGAATTTTGAGGTCAAAAAATGACCAAATCGCTCCTAATTTTTGGTTAATTCCCAGTTTGGCCATTATTACAATCATTATTAACCAATTTTGGAAATGAAATTGCAATTTCCAAAAATTCCAAATATTTCTATTTCTTTCCATTGAACCTACCAAAACGACAACAATATTTTCCTCACAAATGTGCCAATGTCACAATCCCCGAACCCCTTCCTTCAATTGGCATCGTTTCCGCCCGAGTGGACGGCCACAATTGTCGCCGCCGGGCATATTGGATAGAATGAATGACATTGGAATTGGAATGAAATTGAAAGAAAGGGCCAAAAGACAAAAAAAAGTGGGGGCCTTTCCTTTTGTTATTCCTCACAATTCATTCAATCATTCGCCCATTCAATCAGCCCCCACAAAATATGCCACCAAAAAATTGAAGCAAATTTTTCCATGAAAAAACTTAATATTTTCGTCATTTTTGAAGGGGAAATGTTTTTAAAAATTATAGAAGGAAAATGATAAAAAAATTTAAAATTTTATTTTTATTAATTTTTTATATTTTTCAAAATTTTAAAAAAATATTTTGACTTGAAAAATAATTAAAATAATTTTTATTTTAAAATTATTTTTTTTGTTTTTTTTTTAAATTTCCAAACGTGACTAAAAAAATTTTTTTAAAAATAAAAAAAAAAATAATAAATTAATAATTTTTAAATTTTAATTATAATTTTAAAATTATTTTAGCTTTTTAAATTTACAAAAAATAATTAATAGAAAAATAATTAATTTAGCTCATTTTTTATTAAATCTTTTCCCTTTCCCTTCATTCCCACTTTTTTTCAAATTATTTTTTTCGTTTTTAACCCACCATTTTCCCACATTCCATTATCCCAAATTTGGCTACAAATCCCAAGAAAATTTCCAATTTTTTTCCGCGTTTTTTTTCTTTGAATATTTTCCAAAAATTTATTTTTCTTATTTTCAGAATAAAAATACAAAGTGAATAAATCATCGACAAAATTTACCGAATATTTTTCCCATTCCCACTCATACAATTACAGCAATTGTCCAATTTTTGGCCATCTTTTGTTCTACAAACGCATAAATTCCCGCAAGAAATATAAAATTTGACAACCTTCAACGATCATTGGCGCATAACGAAAAAGAAAAGGTGGGTAAATTATTAATGGCAATTATTTAATTAAATTAAATTCTTATCCAAAATTTTTAATTTTAAATTTTTTGAATTTTAAAATAATTAAAAATATTGAATTTTAAATTTTTTGAAATTTAAAAAATAAAATTTTAAAAATTTATTTTTTCTGTATTTTAAAAATTAAAAATTTTAATTTTTCGGAATTTTAAAAATAAAATAAAAAAAAAATTAAATTTTTTTAAATTAAAATTAAAATAAAAAATTTGAAAATTTGAAAAATTATAAAAATTTTAAAATTAATAATTTTAATTTTTCAAAATTTTTCAGCCCTAAATTTGTTGGCAATTTCAATGCTGTATCCGCCACAACCTTATTTGCAGCAACCGCCACAACAATTCGCTGCGGGCACAGCCAATAGTCCACCAAATTCATCATCGGCCAGTAGCACTTCATCGCCACCGAATCATCAACAAAATTGTGAGCATAATTTATAAATTAATTTTTAATAAATTGATCTTAAATTGGTCAAAAATAAATAAAGAAAATTATGGAAAAAATTGGTTCAAAAATTAATAAAATTTCCATAAAATATATTATTATTATAAAAAAATTAATATTCAAAAACAAAGTAAATTTTTTGTAATTTTTAAAAGATTTCCTTAAGAAATTTGCACTCGGGGAATGCATAATAAAGAAATAATTTTGCGAACAAAATTTTAATTAATTTGCCAACTTCCTTCAACCAAAATTGAATAATTTACATTAAAGGATAATTTTTCAAAAATATTTTTTTAAATATTATTTTTTTTTAAATTATTTCTTTTAAAATGAGGAAAATTTGATGAAATTTCATAAAAAAAAATGTTTTTTTCCGAATATTTTTTAATATTAATTATTATAATCCTAAATTGAATTAAATACGTTTAAAAAAATTTTTTAATTTTATTTAATTTCTCACACAAAAACAGTGCTCTCATCCACATCAATGTCGCCTGCCACCATTTTGGCCAATATTGTGCCGCCTCCGGCCACCAATGCCAATTCCACTGCATTGATCCCTCCTTCAATGGCAAATTCAGCCAATAACATTGATTTGGCCACACTTCTCCAACATCAACAAAAACTTCTCCTCCTTCAACAGGCACAACAAAATCAAAATTCAGGCGGATCCGTAATTCAACAACAAAAACAGTCGGAATCATCGGCTTTCATTGTCCCATCCCAAAATCAACAATTTTTGGGTCAATTTGGGGCAAATGGCCAGGGACAACAACTGAAAAATGGCAACGAAAATGGTGAAATTAGTGAGAAAAATGCAATGAGGCCGGCCAAAAGAGCAAAAATGGAAGAAAATGAACAGAAAAATGATGGACGAAAAATGCCACGAATTGAGGAGGAAGGAATAGTCAAGAAGGAATCAGTGGAAGAGGAAGGAAATGGAGGAGGAATTTATGAGGAAGAAGAGGAAGGGGGAGATGAAGAAGAGGAGACAATTGGGATAAAAAAGGAAGAAGAGGATGAAGCGGATGCAACGGAAGAAGGTGAGGGGGAATTTTCGGGGAAATTGAATAAAAGGATCTGTGGTAAAAATTTATTAATTGTCACAAATTGGATTTAATCAGTGTTGTAAAAACATCCTCGTCTTTCGATTCGTCCTCGTCTTCGTCCTCGTCTCGTCGGACGAAAAGACGAGACGAGACTTTGAAATTTTTACAACACTGGATTTAATCGCAAAAAATATTACAAAAGTATAAAAGGTGCTGTACAGTGTTTCCTCTAATATAATGGGCTTATTTTATAGAGGAAGAGGATTCGGGAATGTAAAATAAATTTCCAGCGGGACCTAAAAAATTACAGCAAAATAACAAAGAAAAATAGCCCTTTATTACTGTACAAGGGACTATATTAAGAAGGGAGAATTTGTGAATGGAAAACAATTCTTCAGGGCCTAATCACACCAAAATTTAATCAAGGTTATGATTTAAAATGTGCTGTGGGATTAATTTTGGATTTTTTAATGGACAAATTTGGGGTATATTTGAGATTGTTTTATAGCTTATCATAAATGCCAACGACAAATTACCGGCATTGTCAACAAAAAAAAAATAAATCTTTAAAAATTTAAAAATAAATTATTCAAAAAAATTAACAAAAAATTTTATGCTTTCTTTTCAATTTAATAAAATAATGT
This sequence comes from Pratylenchus scribneri, assembly GCA_030063045.1. Classification (NCBI taxonomy): domain Eukaryota; kingdom Metazoa; phylum Nematoda; class Chromadorea; order Rhabditida; family Pratylenchidae; genus Pratylenchus; species Pratylenchus scribneri. The sequence goes on from JAQSEB010000065.1 coordinate 551,550, forward strand.
AAGGGGACATTTTCAAATTTAACTACCATCAAATATTAATTAAATTCTACGCTTAGAATTAATCAAATTTTGGTATTATTCCTTAGAAATCCAATAAAATAATTTAAATAAATTTTATAAAATTCAAACAAAAAATAATTTAAATGTAAAATATTTTTAGAGGATCGTCAGTCCAGTCGAACATGTTCCTCCTCATTGAATGGCGCTGATTCCAATGCGAATAATTTGCTCCTCCATAATGGCCAAAATCATCAGGCGGCAGCCTATTTTTCCACGGCAAAACATTTGGCCAATGGCCATCAGCAAAATGGCACTGCAATGACGGCGACAGAAAATGGAGTCAATGAGGATGATCACGTGAAGAGGCCAATGAAGTGAGTTTTTGAAAATTCTTGAATTGGATTTTTCAATCAATTTAAAATTATTTTTAATTAACAAAAAAAATATTATATTAAATTGAATATTTTTTATGAATATTTTTTGGATTTTTAATTTTTCAAATTAATTTAAATTAATTTTTAATTAATAAAAAATATTATAAATGGGCTATAAATTAATTTTGAATATTGAATAATTAGCCCTCCAAAAAATTCTTACAACAAATTTTTGTTACAAAAATGTTTAACACAAAGTTGAAAAATTAAAAAAAAAATTTCTATTGAATTTTTGAATTTTTATTACAAAAATTTTTTAATACAAAATTAAAAAATTTTAAAAATTTACATTAAATTTGTCCTCAAAAATTTTTTTCCCTCTATAAAAAAATTGAATTTACTCTTCAGAAAAATTTTTATATTTATTAAAAAATTGAATTTGACTTCAAAAATTTTTACAAAGTGTTGAAATCACCATCATCTTGATAATAATTTAAAATTAATTTATTTTTTGTTTCAGTGCCTTTATGGTATGGTCCCGGGGCAAAAGGAAGCGAATTGCAACGGAAAATCCCAAAATGCACAATTCGGCCATTTCCAAACAGTTGGGCCAGGAATGGAAACTGTTGAATGAAACAGAGAAACGACCATTCATCGATGAGGCAAAACGACTCCGGCAATTGCATATGTGGGTTTCCACTTTCCATTATTGGAGTTTACTTTTAGGCTGTTGGATTTAGGCTTATATAAATTAGATGAATTATTTTTGGTTTAGAAAATTTACGATGAAATGAAATTTGCGAACCCGATTATTGCTCAATAAATTAATTTTATAAATAAATAAATTAAGCAGATTTATTAACATTTTATGTAGCTCTCAGATTTTGATTGGGAGGAATTGATTTAAAAAATATTAATGAATATGATGGAGAGAAAAAATTAACAAAAAGGCAGAAAAATAGGCCATATAAGTTATAAATAATTTGTTGTTGTAAAATTTACTGTGAATTGTAATTTTCACAATCGAATTTTGTGCATGGAATCAATTGAATATTACTTAATTAATTTTAACTAATTTGATATCATTAATTAATAAATTAATTGCGAGGAATTGATTTGAGAATGAATTAATTATAATTTGATGATATAAAAATGGCAAATGCCAAAATTGGATAGTTTTCGTTTTTTCACTAAAACTTTCTGGCCTCATTTATATTTTGACATTAGCTTAATCTTATGGTATAAATAAGTATTAAAATAGCTTGAAAGATTAATAAAAAAAATGGGCTTATCCACAAAATTTGGGTAACAAAATTTACAAATTCGGAAAATTCCAATTTGGTAATCCAATCAATATAAAAATAAAAATCATTTGAAAAATGTAAAATAATCGGATAATTTTATTTACATTTCCAGGGTCCAACATCCCAATTACAAGTATCGACCACGTAGAAAGCCGAAACATAGTGCCAGTGGCGGCCATCAATCACAAAATTCAACAATGAATTCCAATCAAATTGGCCAAAATAATGCCAAAATTGTTCATCACCATCATCAAAATTACCCGTCGGCTGCATCCAACAATGCCAACAATTTCGGCCTCCAATTCAATGGAGGCGGCAAATTTTCGCCTCCATCTCCAATCAACCAAAATCACAATCATAACAATCTTAGCCTTGGGCACAACAATGGAGGAGGATTGTTGAAATTTGGAGCAAATCAAGGTGGGCAAATTTTTGTATAAATTGGAAATTTTTGGACTTTTTCATTTTTATAAAATAGTTTAATGAAATTTATTAAATTTTCAAATTGGTTTTTGCCTGTACTGGCCAACATTTTTGGGCTTTTATTTTTGAAAAATTTTTTAAAATTTTAAATTTTATAATCAAAATTTTTTAAATTATTTTAGAGCCAAATTTAAAATTTTAAAATTTTAGAACCAATTTTTAATTTTTTACAACAAAATTTTTAAAATTTTTATTTTTTAATAAATTTTAAAATTTTTATTTTTTTTGTAAAATTTAGAACCAAATTTTCAATTTCCAATTTCTTTAACAGCCCAATTCCCGGCACAAAATGCCACAACCGCTGCCCAAAATGCGATGTTGGCTGCATCAATGGCCTCCCATTTTTTGCCGGCTGTCAGTGCCGCCCCATTGTTGATGAGCACAATGCTTCAGCAATATCAACAGGTGATACAGGAAATAAAAAATTATTTATTTTATCTTTAAATTTTTAATAAATAAGTTAAATAAAACCAAAATTTTTGGTATATTCAGCTTCAGATTTTGTTATGAAAAGGAATACATAAATATAGTGGTTTTTGACCTACAGTATTTTCTCTATTAAAAGTCCCCTGGATGTTTCCTTTTATGAGCCCCGAGGCTTTTAATAGAGAAAATACGGTATGTAATATTTGATCTTTTTGACGTTACCGAAATCTAATCTGGCTAATTTTATTGAGATAAATATATTATAAAGAGGCGTATTTAAGAGAAGAATCAGTAGACTAATAAATAAAAAATTGTATCTAATTTAATTATTTTTAAATAATTTTTTAAATAATTTTTAATTCCTTCATTCAGTTAATTCCTACATCCACTTTGGCCAATCTCCCATTTTGCTCCTCCATAGCCCCTCCGGCAACTTCCGCCTCTTCTTTGCCTTCGGCATTATTCACCCCATCTCAACTTGGCATTGGCACACCGCAAATTCCAAATAATCCATTGAGCAATTTTGGCGCACAAAATGATACGGTGAGAATTTTTATTGGGAATTGAATGGACTTAAAATTAATTTTATAAAATTATTTTATTAATTAAAGAATAGGCAAAAAAAATGAAAATGGCGAAAGGATTTTATCGGTTATTTTATCGGTTTAATGATTTGTCCTAGACCTCCAAACCTTATTACCTAAGCGATTATCAAGAAGCGTCGATTGGTATATATTTATAAAGATTGGATCAAAATTAAGTGAATTAAACCGTTTAAACTTTAAACCATCTTACGATTTTTTGGTTCAAAACTAATTTAAAATTGGTTAAACCTAAGCCAAATGCCAAATCATTATCAAACAATGCTCTTGATGAGATCTATCGATTGGATATAGAGTTTGGTACTCTCGTATAAAACGTTGAACCGCTCTAAGCTTTCCGCAACTTTTAATATTTTTCGCCATTTTCAATATTTTTCTTAATTAAAATTGTCTAATGTTTTAATTAAAGTATCAATTTTATTGAATAATTTCCATTTATTTTTCAGCAATTCCAACAACAGGTGCAAATGTTCGCCGCAGCTTTGCTTCTCAAACAGCAACAACAGAATTTGAATTTATTGTCAATGCCACCGCCTCCCATCCTTTCACCCTCCCCTTCAACAAATGGACATTAATAAAATTGGAATTAAATTATGTCAAAAACATTTTCACATTTTTAATAAAATATTTTTCTTTCGCCTGTGGATTCGGTGAACCCCCAAATTTTGTGTAATCGATTTTTGAAAAAAAATTGAATTTCATTGTTTAAACCATGAGAAAATATTAAATTACCCAAAAAAATAATTAATTTACCCAAATTCTTTTCGTATTGAAAAATATTTTGAGGCCATATAACTTGGCCATAATTAGGTATTAGGGCTCAGGGTTGGGTTCAGGGTATGTTGGGATTAGAGGCTAGGGGTTAGGGATTCCTAAAGAAGTTTGATTTGGCCAAGTTATATGGCCCCAAAAATATAATATTTTCGACACGAAAAAATTTAGCTAAATTAATTCTTTTTTTGGGCAAATTAATAGACTCCCTTTAATCATTATTATCATTCAAATAAAAACATTATTCTCTTTTTATTTTTATTTGTTGATCTCCCCCCATTCAATTTGCATGTTTATGTATTTGCCAATTTTGTTTCGCATTTTTTAAAATTACATTAATTTTCCGCATTCACTCCACAATTTTCCTTAAAAAGTTGCATCGAATTTGTGTAACTAATTCCATTATTACTTACTGTTTTTTTATTTAATCAATTTTTGGAATTATTATTTTATTATCATTTGGAAAAATAAAGGAATAAAATTAAATTATTCATAAATTTATTTTTTTATAAAAAAAGCATTGATGTTGCTGGCGGGCAATTTGAAGTAAAATAATTCTTATGGAAAGTCTCTCTGGATCTGGGATAGCAAAAAATGTTGGCCAATATGCCTTATGTTATGAAATTATGATTTAATAAAACAATTCTAACCTACAAAATGAACCGAAAATATACAATTTTGTAATTGTAATCTTTTTGATAATCTTAAAATTTTTAATATCGTGTACGTTGGCTTGGATAAAAGAAAAAAAGGAATTGGTTTAATAAACCGGAGAAGAGTATGATAATTGCTAAATCCCTATCCTAAATGGACACAAAATAAACAAACTTTCCGAAATGAAACACTGAAACACACACAATAAAACTTCCCTGAATTATTTGCCTGTAGCAATATTTTTGGAGAATTTTCTCAAATTATTAAATAAATATTCCTCGAGGCTAATTTTGGGCTCGGGAAGTTATTCCATTATTCAACAGAGTAAAGTCACCCCGGCCACACTCCCTGTACGCACGCCTCAAAAATACAGTTGTGTCTAGCATTCATAAAGTCTTTTCTTTTTTTGTTACATTCTCTCGCTTGCACTACGCCAAAATAATAATATTTTCATACCAAAATTACGCATTAGCGAATAGGTTTGCAAATGTTATTCTATCTCAGCTCCCAAACTTAAGTTTTTAAATTCCAACTCCAATTTTATTCAGAATTAAATGGGCTACAAGATAGGCTAGGAATAAATATTAATCAATCGTCATTTTTAAGCACTTTATCGTTGTTGAAAATTTTTATAATTCTTTGGACAACTTTCAGATTAAAAAGCATATTCGAAAATAGGCCCATTCGATTCAGCATAATCGATTTACTTTGTAAGATTTCATTTGTAGCCAATTTCATTCCACATAAACCACCAATTTTTTAGTCGTTTAAAATTTCGGTTTTCCATATATTCAAATGGCCATAACTATAGTTCAAAAGTTTCAAAACCATCCAAGATTGAAATTTTATATACTAAATCGACCATTGCGCATCGAATGAGTTCTAGATCAATGCAATAAAAAGAAAAAAAAATTTTCAGAAAAAAGCAAAGGGTCCCCCCTATGGGTTCGACAAAAAAATGAAATATTTGCAAAAGTGATAAAAATGCTTTTAACATAATAATGATATTTTATACTATTTATTAGATCAATAATAAGTTGATTTTTTATTTGAAAAACAATTAGAATGCGAAATATACGTAAAAAACACAAGTGAATAGTCCTTTTTATGAGTAATATTTAAATTTCGCCACGCTTGGCTTTTTATATTTTTGACGCGTGCGTACAGGGAGTGTGGCCGGGGTGTAAAGTTCTCATTCTTATTCTTCCTTTCGCTAATTAAAACTTTCCGGAAAGAAACACAAAAATCAGAATTAAAACTTTCCGGAAAAAAACACAAAAATCAGAATTAAAACTTTCCGGAAAGAAACACAAAAATCAGAATCAAAATTTTCGGAAAGAAACACAAAAATCAGAATTAAAACTTTCCGGAAAGAAACACATAAAATCAGAATTAAAACTTTCCGGAAAGAAACACAAAAAATCAGAATTAAAACTTTCCAGAAAGAAACACATAAAATCAGAATTAAAACTTTTCGGAAAGAAACACATAAAATCAGAATTAAAACTTTCCAGAAAGAAACACAAAAATCAGAATTAAAACTTTCCGGAAAGAAACACAAAAATCAGAATTAAAACTTTCCGGAAAGAAACACAAAAATCAGAATTAAAACTTTCCGGAAAGAAACACATAAAATCAGAATTAAAACTTTCCGGAAAGAAACACAAAAATCAGAATTAAAACTTTCCGGAAAGAAACACATAAAATCAGAATTAAAACTTTCCGGAAAGAAACACAAAAAATCAGAATTAAAACTTTCCGGAAAGAAACACAAAAATCAGAATTAAAACTTTCCGGAAAGAAACACATAAAATCAGAATTAAAACTTTCCGGAAAGAAACACAAAAAATCAGAATTAAAACTTTCCAGAAAGAAACACAAAAATCAGAATTAAAACTTTCCGGAAAGAAACACATAAAATCAGAATTAAAACTTTCCGGAAAGAAACACAAAAATCAGAATTAAAACTTTCCGGAAAGAAACAAAAAAAAAATCAGAATTAAAACTTTCCGGAAAGAAACACAAAAATCAGAATTAAACTTTCCCTAATGAAACACAAAAATCAGAATTAAAACTTTCCGGAAAGAAACACAAAAATCAGAATTAAAACTTTCCGGAAAGAAACACATAAAATCAGAATTAAAACTTTCCGGAAAGAAACACAAAAATCAGAATTAAAACTTTCCGGGAAGAAACACAAAAATCAGAATTAAAACTTTCCGGAAAGAAACACAAAAAATCAGAATTAAAACTTTCCAGAAAGAAACACATAAAATCAGAATTAAAACTTTTCGGAAAGAAACACATAAAATCAGAATTATTTCCGGAAAGAAGCACAAAAAATCAGAATTAAAACTTTCCGGAAAGAAACACAAAAATCAGAATTAAAACTTTCCCTAATGAAACACAAAAATCAGAATTAAAACTTTCCGGAAAGAAACACAAAAATCAGAATTAAAACTTTCCGGAAAGAAACACAAAAATCAGAATTAAACTTTCCCTAATGAAACACAAAAATCAGAATTAAAACTTTCCGGAAAGAAACACAAAAATCAGAATTAAAACTTTCCGGAAAGAAACACAAAAATCAGAATTAAAACTTTCCGGAAAGAAACACAAAAATCAGAATTAAAACTTTCCGGAAAGAAACACAAAAATCAGAATTAAAACTTTCCGGAAAGAAACACAAAAATCAGAATTAAACTTTCCCTAATGAAACACAAAAATCAGAATTAAAACTTTCCGGAAAGAAACACAAAAATCAGAATTAAAACTTTCCGGAAAGAAACACATAAAATCAGAATTAAAACTTTCCGGAAAGAAACACAAAAATCAGAATTAAAACTTTCCGGAAAGAAACACAAAAATCAGAATTAAAACTTTCCGGAAAGAAACACAAAAAATCAGAATTAAAACTTTCCAGAAAGAAACACATAAAATCAGAATTAAAACTTTTCGGAAAGAAACACATAAAATCAGAATTATTTCCGGAAAGAAGCACAAAAAATCAGAATTAAAACTTTCCGGAAAGAAACACAAAAATCAGAATTAAAACTTTCCGGAAAGAAACAAAAAAAAATCAGAATTAAAACTTTCCGGAAAGAAACACAAAAATCAGAATTAAAACTTTCCGGAAAGAAACACAAAAATCAGAATTAAAACTTTCCGGAAAGAAACACAAAAAATCAGAATTAAAACTTTCCAGAAAGAAACACATAAAATCAGAATTAAAACTTTCCAGAAAGAAACACATAAAATCAGAATTAAAACTTTTCGGAAAGAAACACATAAAATCAGAATTATTTCCGGAAAGAAGCACAAAAAATCAGAATTAAAACTTTCCGGAAAGAAACACAAAAATCAGAATTAAAACTTTCCCTAATGAAACACAAAAATCAGAATTAAAACTTTCCGGAAAGAAACACAAAAATCAGAATTAAAACTTTCCGGAAAGAAACACAAAAATCAGAATTAAACTTTCCCTAATGAAACACAAAAATCAGAATTAAAACTTTCCGGAAAGAAACACAAAAATCAGAATTAAAACTTTCCGGAAAGAAACACAAAAATCAGAATTAAAACTTTCCGGAAAGAAACACAAAAATCAGAATTAAAACTTTCCAGAAAGAAACACAAAAATCAGAATTAAAACTTTCCGGAAAGAAACACAAAAATCAGAATTAAAACTTTCCGGAAAGAAACACAAAAATCAGAATTAAACTTTCCCTAATGAAACACAAAAATCAGAATTAAAACTTTCCGGAAAGAAACACAAAAATCAGAATTAAAACTTTCCGGAAAGAAACACATAAAATCAGAATTAAAACTTTCCGGAAAGAAACACAAAAATCAGAATTAAAACTTTCCGGAAAGAAACACAAAAATCAGAATTAAAACTTTCCGGAAAGAAACACATAAAATCAGAATTAAAACTTTCCGGAAAGAAACACAAAAATCAGAATTAAACTTTCCCTAATGAAACACAAAAATCAGAATTAAAACTTTCCGGAAAGAAACACAAAAATCAGAATTAAAACTTTCCGGAAAGAAACACAAAAAATCAGAATTAAAACTTTCCAGAAAGAAACACATAAAATCAGAATTAAAACTTTTCGGAAAGAAACACATAAAATCAGAATTATTTCCGGAAAGAAGCACAAAAAATCAGAATTAAAACTTTCCGGAAAGAAACACAAAAATCAGAATTAAAACTTTCCGGAAACAAACAAAAAAAAATCAGAATTAAAACTTTCCGGAAAGAAACACAAAAATCAGAATTAAACTTTCCCTAATGAAACACAAAAATCAGAATTAAAACTTTCCGGAAAGAAACACAAAAAAATCAGAATTAAACTTTCCCTAATGAAACACAAAAATCAGAATTAAAACTTTCCGGAAAGAAACAAAAAAATCAGAATTAAAACTTTCCGGAAAGAAACAAAAAAAATCAGAATTAAAACTTTCCGGAAAGAAACACAAAAATCAGAATTAAAACTTTCCGGAAAGAAACACAAAAAATCAGAATTAAAACTTTCCGGAAAGAAACACATAAAATCAGAATTAAAAATTTCCGGAAAGAAACACAAAAATCAGAATTAAAACTTTCCGGAAAGAAACACAAAAATCAGAATTAAAACTTTCCGGAAAGAAACACAAAAAATCAGAATTAAAACTTTCCAGAAAGAAACACATAAAATCAGAATTAAAACTTTTCGGAAAGAAACACATAAAATCAGAATTATTTCCGGAAAGAAGCACAAAAAATCAGAATTAAAACTTTCCGGAAAGAAACACAAAAATCAGAATTAAAACTTTCCCTAATGAAACACAAAAATCAGAATTAAAACTTTCCGGAAAGAAACACAAAAATCAGAATTAAAACTTTCCGGAAAGAAACACAAAAATCAGAATTAAACTTTCCCTAATGAAACACAAAAATCAGAATTAAAACTTTCCGGAAAGAAACACAAAAATCAGAATTAAAACTTTCCGGAAAGAAACACAAAAATCAGAATTAAAACTTTCCGGAAAGAAACACAAAAATCAGAATTAAAACTTTCCGGAAAGAAACACAAAAATCAGAATTAAAACTTTCCGGAAAGAAACACAAAAATCAGAATTAAAACTTTCCGGAAAGAAACACAAAAATCAGAATTAAACTTTCCCTAATGAAACACAAAAATCAGAATTAAAACTTTCCGGAAAGAAACACAAAAATCAGAATTAAAACTTTTCGGAAAGAAACACATAAAATCAGAATTATTTCCGGAAAGAAGCACAAAAAATCAGAATTAAAACTTTCCGGAAAGAAACACAAAAATCAGAATTAAAACTTTCCCTAATGAAACACAAAAATCAGAATTAAAACTTTCCGGAAAGAAACACAAAAATCAGAATTAAAACTTTCCGGAAAGAAACACAAAAATCAGAATTAAACTTTCCCTAATGAAACACAAAAATCAGAATTAAAACTTTCCGGAAAGAAACACAAAAATCAGAATTAAAACTTTCCGGAAAGAAACACAAAAATCAGAATTAAAACTTTCCGGAAAGAAACACAAAAATCAGAATTAAAACTTTCCAGAAAGAAACACAAAAATCAGAATTAAAACTTTCCGGAAAGAAACACAAAAATCAGAATTAAAACTTTCCGGAAAGAAACACAAAAATCAGAATTAAACTTTCCCTAATGAAACACAAAAATCAGAATTAAAACTTTCCGGAAAGAAACACAAAAATCAGAATTAAAACTTTCCGGAAAGAAACACATAAAATCAGAATTAAAACTTTCCGGAAAGAAACACAAAAATCAGAATTAAAACTTTCCGGAAAGAAACACAAAAATCAGAATTAAAACTTTCCGGAAAGAAACACATAAAATCAGAATTAAAACTTTCCGGAAAGAAACACAAAAATCAGAATTAAACTTTCCCTAATGAAACACAAAAATCAGAATTAAAACTTTCCGGAAAGAAACACAAAAATCAGAATTAAAACTTTCCGGAAAGAAACACAAAAAATCAGAATTAAAACTTTCCAGAAAGAAACACATAAAATCAGAATTAAAACTTTTCGGAAAGAAACACATAAAATCAGAATTATTTCCGGAAAGAAGCACAAAAAATCAGAATTAAAACTTTCCGGAAAGAAACACAAAAATCAGAATTAAAACTTTCCGGAAACTAACAAAAAAAATCAGAATTAAAACTTTCCGGAAAGAAACACAAAAATCAGAATTAAACTTTCCCTAATGAAACACAAAAATCAGAATTAAAACTTTCCGGAAAGAAACACAAAAAAATCAGAATTAAACTTTCCCTAATGAAACACAAAAATCAGAATTAAAACTTTCCGGAAAGAAACAAAAAAATCAGAATTAAAACTTTCCGGAAAGAAACAAAAAAAATCAGAATTAAAACTTTCCGGAAAGAAACACAAAAATCAGAATTAAAACTTTCCGGAAAGAAACACAAAAAATCAGAATTAAAACTTTCCGGAAAGAAACACATAAAATCAGAATTAAAAATTTCCGGAAAGAAACACAAAAATCAGAATTAAAACTTTCCGGAAAGAAACACAAAAATCAGAATTAAAACTTTCCGGAAAGAAACACAAAAAATCAGAATTAAAACTTTCCAGAAAGAAACACATAAAATCAGAATTAAAACTTTTCGGAAAGAAACACATAAAATCAGAATTATTTCCGGAAAGAAGCACAAAAAATCAGAATTAAAACTTTCCGGAAAGAAACACAAAAATCAGAATTAAAACTTTCCCTAATGAAACACAAAAATCAGAATTAAAACTTTCCGGAAAGAAACACAAAAATCAGAATTAAAACTTTCCGGAAAGAAACACAAAAATCAGAATTAAACTTTCCCTAATGAAACACAAAAATCAGAATTAAAACTTTCCGGAAAGAAACACAAAAATCAGAATTAAAACTTTCCGGAAAGAAACACAAAAATCAGAATTAAAACTTTCCGGAAAGAAACACAAAAATCAGAATTAAAACTTTCCGGAAAGAAACACAAAAATCAGAATTAAAACTTTCCGGAAAGAAACACAAAAATCAGAATTAAAACTTTCCGGAAAGAAACACAAAAATCAGAATTAAACTTTCCCTAATGAAACACAAAAATCAGAATTAAAACTTTCCGGAAAGAAACACAAAAATCAGAATTAAAACTTTCCGGAAAGAAACACATAAAATCAGAATTAAAACTTTCCGGAAAGAAACACAAAAATCAGAATTAAAACTTTCCGGAAAGAAACACAAAAATCAGAATTAAAACTTTCCGGAAAGAAACACATAAAATCAGAATTAAAACTTTCCGGAAAGAAACACAAAAATCAGAATTAAAACTTTCCGGAAAGAAACAAAAAAATCAGAATTAAAACTTTCCGGAAAGAAACACAAAAAATCAGAATTAAAACTTTCCAGAAAGAAACACATAAAATCAGAATTAAAACTTTTCGGAAAGAAACACATAAAATCAGAATTATTTCCGGAAAGAAGCACAAAAAATCAGAATTAAAACTTTCCGGAAAGAAACACAAAAATCAGAATTAAAACTTTCCGGAAAGAAACAAAAAAAAATCAGAATTAAAACTTTCCGGAAAGAAACACAAAAATCAGAATTAAACTTTCCCTAATGAAACACAAAAATCAGAATTAAAACTTTCCGGAAAGAAACACAAAAAAATCAGAATTAAACTTTCCCTAATGAAACACAAAAATCAGAATTAAAACTCCGGAAAGAAACAAAAAAATCAGAATTAAAACTTTCCGAAAAGAAACAAAAAAAATCAGAATTAAAACTTTCCGGAAAGAAACACAAAAATCAGAATTAAAACTTTCCGGAAAGAAACACAAAAAATCAGAATTAAAACTTTCCGGAAAGAAACACATAAAATCAGAATTAAAACTTTCCGGAAAGAAACACAAAAATCAGAATTAAAACTTTCCGGAAAGAAACACAAAAATCAGAATTAAAACTTTCCGGAAAGAAACACAAAAAATCAGAATTAAAACTTTCCAGAAAGAAACACATAAAATCAGAATTAAAACTTTTCGGAAAGAAACACATAAAATCAGAATTATTTCCGGAAAGAAGCACAAAAAATCAGAATTAAAACTTTCCGGAAAGAAACACAAAAATCAGAATTAAAACTTTCCCTAATGAAACACAAAAATCAGAATTAAAACTTTCCGGAAAGAAACACAAAAATCAGAATTAAAACTTTCCGGAAAGAAACACAAAAATCAGAATTAAACTTTCCCTAATGAAACACAAAAATCAGAATTAAAACTTTCCGGAAAGAAACACAAAAATCAGAATTAAAACTTTCCGGAAAGAAACACAAAAATCAGAATTAAAACTTTCCGGAAAGAAACACAAAAATCAGAATTAAAACTTTCCGGAAAGAAACACAAAAATCAGAATTAAAACTTTCCGGAAAGAAACACAAAAATCAGAATTAAAACTTTCCGGAAAGAAACACATAAAATCAGAATTAAAACTTTCCGGAAAGAAACACAAAAATCAGAATTAAAACTTTCCGGAAAGAAACACAAAAATCAGAATTAAAACTTTCCGGAAAGAAACACAAAAAATCAGAATTAAAACTTTCCAGAAAGAAACACATAAAATCAGAATTAAAACTTTTCGGAAAGAAACACATAAAATCAGAATTATTTCCGGAAAGAAGCACAAAAAATCAGAATTAAAACTTTCCGGAAAGAAACACAAAAATCAGAATTAAAACTTTCCGGAAAGAAACAAAAAAAAATCAGAATTAAAACTTTCCGGAAAGAAACACAAAAATCAGAATTAAACTTTCCCTAATGAAACACAAAAATCAGAATTAAAACTTTCCGGAAAGAAACACAAAAAAATCAGAATTAAACTTTCCCTAATGAAACACAAAAATCAGAATTAAAACTTTCCGGAAAGAAACAAAAAAATCAGAATTAAAACTTTCCGGAAAGAAACAAAAAAAATCAGAATTAAAACTTTCCGGAAAGAAACACAAAAATCAGAATTAAAACTTTCCGGAAAGAAACACAAAAAATCAGAATTAAAACTTTCCGGAAAGAAACACATAAAATCAGAATTAAAACTTTCCGGAAAGAAACACAAAAATCAGAATTAAAACTTTCCGGAAAGAAACACAAAAATCAGAATTAAAACTTTCCGGAAAGAAACACAAAAAATCAGAATTAAAACTTTCCAGAAAGAAACACATAAAATCAGAATTAAAACTTTTCGGAAAGAAACACATAAAATCAGAATTATTTCCGGAAAGAAGCACAAAAAATCAGAATTAAAACTTTCCGGAAAGAAACACAAAAATCAGAATTAAAACTTTCCCTAATGAAACACAAAAATCAGAATTAAAACTTTCCGGAAAGAAACACAAAAATCAGAATTAAAACTTTCCGGAAAGAAACACAAAAATCAGAATTAAACTTTCCCTAATGAAACACAAAAATCAGAATTAAAACTTTCCGGAAAGAAACACAAAAATCAGAATTAAAACTTTCCGGAAAGAAACACAAAAATCAGAATTAAAACTTTCCGGAAAGAAACACAAAAATCAGAATTAAAACTTTCCGGAAAGAAACACAAAAATCAGAATTAAAACTTTCCGGAAAGAAACACAAAAATCAGAATTAAAACTTTCCGGAAAGAAACACAAAAATCAGAATTAAACTTTCCCTAATGAAACACAAAAATCAGAATTAAAACTTTCCGGAAAGAAACACAAAAATCAGAATTAAAACTTTCCGGAAAGAAACACATAAAATCAGAATTAAAACTTTCCGGAAAGAAACACAAAAATCAGAATTAAAACTTTCCGGAAAGAAACACAAAAATCAGAATTAAAACTTTCCGGAAAGAAACACAAAAAATCAGAATTAAAACTTTCCAGAAAGAAACACATAAAATCAGAATTAAAACTTTTCGGAAAGAAACACATAAAATCAGAATTATTTCCGGAAAGAAGCACAAAAAATCAGAATTAAAACTTTCCGGAAAGAAACACAAAAATCAGAATTAAAACTTTCCCTAATGAAACACAAAAATCAGAATTAAAACTTTCCCTAATGAAACACAAAAATCAGAATTAAAACTTTCCGGAAAGAAACACAAAAATCAGAATTAAAACTTTCCGGAAAGACAAAAATCAGAATTAAACTTTCCCTAATGAAACACAAAAATCAGAATTAAAACTTTCCGGAAAGAAACAAAAAAAATCAGAATTAAACTTTCCCTAATGAAACACAAAAATCAGAATTAAAACTTTCCGGAAAGAAACAAAAAAAATCAGAATTAAAACTTTCCGGAAAGAAACAAAAAAAATCAGAATTAAAACTTTCCGGAAAGAAACACAAAAATCAGAATTAAAACTTTCCGGAAAGAAACACAAAAAATCAGAATTAAAACTTTCCGGAAAGAAACACATAAAATCAGAATTAAAACTTTCCGGAAAGAAACACAAAAATCAGAATTAAAACTTTCCGGAAAGAAACACAAAAATCAGAATTAAACTTTCCCTAATGAAACACAAAAATCAGAATTAAAACTTTCCGGAAAGAAACACAAAAATCAGAATTAAAACTTTCCGGAAAGAAACACATAAAATCAGAATTAAAACTTTCCGGAAAGAAACACAAAAATCAGAATTAAAACTTTCCGGAAAGAAACACAAAAATCAGAATTAAAACTTTCCGGAAAGAAACAAAAAAAATCAGAATTAAACTTTCCCTAATGAAACACAAAAATCAGAATTAAAACTTTCCGGAAAGAAACAAAAAAAATCAGAATTAAAACTTTCCGGAAAGAAACAAAAAAAATCAGAATTAAAACTTTCCGGAAAGAAACACAAAAATCAGAATTAAACTTTCCCTAATGAAACACAAAAATCAGAATTAAAACTTTCCGGAAAGAAACACAAAAATCAGAATTAAAACTTTCCGGAAAGAAACACATAAAATCAGAATTAAAACTTTTCGGAAAGAAACACATAAAATCAGAATTATTTCCGGAAAGAAGCACAAAAAATCAGAATTAAAACTTTCCGGAAAGAAACACAAAAATCAGAATTAAAACTTTCCGGAAAGAAACACAAAAATCAGAATTAAAACTTTCCGGAAAGAAACAAAAAAAAATCAGAATTAAAACTTTCCGGAAAGAAACACAAAAATCAGAATTAAACTTTCCCTAATGAAACACAAAAATCAGAATTAAAACTTTCCGGAAAGAAACACAAAAAAATCAGAATTAAACTTTCCCTAATGAAACACAAAAATCAGAATTAAAACTTTCCGGAAAGAAACAAAAAAATCAGAATTAAAACTTTCCGGAAAGAAACAAAAAAAATCAGAATTAAAACTTTCCGGAAAGAAACACAAAAATCAGAATTAAAACTTTCCGGAAAGAAACACAAAAAATCAGAATTAAAACTTTCCGGAAAGAAACACATAAAATCAGAATTAAAACTTTCCGGAAAGAAACACAAAAATCAGAATTAAAACTTTCCGGAAAGAAACACAAAAATCAGAATTAAAACTTTCCGGAAAGAAACACAAAAAATCAGAATTAAAACTTTCCAGAAAGAAACACATAAAATCAGAATTAAAACTTTTCGGAAAGAAACACATAAAATCAGAATTATTTCCGGAAAGAAGCACAAAAAATCAGAATTAAAACTTTCCGGAAAGAAACACAAAAATCAGAATTAAAACTTTCCGGAAAGAAACACAAAAATCAGAATTAAAACTTTCCGGAAAGAAACACAAAAATCAGAATTAAAACTTTCCGGAAAGAAACACAAAAATCAGAATTAAACTTTCCCTAATGAAACACAAAAATCAGAATTAAAACTTTCCGGAAAGAAACACAAAAATCAGAATTAAACTTTCCCTAATGAAACACAAAAATCAGAATTAAAACTTTCCGGAAAGAAACACAAAAATCAGAATTAAACTTTCCCTAATGAAACACAAAAATCAGAATTAAAACTTTCCGGAAAGAAACACAAAAATCAGAATTAAAACTTTCCGGAAAGAAACACAAAAATCAGAATTAAAACTTTCCGGAAAGAAACACAAAAATCAGAATTAAAACTTTCCAGAAAGAAACACAAAAATCAGAATTAAAACTTTCCGGAAAGAAACACAAAAATCAGAATTAAAACTTTCCGGAAAGAAACACAAAAATCAGAATTAAACTTTCCCTAATGAAACACAAAAATCAGAATTAAAACTTTCCGGAAAGAAACACAAAAATCAGAATTAAAACTTTCCGGAAAGAAACACATAAAATCAGAATTAAAACTTTCCGGAAAGAAACACAAAAATCAGAATTAAAACTTTCCGGAAAGAAACACAAAAATCAGAATTAAAACTTTCCGGAAAGAAACACATAAAATCAGAATTAAAACTTTCCGGAAAGAAACACAAAAATCAGAATTAAACTTTCCCTAATGAAACACAAAAATCAGAATTAAAACTTTCCGGAAAGAAACACAAAAATCAGAATTAAAACTTTCCGGAAAGAAACACAAAAAATCAGAATTAAAACTTTCCAGAAAGAAACACATAAAATCAGAATTAAAACTTTCCGGAAAGAAACACAAAAAAATCAGAATTAAAACTTTCCGGAAAGAAACACATAAAATCAGAATTAAAACTTTCCGGAAAGAAACACAAAAATCAGAATTAAAACTTTCCGGAAAGAAACACAAAAATCAGAATTAAAACTTTCCAGAAAGAAACACATAAAATCAGAATTATTTCCGGAAAGAAGCACAAAAAATCAGAATTAAAACTTTCCGGAAAGAAACACAAATCAGAATTAAAACTTTCCGGAAACAAACAAAAAAAAATCAGAATTAAAACTTTCCGGAAAGAAACACAAAAATCAGAATTAAACTTTCCCTAATGAAACACAAAAATCAGAATTAAAACTTTCCGGAAAGAAACACAAAAAAATCAGAATTAAACTTTCCCTAATGAAACACAAAAATCAGAATTAAAACTTTCCGGAAAGAAACAAAAAAATCAGAATTAAAACTTTCCGGAAAGAAACAAAAAAAATCAGAATTAAAACTTTCCGGAAAGAAACACAAAAATCAGAATTAAAACTTTCCGGAAAGAAACACAAAAAATCAGAATTAAAACTTTCCGGAAAGAAACACATAAAATCAGAATTAAAAATTTCCGGAAAGAAACACAAAAATCAGAATTAAAACTTTCCGGAAAGAAACACAAAAATCAGAATTAAAACTTTCCGGAAAGAAACACAAAAAATCAGAATTAAAACTTTCCGGAAAGAAACACAAAAATCAGAATTAAAACTTTCCGGAAAGAAACACAAAAATCAGAATTAAAACTTTCCGGAAAGAAACACAAAAATCAGAATTAAAACTTTCCGGAAAGAAACACAAAAATCAGAATTAAAACTTTCCGGAAAGAAACACAAAAATCAGAATTAAACTTTCCCTAATGAAACACAAAAATCAGAATTAAAACTTTCCGGAAAGAAACACAAAAATCAGAATTAAAACTTTTCGGAAAGAAACACATAAAATCAGAATTATTTCCGGAAAGAAGCACAAAAAATCAGAATTAAAACTTTCCGGAAAGAAACACAAAAATCAGAATTAAAACTTTCCCTAATGAAACACAAAAATCAGAATTAAAACTTTCCGGAAAGAAACACAAAAATCAGAATTAAAACTTTCCGGAAAGAAACACAAAAATCAGAATTAAACTTTCCCTAATGAAACACAAAAATCAGAATTAAAACTTTCCGGAAAGAAACACAAAAATCAGAATTAAAACTTTCCGGAAAGAAACACAAAAATCAGAATTAAAACTTTCCGGAAAGAAACACAAAAATCAGAATTAAAACTTTCCAGAAAGAAACACAAAAATCAGAATTAAAACTTTCCGGAAAGAAACACAAAAATCAGAATTAAAACTTTCCGGAAAGAAACACAAAAATCAGAATTAAACTTTCCCTAATGAAACACAAAAATCAGAATTAAAACTTTCCGGAAAGAAACACAAAAATCAGAATTAAAACTTTCCGGAAAGAAACACATAAAATCAGAATTAAAACTTTCCGGAAAGAAACACAAAAATCAGAATTAAAACTTTCCGGAAAGAAACACAAAAAATCAGAATTAAAACTTTCCGGAAAGAAACACAAAAATCAGAATTAAAACTTTCCCTAATGAAACACAAAAATCAGAATTAAAACTTTCCGGAAAGAAACACAAAAATCAGAATTAAAACTTTCCGGAAAGAAACACAAAAATCAGAATTAAACTTTCCCTAATGAAACACAAAAATCAGAATTAAAACTTTCCGGAAAGAAACACAAAAATCAGAATTAAAACTTTCCGGAAAGAAACACAAAAATCAGAATTAAAACTTTCCGGAAAGAAACACAAAAATCAGAATTAAAACTTTCCGGAAAGAAACACAAAAATCAGAATTAAAACTTTCCGGAAAGAAACACAAAAATCAGAATTAAAACTTTCCGGAAAGAAACACAAAAATCAGAATTAAACTTTCCCTAATGAAACACAAAAATCAGAATTAAAACTTTCCGGAAAGAAACACAAAAATCAGAATTAAAACTTTCCGGAAAGAAACACATAAAATCAGAATTAAAACTTTCCGGAAAGAAACACAAAAATCAGAATTAAAACTTTCCGGAAAGAAACACAAAAATCAGAATTAAAACTTTCCGGAAAGAAACACAAAAAATCAGAATTAAAACTTTCCAGAAAGAAACACATAAAATCAGAATTAAAACTTTTCGGAAAGAAACACATAAAATCAGAATTATTTCCGGAAAGAAGCACAAAAAATCAGAATTAAAACTTTCCGGAAAGAAACACAAAAATCAGAATTAAAACTTTCCCTAATGAAACACAAAAATCAGAATTAAAACTTTCCCTAATGAAACACAAAAATCAGAATTAAAACTTTCCGGAAAGAAACACAAAAATCAGAATTAAAACTTTCCGGAAAGACAAAAATCAGAATTAAACTTTCCCTAATGAAACACAAAAATCAGAATTAAAACTTTCCGGAAAGAAACAAAAAAAATCAGAATTAAACTTTCCCTAATGAAACACAAAAATCAGAATTAAAACTTTCCGGAAAGAAACAAAAAAAATCAGAATTAAAACTTTCCGGAAAGAAACAAAAAAAATCAGAATTAAAACTTTCCGGAAAGAAACACAAAAATCAGAATTAAAACTTTCCGGAAAGAAACACAAAAAATCAGAATTAAAACTTTCCGGAAAGAAACACATAAAATCAGAATTAAAACTTTCCGGAAAGAAACACAAAAATCAGAATTAAAACTTTCCGGAAAGAAACACAAAAATCAGAATTAAACTTTCCCTAATGAAACACAAAAATCAGAATTAAAACTTTCCGGAAAGAAACACAAAAATCAGAATTAAAACTTTCCGGAAAGAAACACATAAAATCAGAATTAAAACTTTCCGGAAAGAAACACAAAAATCAGAATTAAAACTTTCCGGAAAGAAACACAAAAATCAGAATTAAAACTTTCCGGAAAGAAACAAAAAAAATCAGAATTAAACTTTCCCTAATGAAACACAAAAATCAGAATTAAAACTTTCCGGAATGAAACACAAAAAATCAGAATTAAAACTTTCCGGAAAGAAACAAAAAAAATCAGAATTAAAACTTTCCGGAAAGAAACACAAAAATCAGAATTAAAACTTTCCGGAAAGAAACACAAAAATCAGAATTAAAACTTTCCGGAAAGAAACACAAAAATCAGAATTAAAACTTTCCAGAAAGAAACACAAAAATCAGAATTAAAACTTTCCGGAAAGAAACACAAAAATCAGAATTAAAACTTTCCGGAAAGAAACACAAAAATCAGAATTAAAACTTTCCGGAAAGAAACACAAAAATCAGAATTAAACTTTCCCTAATGAAACACAAAAATCAGAATTAAAACTTTCCGGAAAGAAACACAAAAATCAGAATTAAAACTTTCCGGAAAGAAACACATAAAATCAGAATTAAAACTTTCCGGAAAGAAACACAAAAATCAGAATTAAAACTTTCCAGAAAGAAACACAAAAATCAGAATTAAAACTTTCCGGAAAGAAACACAAAAATCAGAATTAAAACTTTCCGGAAAGAAACACAAAAATCAGAATTAAACTTTCCCTAATGAAACACAAAAATCAGAATTAAAACTTTCCGGAAAGAAACACAAAAATCAGAATTAAAACTTTCCGGAAAGAAACACATAAAATCAGAATTAAAACTTTCCGGAAAGAAACACAAAAATCAGAATTAAAACTTTCCGGAAAGAAACACAAAAAATCAGAATTAAAACTTTCCGGAAAGAAACACAAAAATCAGAATTAAAACTTTCCCTAATGAAACACAAAAATCAGAATTAAAACTTTCCGGAAAGAAACACAAAAATCAGAATTAAAACTTTCCGGAAAGAAACACAAAAATCAGAATTAAACTTTCCCTAATGAAACACAAAAATCAGAATTAAAACTTTCCGGAAAGAAACACAAAAATCAGAATTAAAACTTTCCGGAAAGAAACACAAAAATCAGAATTAAAACTTTCCGGAAAGAAACACAAAAATCAGAATTAAAACTTTCCGGAAAGAAACACAAAAATCAGAATTAAACTTTCCCTAATGAAACACAAAAATCAGAATTAAAACTTTCCGGAAAGAAACACAAAAATCAGAATTAAAACTTTCCGGAAAGAAACACAAAAATCAGAATTAAAACTTTCCGGAAAGAAACACAAAAATCAGAATTAAAACTTTCCGGAAAGAAACACAAAAATCAGAATTAAAACTTTCCGGAAAGAAACAAAAAAAATCAGAATTAAAACTTTCCGGAAAGAAACACAAAAATCAGAATTAAAACTTTCCGGAAAGAAACACAAAAAATCAGAATTAAAACTTTCCGGAAAGAAACACATAAAATCAGAATTAAAACTTTCCGGAAAGAAACACAAAAATCAGAATTAAAACTTTCCGGAAAGAAACACAAAAATCAGAATTAAACTTTCCCTAATGAAACACAAAAATCAGAATTAAAACTTTCCGGAAAGAAACACAAAAATCAGAATTAAAACTTTCCGGAAAGAAACACATAAAATCAGAATTAAAACTTTCCGGAAAGAAACACAAAAATCAGAATTAAAACTTTCCGGAAAGAAACACAAAAATCAGAATTAAAACTTTCCGGAAAGAAACAAAAAAAATCAGAATTAAACTTTCCCTAATGAAACACAAAAATCAGAATTAAAACTTTCCGGAATGAAACACAAAAAATCAGAATTAAAACTTTCCGGAAAGAAACAAAAAAAATCAGAATTAAAACTTTCCGGAAAGAAACACAAAAATCAGAATTAAACTTTCCCTAATGAAACACAAAAATCAGAATTAAAACTTTCCGGAAAGAAACACAAAAATCAGAATTAAAACTTTCCGGAAAGAAACACATAAAATCAGAATTAAAACTTTTCGGAAAGAAACACATAAAATCAGAATTATTTCCGGAAAGAAGCACAAAAAATCAGAATTAAAACTTTCCGGAAAGAAACACAAAAATCAGAATTAAAACTTTCCGGAAAGACAAAAATCAGAATTAAACTTTCCCTAATGAAACACAAAAATCAGAATTAAAACTTTCCGGAAAGAAACAAAAAAAATCAGAATTAAAACTTTCCGGAAAGAAACAAAAAAAATCAGAATTAAAACTTTCCGGAAAGAAACACAAAAATCAGAATTAAAACTTTCCGAAAGAAACACAAAAAATCAGAATTAAAACTTTCCGGAAAGAAACACATAAAATCAGAATTAAAACTTTCCGGAAAGAAACTCAAAAATCAGAATTAAAACTTTCCGGAAAGAAACACAAAAATCAGAATTAAAACTTTCCGGAAAGAAACACAAAAAATCAGAATTAAAACTTTCCAGAAAGAAACACATAAAATCAGAATTAAAACTTTTCGGAAAGAAACACATAAAATCAGAATTATTTCCGGAAAGAAGCACAAAAAATCAGAATTAAAACTTTCCGGAAAGAAACACAAAAATCAGAATTAAAACTTTCCGGAAAGACAAAAATCAGAATTAAACTTTCCCTAATGAAACACAAAAATCAGAATTAAAACTTTCCGGAAAGAAACACAAAAATCAGAATTAAAACGTTCCGGAAAGAAACAAAAAAAATCAGAATTAAACTTTCCCTAATGAAACACAAAAATCAGAATTAAAACTTTCCGGAAAGAAACAAAAAAAATCAGAATTAAAACTTTCCGGAAAGAAACAAAAAAAATCAGAATTAAAACTTTCCGGAAAGAAACACAAAAATCAGAATTAAAACTTTCCGGAAAGAAACACAAAAAATCAGAATTAAAACTTTCCGGAAAGAAACACAAAAATCAGAATTAAAACTTTCCGGAAAGAAACAAAAAAAAATCAGAATTAAAACTTTCCGGAAAGAAACACAAAAATCAGAATTAAAACTTTCCGGAAAGAAACACAAAAATCAGAATTAAAACTTTCCGGAAAGAAACACAAAAATCACAATTAAAACTTTCCGGAAAGAAACACAAAAATCAGAATTAAAACTTTCCGGAAAGAAACACAAAAATCACAATTAAACTTTCCCTAATGAAACACAAAAATCAGAATTGAAAAACCTTCCGGAAAGAAACACAAAAAATCAGAATTAAAACTTTCCGGAAAGAAACAAAAAAAATCAGAATTAAACTTTCCCTAATGAAACACAAAAATCAGAATTGAAAAACTTTCCGGAAAGAAACACAAAAAATCAGAAAAAGATATCGAGAAAAATTCTCCAATTTTTTCCCAAAATTCTCCAATTTTTTCCCAAGAGTAAAAAAATTTAATTTTCGGACAAAAATAAATGGATCCCTAAATTAATTAAAATTAGATGGTAGCGAAATGTATCCAAACCTGATTAATAAATCAAAAAAATTTCCAATAAATGGCTTTAGAATTGGGCATCTTTTTTTCTCCAAATTGATTTATTCGGCTAATCATAAACAATAAATAAAACAAATAAAATATTCATCTTGATTTTATCAATAAATGTCAATTTTCATTTCTTATTTCATACACCAATCGTCCAAAAATAATCTACTATACCAAAAAATGAATTAGAAAATTATATTTAATCAAAAATTTCTTACGGTTCGTTCCCTCCGTCGATCGCTTCTTTGATCAATTTCTTCAACACCAAATTTTCACATTTTCCACTGTTCATATTTGGTCTCCAACCATTGTTAAATTGTGGCAAATCATCAGGCAAAATATATTTGTGATAATGACAGTCATAATATGATGCATAATCTAAAATTTTTCCTGATAAAAATTCGACATTTTTGTGATATTTAAACTTAGCTATTAATGAAATATTAGAGCTTATGCTTGTAATTAGGTTTTAATATGTTAATAGAATTTAGCTTTAAGAAGCCGGCAATATTTATGTTATGCCTTCAAAAATATTAATGGCAAATTTGATGATTTTTACTTTGTTAAATTTTTCGATTATTTTACCTTCAATGTCGAAGTAGTGAAAATAAATTGTGATTTTCCTTCCATTTTCCAAATGCTTTTGAAACAAAGAAAAAAATGAAGTAAGATCGTCATTTGTGTCAGGCTTTTTGCAATGCAGTGATTTTAAATCCTGGAATTCAATCAATAAATTGAGGCCAAAAATAATGGAAACTCACTGGAAATTGTCCAAGCAATTGTTCGATGAATTCGGAAGAAGAAGGAAGAATGGAAGAACGAATATCCAAATGCTGCAATTAGTTTTTAGTAATTATTCATATTTAATTTATGACAATTTATTAAACCTGAATTGATTTGTTTTGTTGGCTAAATAATAGCTCAAGAAGAAATTGGTCAAAATCAAAAAACAACACACTCCAGTGAAATCGAAGTGTCAAAGAATTTAGGGAATCCGGGATTTGGAAAGGATGTCGAACGTACACATTGAGATGGACCAAATCAGAACAGTCTCGACAGATGCTTGACATCTTGAATGAATAATATAAATATTATTTGTTGGACAAAATATTTTTTATTCTGATGTATTCCCATCCAAAAAATGCAGATGAGCAATCTAATCTTTACAGAATCATTTTTTTCACCAATATGAATAAATTTATGCTAAGGAAGTGGAAAATTAAGTATTGTTAATTTTCATATAATGCCTAATTGGCAAACTGACATGCGAGAATTGAATGATGCCAGTCCCCCCCCCCCCCCCCCCCCTATTTATGGATTTGCCATAGAGGCCGGCGATTGGAAATCATCCGGACCGCGGACCGGATTACGGATTGGGAAAAACGTACGGATCCGTAAGGATGGACCGGATTCCGTACGGATCTGAAAAATATATGGATTCCGGACTACGGATCCGGAATCTGGGTCGGCCTCTACTTTACCACCTATTGGATTGGAATTTATTTTTAATTAAGTTTACATTTCTTAATTAGCTACATCAAAAAAACCATAGAAATCATTTTATTAAAAAAATAAAATAAAAATCACCTCTGAGCAATCTCCACCAATATTGAGTGCTTTTAAATTTGGCAAATCCCGGCAGATGACATTTTTCAAAGCAGATGCAGCTTCATTTTGTATTGTATCGCTGTCCAAACTGAGATAGACCAAACTGAATAAATGATTGATTAATTTTCAAATGTTCCGTAACTTTTTCAAAATACCTTTTAATATTTCCGATTGTCCAGAGCATGGTTGTCGTAGGAAAAGAAATTTCCAAGTGAAGAACTTTCAAATTCTTGCAATCTCTTGCGATAATTGACAAAAGGCGTTGGTTTAACGAATCATGCCGAAATTCAGTCAGTGAAAAAGACTTCAAATTGTTTGGCAATGTCCAGGTATAATAATCCACTGTAGGACAATGGCATTTGGATAATTTCAAATGTTTTAATTGTTTCATTTGATTTGCCATTTGCTTGATCAAATTTCCATCAATTTGCATATATTGAAGC
The DNA here is from genome assembly GCA_030063045.1 of Pratylenchus scribneri. NCBI lineage: Eukaryota > Metazoa > Nematoda > Chromadorea > Rhabditida > Pratylenchidae > Pratylenchus > Pratylenchus scribneri. The sequence goes on from JAQSEB010000065.1 coordinate 577,264, forward strand.
CATAATTCCTCCAACCATTCCCCGCAACGATTTAACACAAGTCCGAGGATTATTCGGTCATTCTGTTGGTAAAAATTTTATTAATTTTTTAAAAATTTTAATAATTTTTATTATTGACAAACGAAAATTTGTGAAACCCATAACCGAATTTTGTTCATCAAAACGAAAATTTTTCGAGTGAAAAATATTAAATTTAATTTTAGATTAGATTTTATATAATTTTATAGCAAGGATTTATATTTGATTAAAAAAAATTGGCAAAAAGTTTGGACCAAAATTTTGTCAAAACTCGAAAATAGATTAAAATTGGGTTAATTTTGTTTTTTTGGAAAAAATTTTGTGTATGTTTTGATCAAAAATTAACCAAATTGATAGATTTCTAATATATTGATGCAAAATTTAAGAAATTTTATTAAATCAAACCAATGGCTTTGGGCAAGTTTTCGTTATTTTCCAATCCAGGGAAGCATTTTGACGCCAATGCCGGCAAACTTGTTCCAGTTGAATTTTTTGAGAGAAATCATCAATTTTGGAGAATATCATAACCTGAAATGCAAAAAAGGTATTACAAGAAAATTCGCACAAACCAATTATTCTGGAGGAAGCTCATTAATGCGCATTTTGACTGTTTTAAAATAAAATAAATTGATTAAATTGATGAATAAAATAAATATTTAAATAAATAAAAATAAAAAATTATATTTAAATTCGTTCAATTATTCAATATTCAAATAAATTTATTCAACAATTTTTTCTCCAAATTGATTTAATCGCAAGTGACGGCTAACCATAAATAAATAATAAATAACAATAAATAAAACAAATAAAATATCCATCTTTGGATTTTGTTCATTAAATTGCCAATTTGTTTCTGTTATTCCATCCACCAATCGTCCAAAAATGATCTGAACAAAATAAAAAATTATTTTATTTATCCCAAAATTTCTTACGGCTCGTTTCCTCCGTTGAACGCTTCTTTGATTAATTTTTTCAGCACCAAATTTTCACAATTCCCTTTGAACACTTTGGGCTTCCAAACCAAACCAATGTTAAATTGTGGCAAATCTTCGGGCAAAATATATTTGGAATAACGAACGTCACGATATGCTGCAAATTAAAAATTTTTGCAATATTTTTCTTGATAAAAATTCGACATTAAAACTTGCCTATGACGAAATATTAAAGCTTTTAATTAGGCTATTTGGATTTAACTTTAAGTAGCCGGAAACATTTATGTATTCAAAAAAAATTAATGATAAATTTGATAATTATTATGTGTAAATTTGAAATATTTTTAAATTTTTCGATTATTTTACCTGTGCCGAAATGAATATAAATTGTGATTTTCCTTCCTTTTTCCAAATGCTTTTCAAACGAAGAAAAAAAAGAAGTAAACTTGGCCTCATTTTTAGGCATTTCGCAATGCATTGTTTTTAAATCCTAGAAATTGATAAGGGGAGATGAGGCCAAAATAATGGCAACATACTGGAAATTGGCCAAATAATTCTTTGATGAATTTGGAAGAAGAAGGAAGAATGGAAGAACGAATGTCCAAATGCTAAATTAGTTTGTTGTAATTATCCATCTATGAAAATTTATTAAACCTGAATTGATTTGTTTTGTTGGCTAAGTAAAATCCCGGGAAGAAATTGACCAAAATTCACTGGCATTCTAAGAGTCAAAGAATTTAGTGAATCAGAGATTTGGAAAGCATTTCGAGCGTACACATTGAGATGGACCAAATCGGGACGGTCTCGAGAAATAATTGAGAGCATTTCCTTGAATCAATTAAATTTATTTTTGGATTATTGAATTTTTTACCCAAATTTTACTTACTAACTCAATTTTTCATAGGTTAATATAAACAAGTTTATACCATTTTATAGCCCTTTTAGATTCTTAGAATAAAATGAGTTGAAAGATTAATTGATTTAATTGGAAGTCATAATTTATGATGACCAAAAATGGCAAAATTTATAAAAATGGGCTAGTTTTTGTTTTTTTTTGGTAATAATTTTCTAAGTTCGATCCACCTATTTTGATAAAAAAATTTTCTACAGAAAGAGATAAACCATGTGGAATAAAATGTTTATTATTTAATAATTGGAAGATTAAGACTATTCAATATAAAATTCGGAGATTTATTAAATTTAAAAATTTTACTTTGGAACAATATCCACCAATATTGAGTGCTTTTATATTTGACAATTCATGGCTGATGACATTTTTAAAAGCAGTTTCATTTTCAATTGAATCGACGGCCAAATTGAGATAAACCAAACTGGAATAATATTGATTAAAAATTATTTTCCTTTTTTAAACCTTTTAATTTTTGCAATAGCCAAAATCATATTTGGCAAAAGTGTGTATATTCCCAGATGAAGAATTTTCAAATTGTTGCAATCTCTTGCCATATTCAATAAAAGATTTGCTGAATCATTAGGGTGTCCAATCGGTGTGCCGAATGAAAGAGACTTCAAATTGTTGGGTAATTTTGTTGGCAATGTTCCGACAGAATAATTAAGCCTAGGATGCAAGCTTAAATGTTCCAATTTTGAGGCATTCTCAATCAATCTGCGCATATTTGGATGATATAGCTAAAAATAGATGAAATAATATTGAATTTATTTTGTCTAGATAAACCGTTTTTTCATCGAGAATAAAAGAATAAAGCTGTTGGCCAAATAATTCGGTAATTGAATTCACTGCGGGCCCATCCAATTGGCATTTGGATAATTTCAAATGTTTTAAGCAATTCATTCGTTTTGCCATTTGTCTGACCAAATTCTCATCAATTCCAACATTTCGAAGCCATAATTCATTCAACCATTTTCCGCATCGTTTCAATACAAGGCCGAGGATTTTTCGGTCATTCTATTGGTAAAAATTCTAATTTACTAATGAAAACAAAAATTTGTTATTTGTGCATCCAAATTTTGCGCATCTACCATTTGATTTTTCAGTTGAATATTTGCTATAAGTTTAGCCAAATTTTGGTATAATTTTATAGCCCAGATTTGGATGAATTGATTAGGTAAATTCATGTACTTATTTTTTGATTAAAATTGACAGAAATTAGGACCAAAAAGATGGCAAAATAGGCTAAAATCCCGCTAGTTTCCTTTTTTGATCAAAAATTTTGACATAAAAATGCTTTCTATTAAAGATTGCTATATTTTTGGCAAAAAATTCGGTTAAATTTATTAAATCAAACCAATGGCTTTGGACAAGTTTTGGTTTGCTCCCAGTCCAGATGCATAGTTCGATGCCATTTCCTGCAAACTCGTTCCAATGCAATTTTATCCGAGAAATCATCAATATAGGAAAAAATCTTAACCTAAAAATACAAAAAAAAATGATATTTTAGGAAAATTTGTACAAACCAATGGTACTAATGGAAGTTTATCAATATGCATTTTGGCTGTTGCTTTAAAGCGAATAAATTGATTGATTTGACGAATAAATATTCTAATTAACCTGTAAAAATATGAATTATTTTAAACTAAATTTTCCAACAAATTATAAAAATATATTAAATTGTTGATAAATGACAACGTGAGATAAAATAAAAAAGCAATTTGAGCCAAATTTTATCGAGAAATATTTCGAGTCTTTTAAAAATTAAAAAAAAAAACAAGTCCCATGCTTCTTTACATTAAAATTATTTCATTCATCAAAAATGGACATTTTATAAATCATTTCTTCTTCTTCTGGCTCCCTCCACTTCCTCCTTTGCTACTTCCAAAACCACCAATGCCCATCAGTGCAAGCAAATCGGGATCGGTTGATGAGGAAGATGGATTTGTCAGTTCGTCCAGCTGAAAATTAGAAAATTTATTAAAATTTTATGGCATTTCTTTTTAATCAAATTTAACTAGGCGGATGCGCCAATCTAGGTAATTTTAGAATGTCGGTTTCTAGATTTCCTATCGATTCGGCATAGTCGATTTAGTCAATGAAATTTCAATTTCAAACCGATTTGAACTTGTTTTGATGAAAAGTTAAACCATTGTTTAAACGCAAATCGGTTTTGTTTTACTAACCTTTGATCATGCCTAAATATCGGTCTGAAATTGAAATTTCATAGACTAAATCGACCATGCTGAGTCAATTGAGCCCTACTCGCGACTCTCTAGGTTATCTAGAAGCCGGGATTCCATAAAGTTGAACCATTGTCTAAACGCAAACTGGTTCTGGTTTACTAACTTTTGCCTATGCCTTAACACAAGTCTGAAATTGAAATTTCATTGACTAAATCGATCATGGTGGATCGAATGAGCCTATTCTCAAGTCTCTAGATGACCTAGAAGCCGAAATTTACAAAATTAGCAAAACCAATGACCAGCTCCCCAAGCTAATTCCTGGGAATAATTCCAAAAATTAGCTGTTTTTTGGATTAACAACCTCATTTGCACTAGTGGCCGCTGCTCTTTTTCGGCTTTGCTCCTTTTGTCGATCCCGTTGCAGCCTTTTCATATCGGCCAATTTGGCTTCCTCCTCCTTCAGTTCCAACTCTCGCTCTTCTTCATTATCGCCTCGATTTTTGGAATCTTCTGCAAATTTTTGAGATTTATTGATAATAAATTTAAGCTAACTTTCTGCCTTTTTCGCTGCCAGTCTTTCGCGCACCTCGTCCACTGTGCTCTTTTTGACTTTCATTGAGAAACCTGAAATAATATAAAATAAATAAAAAAAAAAAGTTAAGTTTGGTACTATTGCAGTTTAAGGGATGGAAGGGAAAAGGGAAGATAAAGAAGAAGAGGAAGATAATGATGATAAATTATGAGGATGATGAACGATGATAAATAAAGAGGATGATTAAAAAGAGAAGAAGAAGATAATGCTGATAAATGATGAGGATGATGAAGAAAATGTTGATGAGGATGAAGAAGATTATGAGGAAGATGATCAGAGATGATGATGAAGATGATGAGTAGATGAAGATGATGATGAGGGGGATGAAGAAGATTATGAGGAGGGTGAAGAAGATTATGAGGAGGATGAAGAAGATTATGAGGAGGAAGATGATGAAGAAGAAGCGGAAGAAGAAAATAATTATAAATGATGAGGATGAATAAGAAAGAAGAAGAAGAAGAAGATAATAATGATAAATGAAAAGGATGATGAAGATTGAAGAAGAAGAAGAATGAGCAAGATCATCCACACTGGAATCCACAACTTCAATTCTTCATCTTTATCATCATCCTCATCCTTTTTCCCTTCCATCCCGTAAACTGCAATAGTTCCCAAAAAATTTATAATAAAGAAAACAAACCTAAATTCCTTTGATGGTTTTTGCCATTGATATGATCAAGGAAATTAAGTGAATCCTTCACAACGCAGTCACAAATGTTGCAAAAAAAGCCACCGCCCTCTGAATTCGGTGTCGTTTTGTTTATCACAACTTGCTTGCCCACTTTTGACTCCAAATCCACCTGTGGAAAAATAATCGATTTAGTTTTTAATATTTAGAAGAGTTTTGCTACTCTTCTTAATTAGACCTGAAGATTTTAGAGTTAATTCTTCTTAATAAAACCTGAAGATTTTTGGCTTAACTCTTCCTAAATAGACCTAAGATTTTTGGTCAACTATAAAAGAAAAACCTGAAGATTTTTCTTACTTCATAATAAGACCTGCTGATGATTTTAATTTAACTCTTCTTACCAAAAGCTAGTTTTAATAATCCTTAATAAGAATTGAAGAGATTTATTACTCTTCCTATTTAGACCTGAAGATTTTTGCTACTCATCTTACTTAGTAAGACCTTAAGATTTTGCTTTACTTTAACAAAAACCTGAAGTTACGGATTACCTTGAATTCTCTGGGCTGCAATAGTTCACGCTTCACTTTGGGTCCCCTCGGTGGTTTAATCACACCCTTCTTGATGTCCAGCGCCTCTTTCTCGGCCGCAATACGCTCTTGGGCCTTCACCTCAAATTCAGTTCGGTCCCATGTTCGGCGATGATCTCTGGGTGCAGATGAGGCCATTTTCGATTATTTTGTTCGCTAAATTTATTTTAAATTAGTTTAAATAACTCATTAAAAATGGAAGAAACATGAAAATAATTAATAAATATTAATAAGCAATTGCAAATTTATGAAACAAATAATGAGTAAGTAGTTACTTAATCGAGCTCTTTTTGAGATTTATTATATTTGGGCTAAATTTGATGAATAATGTAATGATTATGATTAAGAAGTGAAATATTTATGTAAAAATGTTGTAGGATTCTAAATGGAATTTTGGATAATAGATTTAGATTATCATGTAATAAAGTTTAAGCTCAATTGATGAAGAATATTAAAACTAGGTGAACTTAAGCTTACACAATTATAATTGTTTTCCTTTTAGTACGTCTATGGTTGGGAGAGGGGTAAAATAAAATGCAAATCATGTGGAAGAAAACCCAGATACCAAGAAAAATCAATCGATAGGTATTATTTTCACGTCCGAATCAATCGATATCGACAATTTGCAAAAGTAATGGAAGTACCCTTAATTTTCCTTTCTAGCTCTTTAGACTAAAGCTTAGATTAGGACTAGACTTAGTGCCGGCGGCTATAATAGAGATTTTGTCAAAAATTTTCCAAAAATGTTTTCATTATTAGATTACATTATTTTTTTGTTCTATTCTTAGTTCTTTTTAGATAAAAGTAATTGATGAATAATGATTAATCTGAATTGGTTCGAAATACGCCGTTGGATATCCCGGCGAATTGCACCATTTGAACACCATCATTCTAATTTGCATTGGCCACGGAATGTGCCAAAGCATTTTGGCCTCTTTGCATTTCTGCTCTCCTTGATTTTCGTCTATTTTCTACTGAGCCGATCATTTCGACCAAATAAAATTATATCCGCTCGGCATTGTATTGCCGATTTTCTCGAAAAGAATGGAATACACCAACCATCATCATGGGATGAAAATGGAAAAATATTTGAAGGTTTTGGGATGTTTTTAATTCCTAAAATAAATGAAATTTTAAAGGCGAAAAAGTGGCCTTTATCGGCAATGGTTTCATCGGCTTGGACGCATATTCTGACCGAAAATTGATGATATTTGCCAACGATAGTGGCTCCCGTCTATACAATTTATTAACCGGGTTAATCTTCAAATTATTTTGACTGATTTGAATTAAATTTTTCCTATAGTTTTTCTCCTCTTGTGGATGTGACAATTCCATTGGCCATCGAAGAGTCCGCAATTTTTACGGATAACAACGCGGGGATGGCCCGGAATGTGCGTTGCTCTGTTTTGGTAAGCAGCAAAGATTTTGGGCATTTTAAATATGGATTTAAATTTTTATAGTCGGAAAAATGTGTTTGCGTGATCAGCTCAATTTATGCACATCGAACACGGCCCGGCCTCCTTGTCCAAAACATCCAATTGGTCAATCCATCGGTTCGTTATTTAATGGCATTTAATTTATTTTGGATTTTATTTTGGAATTAATCACCGATTTTTAAGAGCAGCACTTTCACTGTGTCATTCCAGACCAAAGCATCTTCATTTGAACAACGCAACGGGTTTGTGTTCCATATTCCATTTTTATGCAATAATTTGATAAAAAATCAATAATCTATAGGGTTTTTAATGGCCGAAATATGTAAGATTAACCCAAGTCTCAATAAGTAAATAGGTATTCTTTCTCAATCTGAAAAATTACTTTCCGGAAGATTTTCGAAAAATAGATTTTTCCTGGAAGCGAGAACTATCATTCCTGAAAATTTGAATTAAAACTTTCCAGAAACCTTAATTGAAGTAAGTCTTTGATGAAAAATTTAAGAAATCAAAATTTTATTCAAAATTTATATTATAAATCCGATCTATTCAATTTATCAATCTTTAATGTTTATTTATGGTTTATAAAATAAATTCTAAATTTAATTTTTTCAATTTTTTCCTCATATTCCCAATCTTATTTTCAGCCATCATTCCCCAATCTACACAAAAGCATTTGATGAGGGCAAAGCAAAAACAATGGTCGCCATAATGTGCACAAATACACCAAAAACGGCGATCACTTTGAAGCCAAAAATGTTAAAATTCGAAAAAATTATGTAAATTTATTTAAATTTTAGTGAGGAAAACTTCCGATTTATTTGCTATTTGGAGAAGGGCCCAATGGCAAATGAGGCCGCATTGATTTCGAGCGTTTCGGCAAAATTCGGTGCAATTTTTGCACTCAAATCCGATCAAATCGATTCGGAACATTTGACCGCATGGGAAACGGTTAATTTTTTGAATTTATTTTAAATCTCATAAATTTATTTTCAGCTGAATTCTGCGAATTTTTCACTTTCCCATTCAAAAGTGCCGAATTCATTGAATCAATTTGCCATTGATAAAGTCCGAAATTTGTTGCGTGCAACACTAGTGGTGCAAACCAAACAGCAAACACCAAAAAAATCATATTATAAGATGAAGGCTATGAGGATTAAAGAAGGTAAAACTGGTTAAAATTTAAAATATTTTTACTCAATATTAAAATTAACGGCCGAAAAAAATTTTTCTTACGAAAAAATGGCTGGATGGTAAATATTAATCAGCCTAATAAAATTAATTTAAAATTTTTGCGCTTACATTTTGGAATTCGGGTCTTTCTTCCCGTTGAAAACGAATGCAATTTTCGAACATTTGACGCAATTGCCGGGGGGTATCATTTCGGAGACATTTGATATTTGGCTTTAACAGACCACTGCCAACCATGAACAAAATCTTTGAAAAAAATTATTGTTTTTTTATTGCCAAAAATATTTTTGCCTGATCTCGATTCTTAATTTCCTCATAGGGCAGTCGAGAACTCAATAGCTCGAAAAGGCAAATGCCAAAGGCGTACACATCGGATTTTGTACTGTATGGATTTTCGCCGGTCATTCGGATAACTTCGGGTGCCTTAAAAATTGTTATTAATTCATTTTTTTAATTTAATTTTTTTAATTTAAATTTTATTTTCAATTTAATTTTTTTAATTTATTTTTTTTTTAAATTTGATTTTTTTAGTTTAATTTTTTTAATTTAATTAATTTTTAATTTAATTTTTAATTAATTTTCGTCAATTTGCTTACCATCCAAAGAATGGAACCAGTCGGATTTGGATTCGGCGCCCCGTTCAGCGCATTTGACCGGGATTTGACAGTGGCCAAACCAAAATCGCCAATTTTAACGGTGGTCCCTTCGGTGAGGAAAATGTTGTTGGTTTTCAGGTCCCTTATTGGTAAAATTTATTATTAAAATTAGAATGTAAATGCGAACCTGTGAATGACGCCACGGCTGAAAATAGGAATATAAAATTAATATTTATTGATATTTTATTCAGTTAAATAAATAGGATAGATTTAGGCTTATTGAGAAATTTTGAATGATAAAACTTAAACTTAAGAAAATTATTCTCTAGGCTAAAAGGTAAAATTTAATTAATGAATGGTTAAATTGACTAACTAAATGGGAATTAAATTTGTTTCTGTTCGGATTGAATTTAGGAGGCCAATCCAAAATTCCAACTTAACCTAAATTCTAATTTTTTTTAGGGAAAGGTTAAGGCTTATATGCTAGAATTACAGGGCCTAAGAAAAAAGGAAGTCAAAAAGTCTACATTTTCTCCTTTAAGATTTTGGGTTGAACTCAAAATTTAGCTAATATTTTATCCAATTAATCCCATATTAAAACACTCACCTATGCAAATAGTCCATTCCCTGGCTAATCTGTTTGCAAATGTCCAAAATTGTTTGCAGTTCAAATTCAATCCTTGGCTCCAACACATGCAAATGTCGATAAAGGGATGAGCCTTGGCACCATTGCGTCACAATTGCCTTAAAATGAGATTTTTTTGGAATTTTTCCAATAAATTATTACCAATTCAGGTTCTTTGATAACACCCAAAAAGTTCAGAACATTCCCATGGCGAGCCTTTTTCAGCACAGTGACCTCATTTTTGAATGCCAATGACAAGTCGGAGCCGGGATTACCAATGTTCAATTTTTTGACGGCTGCAAAACAAAATTTTGAAATAAATTTTACAAAATTTTTAAATAATTTTTTTGTCGTAATTTTGATTAATTAATTTTCTAATTAGGTTATAAATCCTCCCGAATTAAATAATTAATTTCTAAATATTAGTTTTTAAATAGTCTTATAAAAAAATAATGAAATTAGGAGTCCCGGGTCCATTAAAAATCCCAAATTTTTCAATAAAAAATTTAATTTTCGATCACTTTTTTGGACTTCATTTTTGTTAATTTATTAGATCACGGGTTCCATTCCGCTTGGGAATTTTTTTCAGGCTTGGGTTTGATTAGTGATTTTTGCATAGTTTAGTAAAATAAACAAAAAACGAGTTAAAAAAAGCATTAGTGTAAGTGATAGGGCTAAAATTTTTAGAAAACTTAGGCTAATTTTTTTTCAGGTTGGAGGTTGAGGTTTTTTAAAATTTTTCTCTTTAGAAATTTTGGCTTAGACTTTAGATAAGGTGATTCAAAATTAATGCTAAAATTGAAAATTCGACACTCGAAATTCCTCTCAATTTCTTAACCCTAATTTCGTAAAACAAAATGGCCTCACCGACTGTTCCAAAGTAATCCGCTTTCCAGACTGTTCCAAATGAGCCGTTGCCAATTTTCTCCTTGAAAATCACATCCTCATGCCGGATGGCCCAATCCTCGATGGTCCCGCCGCCACCAGCCCTCCGGCGATTGTAACGTTCACAGCCCCGACGCGGTATTCCAATGCCACCGCTGCCCCCATCTTTGTTGACCAGCGAGGCAACACTGCCCGCATTGGAGGAGGGAATTGCGGCCAAATTCGATGCTCGATCGCAGGGACCTTAATAATTAAAATTATTTTAATTTTATTTGTAAATTTGATGGAATATATTTAATTTACATACAGAAAAAATATTGAAATTGTCGAAAGAGTATTAAAAATATTGAAAAAATTGTAACCGGTTTAAAAGTTTATCTTAAACCCATAAACCATACCAATCGATAATATTTTCAAGGACGCATCAATTGATAATGATTTGGCTACACTTTAATCAATTCTAATTTGGTTTTGAACCGAAAATGAGGTTTAAACAGTTTCCAGTTTGAATCCAAAGACCAAAAATGGGTTAAACAGTTTTAAACAGAAAATTTAAAACCGGTTTAAAAGGTTTTGAACCGAAAATCCAAAACCGGTTACCGGTTTAAAAAGTTTTGAACAAAGAACCAAAACCGATTTAAATAGTTTTGAACAAAAAAAACGGTTTAAACGGTTTTGAATCAAAAAACCAAAACCGGTTTAAACAGTTTAATATCAATTTAACCTATGACAAATCATTACAAATTATATACCGTTGGATGCAACTTTACGAATTCTATCAAATAGTTTATTTGGTTTATCAATTCAGGAAAACATTTTAACCATTTATAATTATCTTAGTTTATTTACTCTTTTTTCTGGAAATTTCACAATTTCTCCCTGGCAATTTAAATATAATTAAAAATTGTTGGATGTTGGCTTACTTTTGCTCCTGGCCCGCAGTTGGTCCATAAAAAATGCATGTGAAGATGTCTTTTGGGGTGGGGCCGATTGGGGTGGTGTAATGGTGGTTGGAGTGGGCAAATGCATTGAACTGCTGGAGGAGGGCATTTGGGGACTGTCAATCAGGTGCAAATGATGCCGAGAATGATTCTTGGGTGCCAGCAGACTGGGCGATTGGTTTTTGGGCACCAATAGGCTGGAACATGACGAAGAGGGCGAAGCGGATGCGGACGAGGAGCGCTGTGAAAATTTTTGGTAAAATTTAGGTTAATTATTATTGTTAGGATTTTTGTTTTAAACACCGTATTTCGACTAAAAATTTATAGTAAATTTCATTAAAAATGAATTAAAGTGGCGGAAAAATTATTGTTCTCCTAACGGTTCGAACCCATGACCCCTAAATTTTGTTAAAGTTGAGGGTCGAAATTTTTCTAAATTTATTTGTGGGTTTTTTTGGCCAAAATAAGAAAAAAAAATAATAAGTGTGCACCAAGACTGAAAAAATTTATTATTCTCCTAGCGGATTCGAACCCATGACCCCTAAATTTTTTGGCCAATACAAAGAAAAATGCATAAAAGTGTCCACCAACCCCAAAAAAAATTATTGTACTCTGAGCGGATTCGAACCCGCGACCTAAATTTTCCTAAACAAAAAGGTTACCTATGGACCAAAAGCTTTTGAATTTTAATTGTATTTTTCTTTATAAACCGTAGCCCTAGCCAAAATCAATAAACCGCAGACCAATATCCAGCTTCCAGCATTTTGTAAAAAACTAAAATAGAAAATTAAACTTAATGTTAACCCTTATAATTAATTAGGAAATTGAAAAATGCTTTGCGCTCTTCCAATGTTTTTCAATTAAATTTAAAAGCCAAAAACCTGTTGATAAACTTGAGGTTGCATGTCCAAAATTTCGGTGGCCATTTCGGCATGAGGGCCACTGTACTTTTCGCAAACACTCCGCAGTTGGTCGCCAACTTCACCAGAAATGTGTTCCGGTTCACACAGGGCTGGCAGCTGACCCCAACAGCGTTTGTGGAAATTGAACTGAAATATTAGAGGAGTGGTTATTATTTAAAATAGTTTAATTATATGTCCATTGTCTAATAGAAATCCTAACAGCTTACACAGAAAAATTCCTACATTTTCAAAAGCCACTAGCCCCGGAGACCACACCAGCCTCTGACCGAGGGCTAAAGTCTTGCCTTATATTGAAATAGTATTCCTAAATTTTTCTTTGTTAGGATTTTGAGTTGACACCTAATTGAATATTTAATTTGGAAAGCTTTGATTAATAGAATGACCCTTGAACTTGAAAGTTATTAATACGTTCGTTATTATTTGGTCCTTGGACCTTGGTGGTCGCGCCTTCATCTTATAATATGATTTTTTTGGTGTTTGCTGTTTGGTTTGCACCACTAGTGTTGCACCCAGGCGCTCGGGAGACGATTTTCGAGGGATGGGGAAATCGGAGTTTTTCGGGACGCGGGGCATATGCTCGGGGGTCGGGGGCTATTAAAATCAAGGGGGAGAACAAAAAAACCATAGGGAAGAGAAGACAGGACCCTTACCCATTTTTGCTTCCAAAGCTCGACGGGGGGCACGGGGATCGGGGAACAACACTAGTTTTTAGGACTAACTCACACTAACTAACTTATAAAAAAATGATCGAATCAATGTAACCCAATTATGTCCCAGAACCTATTTTTGTTGTTGAGTTGCTAAATTTTTGATAAATTGTACCTGGCATTTTTCGCATCTATAGCCTTGCAATAGGATCAGCCTTCGACAGACACCACAATAAGTCTGAATACACTAATAGGATAAATAATTGAATTGGCACAAAAACGCAAACCATTGACAGAAAAGTTGTTGGAACAAATTTGTGATGAATGCTCTTGAACAGTTGAATGCATTCACTGTGCACCCAAAGTTCGTTGCGCGTCAGTTGTTGGGCCAGTTCGCTCAAGTCGAGTTGTAAATCGATTTGCAAGCTTTGGATGTCGGCACCGCGATGGACAGTGCAAATTTCGGGTTGGATTTTTCGTTTCTTAAATTGCTTATTAGTTAAGAAAAGATGTCAATTGTCGGTAAAAACCTTGAGTATATTTGAGATTGCTTCACGTGTAGAAATGCCGGATACAACCCGCAATTTTGTGTGTTGATCAAACGGTAAATGTATGGTGATATGCGAGAAATGATGCTGTGCCATTATTGCTGGATGCTGCTGCTGTTTAAGCATAAATAATCTAATCAGAATATCTGAACAAGTAAATGATTTTTTATTCATTCAAGTCCAATTAAAATTCCAAACATTAAAAAGTAAAAACCCAAAATTTCCTGTGAGAAAAACCACAAGTATGTGCCCTTTCCTTTATTTCGACGCTCTTCTCTGCCTTGTAATTTAGGCTCGTTTAAGCTAAGCTTTACGCTTTAGGGCATACCTAAACTATTTTTATTGGCAAAATATACTAAAATGACTTTTCATACCAAAAATTATCTCATCGATCGAAATGGCATATATTTTTTTTAACCCGTACTTTCAATTTTTTTAACCCGTAAAAAATAGGAACATTTTTTTAACCCGTACTTTCAATTCTTTTAACCCGTAAAGATTTCCCTTCTTCTCTGCTCTCTTCCTCATGCCTATCTCTCATCCCCTTTGCTCTCGTGCCATTCCTGGGATGCGCGGAAGTCAAAAAAGAAGGTGCATGGGATATCCGGATATATGGGGATTAAGGAAGATTAAGGGGGATTAAGCCGGATTAAGCTTAGTTAGGGGCTAGGGATTAGGGTTATGGTTAGGGGCGGCATGGGATCTAGGGGTTTAGGGGTTCGGAGCACGCGGGATATAGCCGGATATAGGGGATTAAGGTGTATAAAGGAGGATTAAGCCGATTAAGCTTAGTTGGGGCTAGGGATTAGGGTTAGGGGTTCGGAGCATAGGAATCTCGCGAAGCCGGAAGCAAAACAGCCCAAACCGGGCTCGCGCCCATCGATTCCAGGCCTTAATCCGACTTAATCCCCTCATATCCACCTTAATCCCCCTATATCCGGCTTAATCTCGCGCACTCTCCGGGCCTCTGTTACACTTCCCCGATGTTCCCATGGCCTTCCGGGCCATT